>JACEEZ010000609.1:279054-321554 GCA_016584305.1 Chionoecetes opilio
GATATGTAAATGATAATACTTTTAAAACACCTTGAACCTGGGCAAAATATGCAGGATCATAATGCATAATTGGTAAAGATATAGTCAGTAATACATTTTGTGTCATAAAGGGAATCTAAAGAGACATAATATCATGCTTCACATATTATATTAACAATAAATACTTTGTATATCCCCCGCCTGCAGCCAAGATCGCATGCAGCCGTGAAGGCATGGGGATGGATTCACCAAACCATTTATGAGGTAAAACTCTGGTAAATTTCCTCGTATCTCTGCGCACATGGCATGACCCTATTCAGCAAACACTTACGATATTGCAAATATCCTGGTAACCTACGAGTGGTCCCTGTGTCTAGTAGCGGCTTACCAGAAGATTTACCAGACATTTCAGCGGGAAGGAACACTGTCGCCTGTAGCTGATTTCATCATCTAGCTACTTATATAGGTAAGTTCTGATAGTGAATACTAATTTGTGATCATTTATATTTTTGCAGGAGTCGGGACATGTATACTAATAACCGAAAAAACTGCAAGAGGCCGTGGTATGAGCGTCACTCATCGGCACAGGGTATCCGGTCATTTCGCCCACAAGCCATTTCGCCACACCATGGAGTCATTTCGCCCACACCATGGAGTCATTTCGCCCACACTATGGAGTCGGAGCTAGGAGGTTAGGTTATATTTGTTTAGTGTGTCGAGAACCCCCTAACCCCCCGCTAGGAGGAATTAGGTTAGATTTGTTTAGGTTAGGTTAGGGTAGGTTACATTTGGTTAGGTTAGGTTAGGTTAGATTTGGTTAGGTTAGATTTGGCTAGGTTAGGTTAGCTTAGGTTAGATTTGGTTAGGTTAGGTCAAAGACTACTCTATACTGGACTTGCTACTCATTTTGGGCTATTTCCAGTGGAGGCTAGTTTTGCGATTCCTGCCATTTTCGAACATCACTCCCTTTTCCATTCCTATGGTTTATCAGTATATATGATATACCGTTATCGTCGTAAATGTTTGTTCTATAATATTATCAAATACAAAACAGTAAAATACACTAAAGATATGCCATTATGAGAGAGTGAAGAAATATGCATGAACTTAATATTCACTTGAACTCATCGCCATTTAATATTTTACGAGAAAACATTTTAGATGAAACATATCAATAGAAGCGGATTTTCATTAGCTTTCCATTGCTATATTTCATTTTCTGATAAATGAATCAAAACCATGCATAAATTAGCGTTAACTAAAAAAATAACATCATCTATCGGGATAATTACCCGATTGATGTTATTTATTTAGTTAACGCTAATTTATTTAGTTAACGCATGGTTCTAATTCATTTATCAGAAAACGAAATATAGCAATGGAAAGCTAATAAAATTCCGCTTCTATTGATATGTTGCATGTAAAAAGTCTGCACGCAAAATATTAAATGGCGATGAGTTTAAGTGAATATAAGTTCATACATATTTCTTCAGAGTCTCATAATGGAATTTCTTTAGTGTATTTTACAGTTTTTTATTTGATAATATTATAGAACAAACATTTACGAAGATAACAGTGTATCATTTATACTGATGAGCCATAGTCTAATGTATTCATGGAACACTTTTTTACTTGCCGATCCGATTGATGATGTTATTTTTTTAGTTAACGCTAATTTATGCATGATGGTAATTCATTTATCAGAAAACAAAATATATCAATGGAAAGCTAATGAAAATCCGCTTCTATTGATATGTTTCATTTAAAATGTTTGCTCGCAAAATATTAAATGGCACAGAGTTTAAGTATATATTGAGGTCATGCATATTTTTTCACTCTCATATAATGGCATTTTCTTAGTGTATTTTACTGTTTTTTATTTGATAATATTATAGAACAAACATTTACGAAGATAACGGTATATCATATATACTGATAAACCTTAGGAAGGGAAATAGGGCTGATGTTCTAAAATGGCAGGAATCGCAAAACTGGCCTCCCCTGGTCATGGGCGGGTTGGCGCGGGGCAGGAGTAGCAAGTCCAGTATAGAGTAGTCTTTGGTTAGGTTATCGGTGGGTCAAGCCCCCTGCTAGGGCAGGTTAATTTTGGTTAGGTTAGGTTTATTTTGGTTAGGCAATTTTCTCTAGATATAAGGAAATTGCCCTAGATCTAGGGAATCTTACCCCCCCCCTACACAACTCATTAATTACGTGTTTCCGACGCATAATTTGTTACCCACCCGCAAACCCCGCATTCCCACAGGTCCCCAAACTTGTTTGGGAGAAGTGGGAGAGTAGCAAATACTAGAAATTTACCGTCATTTCGCCCAAAGTTACGGGTGGTTCAGTCCATTTCTGCCAGAGGAAGATATAGCTACATGACTCCGTGACATGGATCGTGTGGGCGAATTGACTTTAAAGTGGGCGAATTGACTCTTACATGTGGGTGAAATGTCTTGTGGGCGAATTGACGTGTGGGCGAAATGAGCGGTAACCTCGGCACAGTGTTTGTGTCCGTGGCGGCGATAATTGTGTCATTTTACGTCCTGTTTTGATGTTCCATAGTTCATGGTGGTGTGTGGTGGGGCTGGCAACAGGTGGCAGGGAGGTATGGTGTGTGGTGGGGCTGGCAACAGGTGGGTCGACCCTTTCCCCAATTGGTTGGGTTTATCCAGGGTTTACTGTAGCTATAGTGAATAGTCTTACAATGTTAATGGCTTATAAGTGTTTTAGGTTAATTAAGCAATGTAGGAGACATCTTAGATAGGGTTATAAGGTGAGTGATAATTAGAAATTTAGGATATTGAAATATTCCAAAATATAATAATTTGCTTTCTAGTTTTCTTTTATAATTTCATAACCATTACCACATCAAACCATTCCTGTCCCCCAAAAAATAACTTTTTTCAACTATCATGGAATTCCTGAGGGCAAAAGAACATGACAGGCTGCACATGGAAAGGGTCTTCAGAGATCGGCTTGATCCTCTAGAGTCTAGATGTCAGTGACAACCACCACCTACGGTATTACCACCTACCCTGCCATGAGATCCTGCAGCTCTGTGAGGAGATTGAACCACAGCTTTCCAGACCCACCAATATGACTGTAGCAATTCCAATCCACACTCAAGTCTTGGTTGCCCTGCACTTCTTTGCTAGTGGATCATTCCAGTGTGTTAGGTGACACTGTTGCTCTCAGTCAGATTACTTAAATCCCCATACTTCATAATAGCTGACAACAAAAACAGGTTTAAAATCCAACTTAAGTAATGCATACCTGAATCAAGCACTTATGTACTATACTCAGTGGTATTTCAAAAATATAACTTTTCTTATTTCATCCACTGCTATTCTAATAACTGCTCATCAGCTTCAACTATTTCAACTTAATTATCAGCAAGAAAATTATGTTGGATATGTCTTGTCTTTTCCTGATTGTAATAAAAGTGAGACTACTACAGTGTTTAAGTCATCATTTTGAATTTTAATATTATTAGTATATTATAGTTGTAAAGTTGTTTGATCGAAATGTAAGCGTTTGAATTTTAGTTGTACGTACAAGGTTATTGGAAGTACTGAATCATAACTCAGCGACTCGGGAGTACATAAAATTGAATTTAGAATATGCTAAATTTTTGTCGTATACCGATTCTGTATGGCCTCAAAACGATCATGACCCCCTCTTAGCTGTACGGGCTCAAAACGATCATGACCCCCACTTAGCTGTATGGTCTCACAACGATCATGACCCCCCCTTAGCTGTACGGGCTCTCTGCGCTTGCCAAAATCATGGGCTACACAGAAAAAATTTACCTTGCACCCCACCCTACCCTCTCCTTTTCAACTTTGTGGTTACGTCACTGACAATGCCATTATGATTTCATTATATGTTAGACATTTTGAGTAATTCCCTTCCAAATATCACTTCATACACGGTGGAAGAATTATTTCCCTAAGGCCACCTGCGCATTTTTTATCTACCCTAAATACCTCAAACCTAACAACTGTTAAAAGCTATGGGAAAGATCCGTTACAGTGACCCTCTCCATTTTCAGACGAAACTATATTTTTCTGATAGAATATGCTGTTTTAAGAGAATCTGACTTTTGTTTCTCGTGACAATCACTAGATTTTTTTTTACCCTCTAGACCCCACATGTAAAAAGCTAGTGATCACTAGTTTTTTATCGATTTCAAAAGAAGGTAAATATGAACGAGGACTGCGCGGTCATTTTCTTAGACACTGACTAGTTTTCTTTGCCTAAAATTAGTGCTTTTTCAGATGGAGATATTCTTATTTCCGGAAACCCATTATTTTTTTTTTTTTGTCACCAAAACCTACGGTTACGTTTCCATTGATAACAATGTATATCATTCAGAAAAAGCACTAAAGCTTGGACAGGAAATAATAGACAGTGTCTCAGAAAACAGAGAAGTAACGGAATTGTACGGAAACAAGTGATTCCCGCCCTGTATTCGCCAGCCGCCGAGTGATCCGCTCTGCCTAGAATATTATTATACAGAGACCCTAGCTCTGCACCGCCCTGCTGGGACCATTATTACCTTAACCGAACTGAACCTAACCTCCCCCTCGGCCCCCTGGCGGGATTATTAAACTCACCCGAACCTTAACCTAACCTCCTAAAGGGTTAAGGGGCTATTTCATTTCTACAATATGTATATAAGTTTTGAAGGTTATGCGGAAGTTGATTAAAACTGCGCAGCATACTGAACAAAAAATAATACAGAAAACATAAGTAGTAACGGCGGTAGCAACCGCGCAGTTCTCGTCCATTATAACCCAATACTATCCTGACAACTGTGGGGGGCGGGGTGGGGGGGGGGGCGCAGAACCTCCTGCTAGTTAACCTAACCTGGGCATTGATCACGTAATCTAACCTCAGTGGGAGGTTTTCGCCCCTTCCCAGATCTCCCTAGAGTTCTTTTTAATTTCGGTAAATTTCTAGTGTTTGCCCATACTCTCCCACTTCCCCCAAACAAGTTTGGGGACCTGTGGGAATGCGGTGTTTTCGGGAGGGAAACAAATTATGCGTCGGAAACACGTAATTTAAGAGTTGTGTAGGGGGGCTAAAATTCCCTAGATCTAGGGTAATTTCCTTATATCTAGAGAAATTTGCATAACCAAAATTAACCTAACGTAGCCAAATTTAACCTAACCTAGCTTGGGGGCTTGACCCACCGATAACCTAACCTAAGCTAACTTAACCAAAGCTAACCTAACCAAATCTAATCTAACCTAACCAAATCTAACTTATCCTAGCTTAACCAAATCTAACCTAACCTTCTAGCAAGGGTTTGGGAGGGGGTTCTCGACACTTCGGTCATCATTCTGTGAGGATCGTCAGGTTCACACGTCTCTGGACTCAGAAGAAATCCAATACATTTTCCCTAGATCTAGGGAGTTTTTTAACGCCCCTAACTCAAAAACAATGTAGTTGCAATGCATATTTTGTACCACAGCCAAATATCCCGCATTCCCCCAGGTCCCCAAGTCTGATTTGTGGGGGAGGGGGAGTATGGGCAAACACTAGAATAATACCTTAATTTCCGACGGCTGTTGTAGGTGTTATAAGGTTTATGGAACTGTCGCCGATATAAACTCTCGCCGAAACGCCAACCGAGAACTCTCGCCGACAGTGGAACACTCGCCGACGTGGAAATTTTCGGCGACAGTTCCACTGGTAAGGACCGTTCACTAACCTAACCTGGATATTGGTCAACTAGCCAACATAACCGGTAATAATGGACGAGAGTTTCGCGGTCGTTTTCAGAGACACCAACTATTTTTTCTTGGCCTACAATAGGTGCTTGTTCTAAATGGTGCTTGTTTTATTTTGCGCAAACCAAAAAAAAAAATTAAACCTAACCTAACCTTATGCCTGAAACCTAACCTAACCTTAAAGGTTTTAATGAAACCTAACCTAACCTTATAGGATTTAATGAAACCTAACCTAACCTTAACCACAATGTATACTTTTTTTCTTAGTTTTATTTTTTTTATGCGCAAAATAAAACTATCTCCATTAGAACAAGCACCTATTATAGGCCAAGAAAAAATAGTTGGTGTCTCTGAAAACGACCGCGAAACTCTCGTCCATTATAACCACATAACCTAACCACATAACCTAACTCAAGATCAAGAACTAGAACTGTCGCCAGAAATAGGAACACTCGCCGACATAAAAAATTGGAACATCCGCCGACGTCGGCGAGAATTCCTATCGGCGACAGTTCCAGGTACCATATAGCCTACCCTTTCACACTCGTTTTGCAGACCTATGAATAACTGTAGAAAGGTGAAAAATACTTTAATCCAGGGTGGTCTTTCTTAAAACCCGAGCCCCTGTCCACCCAGCAGTGAATGGGTACCGGGTGTTAGCCGGGGGTTTGTGACCCCCCTCCCGGGGTGGTGGCTTCGGCCAACACTAATTAATGCTGCAGCGGTAGATCACTATGGCTCTGAGGCATTATCCTCCAAACAAACAAAACCCACTGGGCATGTTATACATACACAAATATTAGCCAAATTCTCCACTTTTTCTCCTTGACAGATAACACTGGTCGACACCAAAAATGGTTCTGAGTTCATTATGTGTGGGTTGGAAAGCATTTTTGCTGCTGATTTCAAAAATGGCATTGCTTTTTCTCTAGCACGTATAGTTTGTGAAATATCGGCATTTTAAATTTTAATAGCTATTATAATTATATACGTATATATAATTATATAATTAATCGAAACAATCCCCCTACGTTAATATATATTACTCGTAATTAAATGTTGGTGGTGCCTGCGGCTTTATTAGGACCTAATGTACATATCTGGTAAAAAATATACTTAAATTATGTTCCAAATATATCCGAAAATGTGCCACATCTTGGAAATATCCGATAATATGCCAAATCACAGTACATTTTGACTTTATATATATATATATATATATATATATATATATATATATATATATATATATATATATATATATATATATATATATGTATTTTGGAACACAACTTCGAGATTTTTTTGAGAGAAAGATGCGCTAGTTTGAAGAACAGTCAGATCTAGACTGTTCTTCAGAAGAACAGTCTAGATGCAATGGAGGTAAGTACACCTTTTCACTGTCAACAAGAGGTTTGTACATACAGTTGAACCTGCCAGGTGAGTCTTTCGGTCGTGCTGGCCATTCCTTTTGTTTGTAATGTTTGCTGTCCGCTCTAGAGTCCCACAAACATAGAAAACACATGTGCTTAGTGTAACCTAACTGGAGTCCTAGAAGCAAGGAGATTACCTTCAGGTCCCCACACAGATTCCACTGATGTTCTTCATAATTAACAGCAGATAACAAAGTCTTCATAGTTTCATATGTTTCACTCATTTCATGGCCATGCGCAATTGGAACACTCGGAAGCTTATTTCCTTTATGCAGAAGAACGGCCTTTAGCGTGTTTTTTCCTGAATCTATGAACAGCCGCCACTCACTCTTATCATAAGTGTGAGACTCACAAAGTTGTTCCATGAGTGTGTCAACATGAAAGCCGTAACAGAGCTTGTGTTCCATCTTGAAGAAGCTTGAAAGTTCTTTATGTCTACGACGAAACGTGGTGATGAGAACTCCTTCTTGTAGCAAATTCCATTCCTTGAGACGAGATCCAAGGACTTCACTTTTCTCCTTGGGTAGATCTAGGTCCCTAGCAAGGTCATGTAGCATTTCCTGACTGATGAATTTGGGCTCTCTGTTGTCTGCCATTTCTTGAAAGTCTGTATCCATGGGATTATCCTCCTCGTTCGAATCTGATTCACTTATAGCACTTGCAATTGGAACATTTGGAACTGGGAGATCAGGACCATGTGGCACAGGCCTGATGGCAGAAGGTACGTCAGGATACCTGATTTTAGCTCGTGTTTTTACTGAATATCCTTTGATGTTAGTGAGGCAGAAGTAGCAGTCAGTACTGTGATCCTTTTGTTCACGCCAAACCATTGGGATGCCGAATGCCATGCCTGATGGCCGTTTGCCACGCATCCATTCGTTCAAGTGGTTCACACAGGGGTTGCATGCTACGTGAGGGGCCCACTTCTTATCTTGATCACATATACGGCACTTGAAGTAATGCAGATAAGCTGCTTTAACATTCTTTGTAAGAGGTTTCTTCAGACTGTCCGGGGTAAAAATTCCACATATGTAACAAAAACTGTCCGATGCATTCACACAGTTACGGCGCTCCATCAAAGCCCGGTACAAGGTACTATATACGGTAAACCAACTAAAAGTAGGACTCTACTAAATCAAACACATCATATCTGCAAAGAAAAATAAAATGTTTAAACATATGTCAATAGCTGTACGATCAGTAGGTAAAAATGTACTACACAGCCTGCTAACCCCTCGCCAATACGCAGCGCGCACACCCTCCCCTGCTCACTGCACAAACCACACTGACTCAAAAACACTGCACTGCCCTAAATAGGCTTGAGAAAAGAAGAGATTAAGAGTTTAAAATGAAAACATTGGTGAAACCTATTTCTGCTGATTTTACCCATATTTTTTCATGAATTGCGTCTGCTTCTCAAAAACTGGACGTGATAGAGTTAATTGAACATCAGATTCGAGTTCAGCAGGGTCGATGTACCTATAATCAGCTTCATTTAGTCCAGAACCATATCTTCGATTTTTTTTTGTCGACCAGTGTAATTGATTGATTGATTTAATGCCTAAAAAGGTGAATGTGCCAGATCCTTGACAGATAAAAAGACGAAGAATCATTGCATATGTGTAGAATCACACACGGACACTCATCATATCAGGCTATTTTGTTGTGTTTTTCAGCAATAGTCATGATCTTTTTCAATAGATTACCTCGTATCAGGTGACAGGCGTGCAAAACGAACCTTTATGATGCACAATAAAGATAAATAAGCTCATGAGACATCATTTACTACAATTATGGAGGTATGATACATGAACTTTAAATGAAATTTGTTTGTAAACAAAAGCACGTAAGCCCAACAGGCCTGATGTAAGCGTGGAGATGATTGACTGTTGGGCGACACGAGACCCCTCTGGTGGCTACCAGCAACAATGGACCTCGTAGCTTACTAGGTGCTTACAATATCGTTGCCGAATACAGTTTTGCCATCTCTCGTAGCGGTCTAGTAACTTCGACCTCGTACCAGGGTATGGCTGGTAAGTTTGCTGAATCCGGCCCATGGATGCCACCAACGTCCACGTCCCATAAAAATTACGTTTATGATTGTTACGCAAAAGGTGTAACAGTGATATAACCACTACATTTGGGCGAGATTACACAAACCTATACAAACTGCAAATGAAGTATAGCACGTATCATTGCATATATTAATATATTTCCCTCAATACATTGCCATTACTGTTGGTTAGGGTGCGTTACTAACGCATTATGCAACTAAGACAACACTAAATATGTGCATGGGTGTGGATACAGGCAGGAGAGAAAAATATGTGACGGTAAAAGAGAGAGAGAAAGAGAGAGAGAGAGAGAGAGAGAGAGAGAGAGAGAGAGAGAGAGAGAGAGAGAGAGAGAGAGAGAGAGAGAGAGAGAGAGAGAGAGAGAGAGAGAGAGAGAGAGAGAGAGAGAGAGAGAGAGAGAGAGAGAGAGAGAGAGAGAGAGAGAGAGAGAGAGAGAGAGAGAGAGAGAGAGAGAGAGAGAGAGAGAGAGAGAGAGAGAGAGAGAGAGAGAGAGAGAGAGAGAGAGAGAGAGAGATGGCCCTTGACATAGCGGGTGCCTTTGACAGGGTATGGCACGGAGGCCTTCTCGAAAAACTCCGAGCAAAAGGCATCCAGAGTGACCTCCTGCTGCTCCTGGGGAACTACCTGCAGGGAAGAATCCTCCAGGTCGTCGTTAACGGGAAGGCCTCTGAGTCCCTGCCCGTGGAAGCATCAGTCCCACAGGGCTCTGTGCTGGGGCCAGTCCTGTGGAACATCTACGTGGACGATCTTTTCTG
Source organism: Chionoecetes opilio (assembly GCA_016584305.1). Taxonomy (NCBI): domain Eukaryota; kingdom Metazoa; phylum Arthropoda; class Malacostraca; order Decapoda; family Majidae; genus Chionoecetes; species Chionoecetes opilio. The sequence goes on from JACEEZ010000609.1 coordinate 289,035, forward strand.
GCAGCTGCCAGCAGTCTCGGCTTACGCTGATGACTGTACTCTCTCCTGCTCCTACCCGCGACATGACAATGGGCGTGCTGCTGATGAGGTCAATCAGCAGCTGAGTGTTATACAGGAGTGGGGTACACGTTGGCAGGTGACCTTTTCTCCGGAGAAGACACAGGCAATGGTGGTTTCTCGGTCCCCCGCTGCCGGGCTTGCAGTGGAAGGGAGGCTGCGGTTTGGTGGCGTTCCTCTCCCACTCCAGGAAGCCGTCAAGGTTCTGGGAGTAGAGGTGGACCGAGAGCTAAGGTTTAACGGCCACATCAACCGCATTGCTAAAAAGGCCTCCCACAGGGTCTCTGCCCTGCGAAGGGTAGCCAGGTTCCTCGACAGGGGAGGGAAGCTCATGCTCTACAAGGCCCAGATACGGCCTTACTTAGAGTACGCCGCCCTCTCCTGGATGTCGTGTGCAGCCTCGCACACTAGGAGGCTGGACAGCATCCAGCGTCGAGCCCTGCGACTGGTGGATGCTGCAGACCCCCCAGACCCACCAGCCCAGTTCGAGCCGGTGAGTCCTCTCGACTCACTGGAACCCCGCAGGGACGTCGCGGCGCTTGTGGTATTCCACAAGGCACAGGTGCAGGGAGTGCCACACCTGGCTGGGTTACGACAGCCTCCGAGAATCGCCACGCGAAGCACGAGAACGGTGCTTACCAGTGGTGATGCAGTGGAGGTGCCGCGTTCCCATGCCAGCCAGCACTTGATGTGGGTCGCGTCTCCAGGATGTGGAGCATTTTCACGGCCGCTGTCCCTCACATCCGGGAGATGAACACACAAAGTGTAAAGTTGGCGGCCAATCGGTGGAGACTGTCGAAGCCCACCCCGCTGAAGCTAGTGATACTGTGACACTAGTGACAGCAACAGTGCCTCAACAAAAACTTTAATGATGCTTATATGTATATAATGTTAGTTTTTTAGGTCTTTGTATTTGTGTATATAGCTATATTTACTTGCCCCTAAGATAGGTAGCACACGACAGTGCAGCTTTGGGCTTCATGTATATGTATGATTAAATAAAAAAATAGAGGGAGAGAGAGAGAGAGAGAGAGAGAGAGAGAGAGAGAGAGAGAGAGAGAGAGAGAGAGAGAGAGAGAGAGAGAGAGAGAGAGAGAGAGAGAGAGAGAGAGAGAGAGAGAGAGAACCTGGTGTTATTAACTCGCCAAACATAATGTGTTGCTGATGGACCATCTGTTCGGAACGTTACTCGAGAATACGACACGCTCCGAAAAGTCTGAAATGAGCGTTGTGAGGTAAACAATCGTTGGCCGGTTCGAACTTTAGAACACCCAATTCAATATGTATCATTCCATTCTATCATCCACCCAATCATCACCCAATTCATGGCATACCAACCCTCCCATATCATCAGCACTTGACCGAATGTTTACAGTATTCATCGGACCCCGATGCACCGATACTTGTTTTACCTATATTACATGCTCTCTCTCTCTCTCTCTCTCTCTCTCTCTCTCTCTCTCTCTCTCTCTCTCTCTCTCTCTCTCTCTCGCTCTCGCTCTCGCTCTCGCTCTCTCTCTCTCTGGGAACGCTATTGCTGGCTCTGGAAGTCAACAAGCCCGCGATAGAGCTCTCCCGTTTCTGGGAAGTTTTGCGGGATCTAGCGAGCTGCTACCCTACTGCCTTGGCTGAGATCGACAGTAAGACCCAGTCGTCAGTTTAGTGCCATCGGGGTGTTTGAGGGTTTTGGACTTTGCTGATATTTTTGCCATAAGAATTCCATACTACTGGCCAAACCCCTCCTATTCGAGGTTTTCGCGTCTGCGCATGCGCAGTACGAGGAGTGTGACGTTTTGGCTTCGTCATGACTACGTCACTCTGCCCCCACTGGTGCGGGCTGCTAACGCTCTGAGCACACCCATATTGCTGAGGCGATATGGCTTACTCCGGACCTGGCTCCCTCGCTGATGTTGAGGCTGATCTGGCTCTCACCGATGATGACGGCATGTCGGAGGAAACCTGGCACCCATTGGCCCTCCACACACGCCAGGGGTCCACCTCCGCTGCAGCCGCGGCCACTCCTTGGCAAACCCATGGGGTTGCCCCTTTCCCTGTCACCTAGGCCTCCACCAAGCGCCCCATTGACAATACTTTGGACACTAGCGGTGAACCTTCGTCTCCCGCTGCAAAAACATCCAGGCGCAACGATACTTCTTTCCACCCCACGGCTCCTGACTACTCCCGCCCTCGCCTCGATCCCCAGAGGGCACCTTACCAGCCTGCGCATGTCCCTCCAGCTTTTGCCCCGAGGACTGAATATGTCAAGCTCCTTCAGAGAGAACCCGACTGTGGATATGAAGCTTCGGTGGCTTTCTGACGTCACCAAGACGTTTCGCCTCGATCGGGAGTTGGCTTAGGTTAAGATGTCTGCTGTTTCCTCCCGTTTCGTCTATATTTCACGACGACGTACAGATATAGTAGACAGTGTCACGAATGGTGAGTTCTTGTCTTTGTTCCTGGATGTTCAGAACTCGGTCGAGAGGCCCAGGAAGTTCCATACATACCTCATCACCCGCTACCCTGTCGGCGTTGACCCTTCCTTGGCCATGGAGCTCCTGGCGTCTACACTGTTCGTCGCTTCAAACAAAATAGGACACCCATCGATCGGCTCGTTGTCACATGAAGCCTTCCAGACCCGCCTCCATCATATATCAATTTCAGTTTCCTCCCTTGCTTCTCATCATGTGAGCTACGACGGATGGAAGACAAGCAGCCTTGGTGCTTCAAATGCTGGGTTATCGGGCATATATCACGGTATTGTTCTGCTGCTTCGGATCGGTGTGGGTGGTGCGCTGCTAATCACGCCTCCCGGACTTGCCCATATCACACCCCTTCTCTGCCCACCCCTACTGCTACCACTTCTACCTCGGACCCTCTTCCATCACCCGCACCAGACACCTCGAAGTGGACATGCCCCCGTTGTCATGATCCCGGAGTCAACGTATGGCATGGCTGTGCCAAACGCTCGCGCCACGCCCCCTCCTTCCCTGTTTCAAGTTTCAAGTTTATTGAGAGAAAAGGTGGGGGAAGTTACAAAGAGGGGGGGGGGGGGACAAGAATACCAAGTACAGAAATACAGAAATACAGAACTAGAATAAAGTGGCCGGGCGGTCCGGCCTGCTGATTTTAGTTAAAACGTTCACAAAACATTCACACACAAAAAAAGAAAGAAAAATTTCAATCTAAATATTTTTTAAGTAACATAAAAACAAAGGATATAAACACATAATAATTATAGGATGAAGTGAACAGGTAAGTTAAAAGACATGAGTATATACATATAAACATTTGAAATAAGACAAGACACAGAGAAGAAAAACAAATATGCGTTAAAACAAAACAAAAAACTGAGTAAATAATAGATAATGAATAAGTGGGTTTGACATGGGATACATAATTAACTCAAAGTTAACAGATTAACGTGTTTTTTTTTTTTTTTTTTTGACGAGAAAAAGAAAAACGAAAAACGTGAGGACATAAAGCAGAGCTAAGAGTAACGTGGGGCGGGATCGGGGTCATCACGCAAGGCCCTCAGGCTCCTGGGGAACCACCCGTGGGAACGATCCGGGGCCGCGTCGCTGAGTTCCTGCAGGACCAGAAACTGCTCCCAGTCTTCCTCCTGCATCCGGAGCCATACTTGTGAGGCCATGTGATGCAGGCGGACATTGATGGCTGGGAGGTCGACGGACTCGTGTAGCGACTCCATTGTCACGAAGTCGTCCCACCTGTGGTTCACCACGAACCTGAGAGCAGCGTTCTGCACCCGTTGCAGCTTACTGATTGCTGTCCTGCTCAGGGCGTGCAGCAATATCGGGGGGTAGGTGAGGACAGGGAGGACCAGCGCCTTGACGAGGTGGAGCTTCAGGCCAGCGTCGAGGTCCCGGAACCGGTAGAGGGTGAACAGGGCGGACTTTGCGCGCCGTACTCGTGACGGACGTCACGTGCAACACGTACCCTCGCGATGATACTTGCAGGCCGAGGACGGTGCCGCTGGCCTGGAAGTCCACCACTCTACCGTCCACCATTAGCGGTGGGGGGTTCTGGGTCGCCATCGGGATGACGCTGAACTTGGCGAGGTTGGTCTTGATCCTCCACGCCTCCTCGAAGGCGCTGATCCTGGCTACCTCTCTCTCAGTGCGGGCGTTGAGCATGGCGCTGGATCGTCCCGGATGGAAAACGACCTGGGACACATCATCGGCGTACAGGACATTCATGCCCGCCACCGACGACGGGCAGTCACTGGTGTACAGGACATACAGGGTTGGGGAGAGAACACTACCCTGCGGTACTCCTGTCTCCAGTGGGAAGGTGGGGCCAACCTGGGTGCCGACCTTGATTCTGGCCGTCCGATCCTCCAGAAAGTCGCAGAGTAAACGCTCGACCGGGCCCGGGAGCCCAAGGTGAAGCAGCTTGTACTTGAGTCCAAGGTGCCACACCTTGTCGAACGCCTTGCTGACATCCCGGAGGACCAGGTTGCACCTGTAGCCGGAGGCGTGGTGGATGGCGAGGGCCTCCGTGGCCACCGCGATGACGTGAGTGGTGCCCCTTCCACGGCGAAACCCGTACTGCGCGTCGTTGTACAGGCCGTTTTCCTCCAGGTAGTTGCGGAGCCTCCCAGCGATGACTCTCTCAAACAGCTTTCCCGGAACCTCCAGGAGGGAGATGGGGCGATAGCTGTCTGGGCGGGTAGGTGCCTTCCCAGACTTGATCAACATCCTCATCTCCGCTTCCTTGAAGCATTCCGGGAAGTAACCAGCCGAGAGAGCCGCGTTCAGGATGTCCCGCAACCGATCCATCGCCAGCTCTGGGATGTGAGAGAGAATAACTTTGTTAATACCGCTGACGCCCGGGCAGGTACTCTTGCTGTGCCTCAGGAGCCCCCGAAGCTCCCTGAAGAGATCAGGGAGTCGAGCTCCGAGGTGCCCCTTATCCTCGTCGTGTCCGCCGACTCATAAGGAGTCGACCTACGTAGATTTTCAGTCATATAATCCAGCACAATGTCATTGTCGTCGTCGTCAAAGTCATCCCGGTACACAGTCTCCCAAACTGAGGTGTGCAGCCGGGCTTTGTCAACGTCGGAGTGGTGTTTTAGTCCGTTGGTGTCTACTAAATATGTGTCTTTGTTAGTCGCGCGTCCAGAAAGTCTCTTTACTGCTCGCCAAAAAACTTTTGGGTCCCTGTGTGAAGCCGACAGTCTGGCTAGAGCACTACCCCAGGACTGCCGGGATTCAACACGTCTGGCGTCCTGTAGTGTTAAGCGTAAATGAATGTAACGTCTGTAATTGTCATAAGTCCAACCTGCTCTTCCGGCCTGGGCCCGAAGAGCCTGGAACTGTATACGTGTCATCTGTGTCAGTCTGGAGGGTGTACAGTATGCTGGCGTCTTGTGAGCAGTCTTGGGTATGTGTCTGTCAGCAGCAAGTTTGACTGTGGACATCCACGAGTCAAGTCCCGCGTCAATATCGTCCAAGGTCGCCCGGGATACGTCAGGTTAGGTCGGCCATTTGTAGTGACTCGTCCCCGTCAAAAGCGTCCCAGTCAGTTCTGTTGAAGGCGAAGGATTTAGGAACAGGTATGGGAATGGGGGAAGTGGATATGTCGAGTATAATGGGAATATGATCGCTGGTGGTTAAGGGGCCTGGCGTGATAGAATGATATAAGAAATTAGCGGCATTAGAAAGAACAATGTCAGGAGAAGTAGCAGAAAGAGGGCCGTAGTAAGTGGGAAAATGTGGACCAAGGTGATTGGCTGTCTGACGTCTGAGGTAGGCCACGAGCTCACGACCGTTTTGATTGGTCGATCTGTAGCCTAGGGTCGGGTGTCTGGCATTCAGATCCCCAGCAATGAAAACTGGGGATCGTCGTCTTAACAGTCGCAAGAAGTCAGGGTGAGGAAGGAAGGGACATCTGGGGGGAAGGTATGAGGTGGCGATGAAGACAGGTCCGTCAGATGTGTCTATCTCAATTGCGAGGGTCTCGGACAAAAAATCATCCTCGATCCTGCACTGTAGCGAACCCCTGACTGCTATGGCGACCCCATCCATGGGCTCGCCGCTGAGATTTTGTTGATAAGTCCTGTACCCTGGAATTTTCAGTCTAGTCTCGTCATTCAGTCCGTGTCCGTTGATCAGGATGATGTCTGGGTCGTATTGTCGGTAGCAGTTACTCAGGTCAAAGCGTCGTGTGGTCCAGTGAAGTACATTGTGCTGGATTACTCGTAGACGAGTCACTTCCTTTTTCTATTTCTTCCACCTCACCGGTAACCTCTAGCAGCGACCTGCCTCACAGCGGCGGGGGGGGTGTCCCCACGCGTATGAGTGTGTTGGCTGCGTCACTAACCGACCCACCCCTGTTGATTTCATGTAGGGCTTCCTCCTCGGAGCCCGCCGGAGCGAGCTCAGCTGGCGACGCTGCTCGGCTTAGGGTCCCTTCCATGGAGCCAGCCGGGGCGAGCTCCGCGGGCGACGCTGCTCGGCTTAGGGTCCCTTCCGCGGAGCCATCCGGGGCAAGCTCCACGGCCGGCGCTGATTGGCTGGCGTCCCCCTCGTGACTGACAGAAAGCACATCAACGTTCGAGGTAGTGGTGGTGGCCGCGGCCTGTGATGTATTTGAGGCCTCGTCATTAGCTTCCTCCCCAGGGGCGGGATCAACGGGGTCGACCTGTGTCGGGGCGGTGTCCACTGAGATGCGTGGGGTGGAGGGTGCGGGTGAGGCCACGTGTTCAACGGGAACAGGTACCTGGCGCGTTGGTGAGGACATGGCGACAGGGGTCAAACCACGTCCACCAGTAATTTTTTTAATTATTCGCTCCGAAGGGGGGTTGGGAGGCAGTTTAACATTAGGGAGACCATTCAGGGCGAGGCACTCCGCTAATGTCTCCTGGAATGTGCCGGGGTTCACGCTGTTCATGAAGTGGGCCTGCATCAAGCAGATTAGACCCGTCGTGTTGAAGTCTGGTGTTGGTAGTGTAGGTTGAGCGTTGGTGGGTGGGGTTGCTGCCTGCGCGTATGAAGGGGCGGCCCCACGGCCTCCCTCTTGTCGCAGCCGTGCCTCCTTAGCCCTGAGAGCTCGTTTCCGGACCTCGCAACGCATGGCCCTGCAGCTGTGGTCCTTCCCGCAGTTAATGCATAGTTTCTCTGTGGCTTCGCACCTATTGAATCTGTGATCCCGGCTAGCACACTCTGAGCAGGCGAGGTAGTCTTGAGGCTTGTCACACAGGCTGGTGATTTGCGTTTCGATGGCGTGGCATCTGTCACAAGCAATGAGGGGTGTGTATGTCTCCACACGTATCTGGCCAGGTGGAATTGACATACTGAACAGCCGAATCCCAGACTCGGCTGCTTTACTCGCCATGCTACTGGCTTCAAATGTTATTTTCAGGGTGTTGGACCTCGGGAACTTGTACACTTCCTGGATCTTAGCCCAGTCCTGAACCCGTTCCACCTCGGCCTTGACGGCCTCCGGCTGCTTTGAGCAGATGAGGTCGTCCAGCCGGAAGCAAATGACCGTCCGTTTTGACCGCAGCTCTGGGGGCATGATGGGCATGAAGCCCGCATCCTGAAGGAGCTGAAGTTTCTCCGGTTGGAAGATTGCGTCCGCATCCTGGTCCGTTTGGGTGAGGACGATGACCTTGTCCTTTGCCGGGATCAGGTTGGTAACAGCCAGGCCGTTGGTGGCCAGAATCTCCAGTAAGTTGCGCCGGACCTCGAGCGCGTCCGTGCGCGGGTGCTTAATCCGCACCCGCCTCATTGTAGGGCCTCACCACAGGCTGACAGGCATGATGCCCTGCCACCCAGGTCAGCCTACTCACCCCACACTTCACTCCCACTCGCGTTCCCCAGCACCGCACAGGGCAAAAACACGCATACACTACGGCTGGGTGCCACCAGCCGCGCACCATTCACCAGTGAAAAACACCACCGGTCACACAGATACGCCGGGACCTGAAGGGACACTTAATGAATGGGGTTGGATGGGGGACACACCCAGGGCACTGGGCATAACAACAGGGCCCACAGTCACGACACAGGGAAGGGGTAACACACTGGACAAAAATAAAATAAATGGTGGGTGGGAGAGTTATCACTGGAAGTGGGGATACCCGGACGCGGGCGTGGGGACACAAGACTATCCACGGGGCAGGTAGGTCACGACACGGCAAGAGTACAATCCACGAGGCAGGTCACGTCCCAGCAGGAGGATTATCCACGGGCGGAGGAATGGGGCTGAAGGGAATCCGGCCCCTGATGTGTGGCAGTCTTGCGCTTAGCGGCGGCCGCGAGACCAGGCTCGCGTCCCTATGACACCCTGCCACCCAGGTCAGCCGTACTCACACCGTACTTCACTCCCACTCGCGTTCCCCAGCACCGCACAGGGCAAAAACACACAGACACTCCAGCTGGGTGCCACCAGCCACGCACCACTCACCGGTGAAAAACACCACCGGCCACACAGACACGCCGGGACCTGAAGGGACACACATTCATCCCTGAAGGGATGAATGGGGTTGGATGGGGGACACACACAGGGCACTGGGCACAACAACAGGGCCCACAGTCACTACACAGGGAAGAGGTAACACACTGGACAAAACGAGAAAAAGGGTGGTTGAGCGAGGTATCGCTGGGGATACCCAGACGCGGGCGTGGGGACACTCGCAAGAGCACTGGGCGACGGTGACGAGCACTAGACAAACCTGGGCGGGCAAATTGAAGTCCTCGGGTAATCCACGAGCAGGAGTCGGTCTGAGTTTTCGAGGAGGGTGATCCAGATGTGGATTCTTTCCTTCCGCTGCTCCACTAAGTGGAAGAGCAGAGGCGAACACGGCCTGAAGACAATCCACGAGGCAGGTCACGGCACGGCAAGAGTACAATCCACGGGCAGGTATGAGAGGCCACGAGACAAGGCTCGCGTCCCTATGACTCGGGGCAGGTGGTCCGCAGAAATGAAAGTTCAAGGTCACCGTGGTGGGTTTTTAGGCCTGGACACTCAGGTCACGGGCCTCACACACACGCCCACAGGTAGACGTGGCCTTCCCAATCACAACACCACGATAATTTAGCAGATTATGGTCACAGCTTACGCACTTGTATATCACACTGGCTCACTGCGTTAACTTAACCTTGCGTTGATCGGTAGTGTAACTTAGATGTCTGTACAAGGTGTTTGGTGCCCAGGAAACACAAAAAACACGGAACGCTTTGACCCACGTCCCTCCCCTCCGCGACCTACGACCTCTCTGTGTGCTCCTTCCCTGCCTACGCGTCGCCTCACGCTCCACCACCGACCGCGACCGGGCGCCACCACATCATCTCCAGCTTCTCCCCCTCCTGATTCTGCACAAGTCCTTGCCCTTCGTGAGGCCGTTGCCTCTCTGACGTCTCGGTGCACTGCGTTCGCAGCACGTTTTGATGCGCTTGAGGCACGCGTCGACAGTATAGCCACTCAGACCGCCACCACCGAGCGCACCCTTGCTACTCTTGTTGAGTCTCATCAAGTCATCCTCGCTTCTGTCACCACCCTCACAGAGAAACTGGATGCTCTCGCCGAAAGGTTCGGTGATAAACTGCTCGTGGAGCCATTACATCGCTCACCTCAAAGTGGTGCTCCCTCAACGTCTTCGTCCCCGCCTGCTTCCCGGAAACCTAAACTCAGATTTCGTTAGCTGGATGCCGCTTCACATTCTCTTTTGGAATGCCTGTGGAATCAGAAATTATCCAAAACTTATTTCACTCAAGAGCTATGTAGGTCGCCACCACCCACGTGTTATATTCATTCAAGAAGGTCTTGTTGGTTGCCCTGTACCTGGGGTAGAGGCTCCCTCGCTCCCTGGCTACGTCTCGTATGTCCATCATGTCAGAAATGGTCTTGTCAGTTACATCCATTCTTCCATACCCCACCAACTTTTGCGGCGCTCTGCTGATGATGACATGACCTTTCAGCTCTTTGAGATCACTGTGGGTGATGGGAGGCTTCGATTATGTAATGTTTACTCTGCCCCAGGAAGGATTAATCTCTCTGCCCTCCCTACACCAACGAATCATGGCATGATCTACATCGGTGATTTCAATGCCCGACACTCTGCTCTCGGTGATCTCTCTCCCACTCCGAATCGTAATGGGCTTCCTCTCCTCGAGTACATCCGCCGCCACCGCCTCACTCACTGGCCTACAGGAAGAGCCACGCACGCCCGTGGGGGCACTCTGGACCACATTATTGCCTTCGGCCTGGTGGCATCCACCGTCAAGTGTGTTTCTATTCCAACCCTCTTCTCAGACCACGTTGCTCTTGGACTCCGGTATTCCCTACCAGTTCCACATTCCCTTCCTCATGATCGCATCCGTATCACTATTCCTCCCAAATATTGCCCTACCTACATCTCTTACATTTCCTGGTTGTAGGAAAACACCTATGCAGTGTTTATTATGAGTTAATAGAGAGAGAAAGAGAGAGAGAGCGAGAGAGAGTCTAGTGTATTAGAAAAAGTATTTAGAGAGAGAGAGAGAGGAATGGAGCGTGTAAGAATTGAGATATTAGAGAGAGAGAGAGAGAGAGAGAGAGAGAGAGAGAGAGAGAGGAGAGAGAGAGAGAGAGAGAGAGAGAGAGAGAGAGAGAGAGCTAGTGTATTAGAAAAGTATTAGAGAGAGAGAGGAGGAATGGAGTTGTAGATTGAGATATTAGAGAGAGAGAGAGAGGAGAGAGGAGAGATGAGAAAGAGAGAGAGAGAGAGAGAGAGGAGAGAGAGAGAGAGAGAGAGAAGAGAGGAGAGAGAGAGAGAGAGAGAGAGAGAGAGAGAGAGAGAGAGAGAGTCTAGTGTATTAGAAAAAGTATTTAGAGAGAGGAATGGAGTGTGTAAGAATTGAGATATTAGAGAGAGAGAGAGACTAGTGTAAAATAATGAGTTATTAGAGAGAGAATTATAGTTTACTAGCCGCAAAGCCGCCCTCCGGGCGGACTTTTTGGCTAGCTCCTGCGAAGGGCTATTGGTAGGTCTTCAGCCCACCAAACACAGACTCTCCAGATAGCCCCTTCTAACTTTCCTGAAATCATGGATGTAGAAATGTATGTATTAACGCCAACCCATTCACATCCCCCCCAACCCATTCACTCACCCATTACCCATCACCCCCCACCCATTCACTCACCCATTACCCATCACCCCCCACCCACTAACTCACTCATTACCCATCACCACACACCCATTCACTCACCCATTACCCATCACCCCCACCTATTCCCTCACCCATCACCCATCACCCCCAACCCATCACCCCCCACCCATTCATTCACCCATCACCCCACACCCATTACCCATCACCCCACCCATTCACTCACCTATTACCTATCACCCTACATCAAGGTTTCCTCAATTCTCTCAACCCACTTTTTTTTTCACAATTCTCGCTAATAGGCTACTAAAAATATAAAATAAATAAAAGTGATCGGATCATCCCCAAAGTGGCCTTAAAATGTTCCCCTGGTCGACCTGGTTCCAAAACTGTGCCATATGATGGGATTGCGCCGCTGGGGGCGGAACCTATTGCGGACACACAGACAGACAGACAGACAGACAGACACACTTTCGCTTATATTATTATAGATTAGAAAAAGTATTTAGAGAGTCTAGTCGCTAGTGTGTTAGAATAAGTATTTAGAGAGAAAGGAATGAAGCGTGTAAGAATGAGAGAGAGAGACTGAGGAATGGAGTGTCTAAGAATGAGTTAGAGAGAGAGAGAGACAGGATAAGCTAGATTACAGTCACAGTAAAAATATTAGGCCTACTGTGATGGGTATTTATTTCTTTGCTATTGGCTTTTAGAGGGAAATGGGAGGACAGAGAGAGAGAAAGAGAGAGAGAGAAGAGAGAGAGAGAGCAGTGGCGTAGCTATGGGGGTCATGAAAATGTTGTGCCTCCCCACTGGCCATGGCTGGGGTATTCTGTATAATGCTCTAATACCCACCACTGATCTGATCTTACACCCTTCTGTGTAACATCAGAGGGGCCCCTGAGCTCCCTTTGCATAATGACCCCCAGGTGCCCCCCCATTGATAGATACCAATGCAATCCAGTCCTGTAACAATCCACAAATTACTTGGCAAAAAAGAAAAATAATGATGTCCTCCCCACAAGCCTCTGTGACCCTGTTAACGAGTTCGAAACACTGAAGAACCCTATCAATATAATTTTTTTTTAAATACTACAAAACTTTACCAACATTATTACTAACTCACATTTACTAACATTTAAGACTGAGATAAGGTTACAGGTCAAGAATTATTGGTCAAAGTTTAACAGATAAGGGCGTGGGAAGGAAATAAGGGAAAGGTTTAGTGTTTTAAAGCAGTGTTCAGCAGAGTTAAGCTCAAGGAAGAAGCTCAAGGAAGGATTTCCTTGTCTCTCTAGCTTCCTTGGTTAAGCTGCTTGAGTAATCCGGTACGAGCCACAGTCGAGGGGGCGCCAGCGATCAGGCAGGGTGTGTGTGTGCAGGACAGCTGGCAGGAGGCAGAGGAAGATTTTTGGCCAAACAACACTTTCTTTTCTTGTTTTTCTTCATATTTCTGCAGTATAAGTTAAGTAGAGAGAGGAGTGAGTGAGAGGAATGAGTGGGCAGTGGCGGATCTAGGGGGTCAGAGGTCTAATGAAAATTCAACCATTTCTTTTTAATGACTATGCCATGGCCACCCCACATTAGGTATTTGTCCAGCCTTGGCCACCATGTCCTGGCGGCGCTATGTGAGAGGGAGGGAGGGAGAGCTTATGTGTGATTCGAGGTTGTTTAGTCCTCCCTGCAAAGTAATGGCTGTTGCCTCGTTATCTTTCTACCTTATATAACGTCAGATCAGCTATAGCCAGTGGCGTAGCTACGGGGGGGCACGTGCCCCCCATGAGAATCCGGAGCCCCCGAGGTGCCCCCCACTGACCATGGCTGCCGTAATCTGCTTGAACCTGTGATTGACGATATGTAATGCACATAATACCCTTTTATGTGGCATCAGAATGCCCCTTGAGTGTCGCTTGCCGTAGTGCCCCCCCCATACACAGCTGTGCTCCCCCTATTCCCCCCATTGATAGATACCTGGTTACGCCACTGCATATTAGCCTTGAATCGCAATATGCCAGAAAAGAAGAGAAACAATCATGTACTATAGGTAAAACAAGTATCGGTGCATAGGGGTCCGATGAATACTGTAAACATTCGGTCAAGTGCTGATGATATGGGAGGGTTGGTATGCCATGAATTGTGTGATGATAGAATGGCATGATACATATTGAATTGGGTTTACTAGAGTTCGAACCGGCCAACGATTGTTTACCTCACAACGCTTGTTTCAGACTTTTCGGAGCGTGTCGTTTGTCCAGTAACGTTCCGAACAGATGGTTCGTCAGCAACACATTATGTTTGGCGAGTGAATAACACTAGGTTTTACTCTCTCTCTCTCTCTCTCTCTCTCTCTCTCTCTCTCTCTCTCTCTCTCTCTCTCTCTCTCTCTCTCTCTCTCTCTCTCTCTCTCTCTCTCTCTCTCTCTCTCTCTCTCTCCGTCACATATTTTTCTTTCCTGCCTGTATCCACATATTTAGTGTTGTCTTAGTTGCATAATGCGTTAGTAACGCACCCTAACCAACAGTAATGGCAATGTATTAAGGGAAATATATTAATATATGCAATGATACGTGCTAGACTTTATTTGCAGTTTGTATAGGTTTGTGTAATCCCGCCCAAGTGTAGTTGGTATATCACTGTTACACCTTTTGCGTAACAATCATAAACGTAATTTTTATGTCACGTGGAAGTTGGTGGCATCCATGCCTTCACGGCTGCATGCGATCTTGGCTACAGGCGGGGTATATACAAAGTATTTATTGTTAATATAATATGTGAAGCATGATATTATGTCTCTTTAGATTCCCTTTATGACACAAAATGTATTATTGCCTATATCTTTACCAATTATGCATTATGATCATGCACATTTTGCCCACGTTGCATTTCACAGGTGATGTGAATTTCTCTCTCATATGTGGTATTTTGTCAAATTATATGACAATCATTAAAGTGTGTAGCGGCAATTACCACGTAGCGCTGCCGTTATCATGGCCACATTAACGTCCCACTCAGATAAGCAAAAACAAACATACATCGGAACCACCACTGTCGTTACATTCGTTACCTGCTATATTATAGTCTCCCATGCGGAATTCACAACGTCACACTGTGTATCAATATATCAGTTTATATAAACAAAATATTACTCATTGTTGACACTATCACGCTATATGGTGATACATGGCATATTCCTGCCATCAGGACTACCAACCTATAGCCGGTATCACACTATGTTTTCGTTTTCTTCGTTCTGTAGTGTCAGAATGTTTCACGCATATAGTGCACCGATACTTGTTTTACCCATAGTACCTTGATCAGATCCTGGCCCTCTACGTGTCCTCAGCGGCTTTATTATTCCGTCATGACCTGGCTCACAGTGATAGTGTCGGTGTGTGATGGTCAATGGTTTACACTGTTGTCAGTCAAGTCATGGCATCAATAAGGGCAAAGGGACACACAGATGGAAAGATGAATTACAAACAAAATAAACTATAAATTTCTATACAAAAAATCAGTATACATTGGGAGCAGCTTTGATAATTAAATATATGAGAATCAAAATTATTAACAAGAGGGAGAGCAAACACCTTATTAGAGGAAGAAAAATTAAAGATGAGTAAAGAATAGCCATGACGGGATTTAAAGTGGAACCCCCGCCCTACCCCACAAACCAACAACAACAACAACATATAAATAGATAAATAATACTATGATAAGTAGTATAATAGATAATAAATGATAATATAATAGATAATGATAATAAAATAGATGAATAATACTATGATATGTATGTATGCTATGATATGTAGACTATGATGTGGAGCCCAGCCAGTGTCCGCGGTGAGATCCATAACGCTAACCAACTCCTATATTTCCAGATCCTGCCTCAGTGCGTGCCCAACCAGGCTGTGATGGCAGACCTTCCTTGGCAGCGATGGGCGATGGGAGAGGAGGAGGAGAGGAGAGGACCTACGAAGCGATACTAAGTCGCATGAAGATGATGGGTGGCGGGGAGGTGACGCCCGGTAACACACCTGAGTAGAGCCGCGTGTGTGTATCTGTGTGTGTGTGTGTGGTGCTGGCCTGAGGTATTTCCCTATATATTATATATATATATATATATATATATATATATATATATATATATAATATATATTATATAATATTATATATAAAATATATATATATTACTATATAATATATATATATAAAATATATTATATATATATATATATATAATTATATATATAATATATATTATATATATATATTTTATATGTATAATAGTTGTATTTACTTAATTGTGATATGATTATATGTTGACAGGTATGACAACTATCCCGTGAATACTTTTGGCATCTATAATTGCACTGTCCAGGCTAGTCTACATATCAATGCACCGATAGGGAAAGGTGTGTTCAGTCAGTTCATCAAGTTCAGTCAGGCGTTGTCGTTTGGACAGGCAAGACATGTGAGGAGGCAGCTCCGTGTGTGTTGAGTCAGGTCCATTAAGTGGGCAGGTGCAGAGATTAGCTTCGACATGGCTAGTGGAGGCGATGGTGTTGTTAGTGTTGTGGAGGAGGGTGTTGTGGAGGTGTGGAGCGGGAAAAGTGGAGGAGAGGGTGAAGTGAAGGAGGCCGAAATGGAAGCGAGTGTGGTAGATGGAGGGAGATGTGTCGAGGGGGAGTGTAGTGAAGTGTGTGCAGTGGCGCTTAAATTTGTTCTGGGGGCGATCGATGACCTGAAAAGGTACTTCGTAAGTGAAGTGAACGAGTTGAAAAGCGTGGTGAGGAAGCAGGAGATAGAGATACGATCTCTTAAGTGTGGAGGTGGAGTGAGTGGAGTGGTACATGCGAGGGATGTACTTGGAGGGGTACCTGAGGGAGATTTGCTTTGGGCTACTACTAAAGGAGTGGTCTCTAGTAAGTCACCAAGGAATGGTGAATGGCAGGTGGTTGAACATGGTGGTACACGCCCAAAGGAGTAAAAGGTAAACAATGACCATGTTGTGTGCACGAACGCATTTCAGGTACTCTCGGGGCTGCAAGAGGTAAGGACGGTAGACGATACATCATCACCCGAACGTAAAATCTTGGATGTTGGTGATAGTCAGGTTAGGCTTCTCGACAGCAGGTTCTGTGACAGGGAAGGGATGCGCATGAAGTCGGTGAGCTACCCAGGAAAGGGGATAGGTTATATTAGTGATAAGATAGTTG
This sequence comes from Chionoecetes opilio, assembly GCA_016584305.1. NCBI lineage: Eukaryota > Metazoa > Arthropoda > Malacostraca > Decapoda > Majidae > Chionoecetes > Chionoecetes opilio. The sequence goes on from JACEEZ010000609.1 coordinate 305,413, forward strand.
AGTGCATGGCGGACCAAGGGAAAAAGCCCATCGTCTGCCTGAGTGCTGGGGGAAACGATGTTGAGGGTGTAAGAAGTGAGGAACTGCTACGGCGGTTCAAGGAAGCTGTAGGTAAGGTTAGGGATAGAGGTGGGTTCCCTGTGGTGTGTGGTGTCCTTCCAAGACGCTATGTTGACGACTTGTGGTACTCCAGGGCTATTGCTTTGAATTGCCGGCTGGCACTTCATTGGAAAGACAATGGTTGGGCCTTTGTCGACAGCTGGGACCTCTTTTTCGGGCATAACCACCTCTACCGCAGGGACGAGGTGCACTATTCGAGGAAAGGACTTCAGATCTTGTCTGAATCCCTTGAAAAGGAGGTAGGTGCACTGCAGGCTTTTTTTAAGATAGAGAACCGGGGAGTAGACACTGGGGTCGGGGTAAAGGAAACGTGCGACACTAGGAGGAGTTTCAGAAGGCAGGGAACTAAAGTGATTCGTAAGAAGAGTGAGGAGGGGTTTAGTTAAAGATAAAGGGAAAATGGACAAAAATAGAGGAGTTGCTTGAAGGTCTACTATACAAACTGTAGGAGTATTTTAAGCAAGATAGATTTCCTGAGAGGAATAAATAGTGTAGAGGATTTTGATATAGTAGCATTAACAGAAACATGGTTGGATATGTCAGGAAAGGTGTTTGATCCGTAAGTCGAAATAGCTGGGTATAAGTTATTTCACAAGGACAGAGCTGGCAGGCGAGGTGGAGGAGTTGCGCTTTATGCAAGAGATACATTGCAGTGTTGTGTTAATAATGTTATAAAAACAGATGGCAGCATAGAGTCTATATGGGTAGAGGTTACGGAGGGAACTGAGAAAATGGTTTTGGGTGTAGTGTATAGGCCTCCAAACTTATGTCAAGAGGATTCAGCTCCTAAAGGGAAAAAATAAACAAGGTCTGCAGATAAATCGACTATGCGTGGTGGGGAGATTTTAATCTTAGGAATATAGACTGGGATTTAATCATAGGTGAAGCGGTGCAGATTGAATTGGGTTAAAAAATAATCCAGGATAACTTTCCCAAGTTAAAAGGCAATCAAGGAGCCTACTAGAGGAGGGTAGTTTTTCTAGATCTATGCTGACAAATAGAGGACGATTTAGTACAGATGTGGAGGTCGGTAGCAAGTTAGATAATAGCGACCATTATGAGATCAGATTTAGCTTAAAATGGGAGTTGGAAAATTAAGTGGCAACAAACAAAAAATACCTAATTTCAAAAGGCCAATTATGCAGGATTTAAAAAGACACCTGGAGGCTATTAATAAGAGGTGTGGGATGGAGGGGAATACATTTTCCCAGGGTAAGGACAGGGCGATGGCAGCTGGAAAGGCCAATTATGAAGGATTTGGAAGTCACCTGGAGGTAATTAGAGCGGTTAGACATGGAAGTGAGGTCGGGACGGAGGAGGTAATTAAGCGGTTCGGGTATGGAAGTGAGGTCGGGGCTGAGGAGGATATACCTTTTGTAAGGAATATAATTGACGGACAGAAAAAAAATATTCCTTATAGGGAAATAAAATCTAGAAAGAGTGATCCAAAATGGGGTGACCACTAATTTAAAACACAAAAAATTAGAGTAAAAAGAAACATGTATTTAAGGTTAAAGGCAGGATTGGTGAGCAAAGAACAGTATAACGTGATGGCGAGGACAGTGAAGAAATTTACTCGAGTGCTAAGAAACAATTATGAGATTAAAGTAGCAGGACAGGCGAAAAATGACCCCAAAGGGGTTCTATCAGGTATATAAAAACCAAAACAAGGGAATTAGTGGGACCGTTAAGGTCAGGACAGGGTGAGGTCTTAAATACGGATGAGGATATGTGTAAAAGTCTAAATGATTATTTCTTAAGCGTTTTTACTGAGGAGGATACACAGACGATACCTGATAGTGAACGAATGTTTAAAGGAAGCGATGAGGAGAAACTAAAGATATTGTGATAACTAGGGAAATGGTTTGGGGGAGGGTTAGGGAAAAATGAAATTTTAAATCGCCAGGGCCAGATGAGGGGTTAAACCCAGGGTATTAAAGGAATACAAGGAGGTTGTTAGTGAGTTTGTTAGTGCACATTTTTAGGAAATCGGTTGAGATAGGCGATGTGCCATATTGTAGAGGAAAGGAAATGTTCCCATATTTTAAAAAGGGAGACAGAGGACTAAAGTCAAAAATATCGACCCGTAAGTCTGACGTCAGTTGTAGGTAAATTATTGGAATCTATTATTGCATAAAACATTAGAGAGCACTTAGATAAAAAATAGTTTTATCAATAATTCACAACATGGATTCACCCAAAGGGGAGGTCATGTGTCACCAATTTATTGAGTTTTTATAGGAAACGTTTATGAGACGGCAGATATGATAAGGATTATGATATAATATATCTGGACTTGAGTAAGGCATTTGACAAAGTACCACACGAGCGGACTCTTAAATAAGGTTAAGGGTCATGGAATAGATGGGAAGGTTCTTCATTGGATCAGAGCTTGGCTAAGTAATAGGCAACAAAGGGTTACAATTTAAAGGTTCTAAATCTGAATGGGGAATGGTGACCATTGTAGTTCCCCCAAAAGGGGCTGTTTTGGGTCCATTACTTTTTTTTTTGGGTTTACATCAACGACTTGGAAAAGTGCGATTAGCAGTGATATCAGCAAGTTTGCTGATGATACTAAGGTAGGTTTGGATTATTGGATCACATTTTGATGTGAACATATTGCAGGGAACTTAGATAAACTTAATGAGTGGGGGAGTCAGATGGCAGATGGAATTTATATTGATAAGTGCAGCGTTATGAATGTTGGGAGAAAAAACCCTGGTAATAGATACCACATACGCAATGTATCGCTGAAAAGATCAGAAGGTAAAAAGATCTTGGAGTGAGGGTGAGCCCAGACCCCCGACCTAGGAAACAATGTATGAGGCTAGAAAAAAGAGCTAATAGAGTGTTAGGATTTCCCTTACCAGTAGTGTTAAAAGTAGAAGTGCGGAAGTTATTCTAAAGCTTTATCTGGCTCTAGTCAGGCCTCACCTAGACTATGCGGTTCAGTTTTGGTCTCCATATTACAGGATGGATATAGCCTTGTTAGAAACAGTGCAGAGAAGGATGACCAAAATGATACAAGGGATGCGTAACTTTAGTTATGAGAGGAGATTGAAGTTATTAAAGTTAGTCACTCGAGAGACACAAGAGTAAGGAAGGGGCAATCTGATAGAAGTTTTTAAGTGGATAAATGGATTTAATAAAGGAGAGGTAGGAAAAGTTCTTACGGCTTTTAACCAGGGTAGAACAAGAAGTAACGGATTCAAGCTGGAAAGTAGATTAGAAAGGAAATAGGAAAAATTGTTCAAAAAGGGGGTTGAAGAAGGAATGGAATCAGAGATAGGAGTTAGTGCGGAGTCATTAGGGAGCTTCAAGGAGGGCTGGATGGTTTCGGGAGGGATGAAAGGGATGTGTTGTGGGTTTAGTGTTAGGTGACGGGAAACCCACCAGTGTAGGCCTCGCGGCCTCTTGTAGCTTCTTTATTTTCTTATGTTCTTATGTGTGTGTGTATGTATGTGTGTGTGTGTGTGTGTGTATTTACCTAGTTGTATTTACCTAGTTATGATATGCGGAAAATGGGTTGCACTGGTGGGGTCCCGTCTCTTTGTCTCATTGGGTCAATCTTAGCGTTAAAAACATGAATACTTTTGGCATCTATAATTCTAAATTCAATAGGCTCTACATTTGAATGAGTGGTCAATCAATCAATCATTGGGGGCATACGCCGGGGGGCACGTCGCCTCGCCCACCCTACGACGCCACTCCCGAGGGTCACCACGCGCGAGTTCCCATGCAGGCTCCTTTCCCATACCAAGCAGCTCTCGACAAGAAACATCAACTTTTCCCAGCCACAAGCCTTGTGGGCGCCCCCTTGGCCTCCTCCACGCCGGATTGTCTCTTACAGATACAACCCGATGGGAAGGATCGGTTTCAGGGTAGCGTGCCACATGCCCATATAGCCGAAGTTGGCGCTGACGGACTATGCAGGTAATAGGCCTCGATTCAGTCTCACGGTGCAATCGCTGATTTGACACGCAATCATCCCAGCGATACCCCATGATTCTGCGAAGACACTTATTACCAAAGGCATTGATTCGTCTCTTCAAGTCACTATTTAGTGTCCATGTCTCACAACCATAGAGTAAGACAGGGATCACAAGCGATTTGAAGATCAGGATCTTTGTCCTCCTGCACAGGTACCGACAAACCCAAATACTCCCGCTGAGCGAGTCCATAACACCGTGGGCTATGCTAATCCGCCGTAAGACTTCTTGACGTGACCCGCCGTCATTATGGACTGCGCTACCAAGGTATGTAAAACTTTCCAAGATCTCAATGTCCTCGCCACACGCATGAACAGACTGTACTGCTTCATCTAGTAAGTCTCCAAACACCTGGACCTTGGTCTTGAGCCAGGAGACCTCAAGTCCCAAAGGCTTTGCCTCCTCGTGAAGCGCCTCGAGAGCCATCACCAGGACCTCCAGCGACTCAGCAAAGATTACTGCATCATCGGCAAAAACAAGATCAGTGATCTTGGTGTTGCCAACAGATGCTCCACAATCACTTTGATCTACAACCTTGTCCAATACCCAGTCCATACAAGCGTTGAAAAGTGATGGGGCAAGGACGCACCCTTGCCTCACTCCTGTATTCACAGGAAAGAAGCCGGATACACCTGCCCCACACTTCACAGCACTCTCAGTCCCAGAATACAGACCAGTTATCAAACCAATAGTCCTTGCAGGAATCCCTCGAAGTCGCAGAAGATCCCAGAGTGACTCACGATGCACTGAGTCAAACGCTTTCTTGAGATCAACATAGGCTGCAAGCATCCCCTGTCGAGACTCACGTCGGCGTTCCACCAGGACACGAAGCGCTAGGATACGGTCCGTTGTTGACTTACCAGGCGTGAACCCAGACTGCTGAGGTCTCTGATGCTTCACCAGATGGCTGCGAATCCGTGTCAGCAATAGATGGGCAAGCACCTTGCCTGGTACGCTGAGCAGTGTAATACCGCGGTAATTGCTGCAGTCCTGACGGTCCCCTTTCCCTTTCCAGATAGGGACGACCAGCCCCCTTTTCCAGTCAGGAGGAATGGTACCTGATTGCCACACGGCAGTCAGGACAGCATGCAACCCGTGGATCATGGCCTCACCCCCAGCTTTGAGGAGCTCCGCACTGATATTACAAACACCAGCTGCCTTTCCACCCCTCAACTTTGCTACAGCCTCTCTGACTTCGTCAAGAGAGGGTGCGCTTTCGTCAATGGGAGGATCGGCATCCACTGCCTGTAACCCAGTGGTGTGAAGCTGCTCAGTTGGAGGGTCCACCGTGAACAACTGCCCAAAGTACTCAGCCCAACGAGCCATCTGCCCATCCATGTCCGACACGAGGCGCCCATCTGATTTTCGAATAGCACTCGCCCGAGAAGGAGACTTGGAACGGAGCTTCTTCAGGGCTCGATAGGCGGGTCGGAGGTCATTAGCGTTCAAATGACCCTCGACATCCTCAGCGAGACTCCTGACATACCTCTCCTTGTCTCTCCCCAGGAGGGTTCTAGTCCGGCGTGACAGAGCCCTGTGCTGGTCCCGGTTCCCAGCCAGCCTGGCAGCGCGACTCTCCTCGAGTTTCTCCAGCGTCTCCGTCGAGACAAAACCACGCCTTGACCTCGGGCGCTCCCCAATACACTCCTTGGCAGCCTGTAGAGTTTTACGTTTGAAGGTATCCCACAGTTCTACAGGGTCCCCGAGAGCACCGAGCACATCAAACCGATTTGAGACTGCCACCACATACTCTTGAGCACATGTCAAGTCCTTCAGTTTCTCAAGATGAAACACAGTATGGTTACCTCTTGAGATTCTTCTGGACTTGACATGAAGCTTAAGTGTAGCAACAACAAGTCTGTGATCTGTTCCAAAGAACTCAGCACTCCGGTAAACCCTGCAGTTCTGGAGGATCCTCCAACGAGGGCTAACGAGGATGTGGTCGATCTCCTTTGCTACCCCTCCGGCATTACTATACCATGTCCAGCGGTGCAGCTCTGGTCTCTGATACCAAGAACCTGCAATTCTCAACCTTCTGGATCTTGCAAAGCTCAGAAGCAGAGAACTGTTGGTGTTTCTGGTACCGGAGCCATGGGGACCAACACATAACTCGTAGCCATCTCTCACAGTGCCAGTAGTAGCATTGAAGTCGCCCAAGACAATGAGTGGTCCCTGTAGTGTTTTCACTGTCCCTAGGGTCTCGGGACAGTGGAATTCAAATGGCTCATAGGCTCAAATTATCTAAGGACATTATCTAACACAATTATCTATATCTATTATGTAGCTTCCATGGCTGTGATTATTAGGAACAATTTTATATTTCATTAATGAGGAAAATAATGTATTCCTATATGATAGCTGCATAATATCCCTCTGCTGCATATCACTAAAAGCAGTTTATCTGTATAACCAAGTTAGCTATGACCTTTATCTTGGCTTTTATGCCATATTTGTCCGGTTGATCATATCTTGAAAGTTTGTGAGAAGAGTTCCTTAAAACCGTCACTATCAGTGATCCGCTGTGTTGCGATACGTAGTGTGCACTATGTATCGCAACACCTGACAACACAGCGGATGAATGATTATTTATTGTCTGAGGAAAGAGTTATCATCAAGCAAAGCCATAGGCCATGTTTGAGGCCGCTGTGAGGGTCTGATATAATGCTCTCTATCGTAGGTATCAAGCTTTATAAATAGTATTTAGAAGCTGTAGATTAGACTTACGTATGTATTATAATGGATGGAAGGATTTTCATAAGTAAATGATGCCGTGATGACATTCACAAGGCTATTAGATAGGGTCCCTGTGTGATAAAAAGAAAAGAAAGGAAGTGTTCGAGAATGTAATGCTATTGCCTCTGTGTAGACATGGCACGCGTAGTGATGATTGATGGGCAGGGGAACCAGGGCAAGGGTTGAGCTGTTAATGTCCTATATACTAGTGTTGCTGTTAAGACATCCTCCAGGGAACCGAGAGAAGAGAGCCAATTAACCTCTACCTATACAAGGTGAGGTGAGCAGACATTGGGCATTGTGAGTGTGTGGAGCCACGCACATTTGTTATCTTACCCATCAATTTTGCTTATGCTTTTAACATTTTTACATTCATTAAGGCCTATCCAGACGAGCGGGCCTGATCGGCGGGTATGCCCGTCATCGGGCACATTTGACGGACAAACCATCGAAATGCCCGATCCCTCGTTGAGCGAAATCACCAGGCAGTGGCCCGTGGCTTGAGGAGCTACGACGCTGCCAGACTCAAGTTAACATTGAGGATCCACAGAAGGCTTGTCTCCCACTTATCACATCGTTGTTACATGGTTCACATCAGGAACTTTATACACACAGCAACAATTATGCTACACAATACTTTCTTCGCAGTAGTACTGGGTACCAGGTGTATCGTACCGCACTCTACAACCTACTGGCATCGTCGGGAACGCCCGCCCATTTATCGACTCTGCCGTGTGGACAACATTCACGGGCATGCCAGGCAGAATTTGTCCGCCGACAGCGCTGCCCGCCGGGCACGCCCGCTCGTCTGGATAGGACTTTAGGGGCAGGCGGTGGCAGAGTGGTTAGCGCCTGCAAGTGGCGTGCTCGGGGAGCCAGAGTTCAATCCCTAAAGCTGCCAGAATCCACTGAAAATCTGTCTGCACCGTCGAGTGGCCTAAGAACACCCACATGCTGCCCACTAACTCTATCTTCGAAGGCGAATGCATGGGAGGACACAGGGAGTCGGCATGAGCCTCTAATCTCAGGCGTCACTATAACAATCCTGCCTGCGCCACCACGGGCGAGGGCCAAACATCACAGCCACCCTGAATGTGTTTGGTGAGAACATGTGTGGTAAGCAAAATATTTGTGTATTGTTAGAAATGTGTCTCTAAGATGGCCACCACCTCTCCTTTAAGAAAATGTATCAAGAATGTTCATATTGCTTACCTCTTTTCTTGCATAAATGATATTCAAATGGGATTATATATTTGCAATCATTTGATAGACTATTGGGTGACAGATAGCATTGATTTCAGAGGCAGTTATAATAAATTCACCATCAATGTTGTCGTCAAGTACAAGAGGTAAAAATCCATTGAAACAATCTACGGTAGTCGGCGCAGCATTCATGAACTCATTTCATTCCTCGGGGTGCAGTCACAGAGAAGGCCGGATCCCGCAGGTCACCGCCGCTGACCTGTGCCATGAATGATCCTTCACATACAAAGGCAGGCTCAGGGAAAGTTGCCAGCGCTGTGTACCGGCAACCAGGGCACAGCGCTGTGTACCGGCAACCAGGGCACAGCGCTGTATACCGGCAACCAGGGCACAGCGCTGCATACCGGCAACCAGGGCACAGCGCTGAGTACCGGCAACCAGGGCACAGCGCTGTGTACCGGCAACCAGGGCACAACGCTGTATACCGGCAACCAGGGCACAGCGCTGCATACCGGCAACCAGGGCACAGCGCTGAGTACCGGCAACCAGGGCACAGCGCTGTGTACCGGCAACCAGAGCACAGCGCTGTATACCGGCAACCAGGGCACAGCGCTGCATACCGACAACCAGGGCACAGCGCTGAGTACCGGCAACCAGGGCACAGCGCTGTGTACCGGCAACCAGGACACATCGCTGTGTACCGGCAACCAGGGCACAGCGCTGCATACCGGCAACCAGGCACAGCGCTGTGTACCGGCAACCAGGGCACAGCGCTGCATACCGGAAAACCAGGGCACAGCGCTGTGTACCGGCAACCAGGGCACAGCGTTGTGTACCGGCAAAAGGGCACAGCGTTGTGTACCGGCAACCAGGGCACAACGCTGTGTACCGACAACCAGGGCACAGCGCTGCATACCGGCAACCAGGGCACAGCGCTGTGTACCGGCAACCAGGGCACAGCGCTGTGTACCGGCAACCAGGGCACAGCGCTGTGTACCGGCAACCAGGGCACAGCGCTGCATACCGGCAACCAGGGCACAGCGCTGTGTACCGGCAACCAGGGCACAGCGCTGTGTACCGGCAACCAGGGCACAGCGCTGTGTACCAGAAAACCAGGGCACAGCGCTGCATACCGGCGACCAGGGCACAGCGCTGTGTACCGGCAACCAGGGCACAGCGCTGCATACCGGCAACCAGGGCACAGCGCTGCATACCGGCAACCAGGGCACAGCGCTGTGTACCGGCAACCAGGGCACAGCGCTGTGTACCGGCAACCAGGGCACAGCGCTGCATACCGGCAACCAGGGCACAGCGCTGTGCACCGGCAACCAGGGCACAGCGCTGTGCACCGGCAACCAGGGCACAGCGCTGTGTACCGGCAACCAGGGCACAACGCTGTGTACCGGCAACCAGGGGACAACGCTGTGTACCGGCAACCAGGGGACAACGCTGTGTACCGGCAACCAGGGCACAACGCTGTGTACCGGCAACCAGGGCACAACGCTGTGTACCGGCAACCAGGGCACAACGCTGGGAGCTTTGCCTGAGCCTGCCATATATGTGAAGGATCATACACGGCACAGGTCAGCGCCGGTGACCAGAAAGGGGGAATCTGTCCTGTGTGACTCCAATCATTAGTAGATATGAATATATTATCACTGCCTCTAATACCTAGCTTGGTCAGATCAATAGTGTATAGGAATTCACTCATTCAATACCTACAACACACTTAGGTCAATAGAAGTACAATACAAGAGACATTGTTATGCATTTATTAATGTTATACTGAAAATAAATATGTCAAAAACCTGTACATATTAATTGTACATGCGGTCCTATAACAATGCATTTGAAAGTTAAGTCTCAGTATGTCATGTCAATCGATAGTATATTTTTCTTCACAACTACTCAACAATATTGATGAAATACAAATCGCAATCGCAACACAAACACTTTTAGTAGGAGTTGAAGACCTAAATGAATTGCATGCAAAAAAAAAAAAAAAATAATAAATAAATAAATAAATACATAAATTAGCATATACAGTTTCCGTGGTGGGGCACCCTCGCCAGAAGCCCCCAAATTGTCAGCCCCCGCAAAAATTGGCGAGACTAGCTGGTCGAGTAAAAGGATGGGACTTCTTGTAAAATGTTCAGTAGGGTACGCCGTATAACAAAAATTCTTTTTCTCAACTTTGGCATGCCAATTTCCTATGTAAAATGAAATTCTAAGACGATTTTATCTAATTCCATTTTTGAATTTGAGCAATTCTTACTATGCAAAATCGCACTTTTATATTGCAACCTTATCGAATAATGCTTAAATGAGTACGCAGTGTCCGGTTGGTCCTGTTTATTGCATCATGCACCAATATGAGTTCCAAATTACTAGCGTGGTAAGCTCTTTCTGATCAGTTGGTTCATCAGGCACTACATCACAGTGTCACAGCCTCTACGTTGGCCTAAAACGTGTCCATCATGTCCTTCTTAGACCTGAAGCAGGGCATGGTCTCCCGGTGGTGGGCCCGAGCCCGGATGAACCCGTCTCTGGCCTGCTGCCCCACCACTGCTGCCGCAACCTCTGTCACCTGCTTCACGACTTTTTCGGTGCTCTGAGTGAGGATAGAGAACTCCAGAACCTCGTACGGCTTAACCAGGATCTCCTGGATCTGATCCCCGGACAGTGAACAGGTGAATGCCGGCTCGTGCACCTGGCCAGGCTGCCAGCTGATCAGTGTCTGCAAGCTGGTGGCTGATAAGTTCAGCTTGGGTGTGATGCGAGGTCTTACACTGGTGTCCCCATACTCCTCGCCAGCCCTCAGCTTCAAAAGCTGGGTCACGGCGAAACTGCGGTCGTCCTCACTCTGACTCGCCATCAGCGAGAGGAGGACACATTCTGAGTGTGCGAACCATGCTCCTGTCCGCACGTAGAAGGTCACAGCTGTTTGGACCTTCTTGGGCTGCGACCTCATCCCTCTGAGCTGCGTGAGGATGTGCTTGGGGCCGTCCTCTAGTCTGTGGTGAACCTTGATGTCGTAGTAGAGTTTGAAGTACACCTGCAGGCAGTACTTGACTAGGATTTCCAGGGTGTTCAGATCTTTGCCAGTCAGTCCATGCTTTCTAGTCTACATGTACACGAGCGATTGGGCTGTGGTGAACCATCTGAAGTGGGACACCTTGCCACACTTGATCTCCTGCAGCTCGGACGGGAGAACGCCCCGCTTCACGGCCTGGACCAGCTGGTAGGAGACCTGCTGGTCAGTGGACATGTTGACCAGGATATACTCCGGTATCTCCGTGAGATCTTCACCGCCTGGCACTCCTCTGAACTCTGCGTTGTACTGCATCTCATTCACGCTGGACAGCAGACTGCACACTGGACCCGTGAAGCCAGTGTCAGATGAGGTAGGCCCGTCGATGCTGGTGATAAGGTGGCGCAGGGGCAACTCGTTTGTGTGCAACACGCATATACTCCAGAAGAGCTTGCGTCCCAGCATCTTCTCCAAATGGGCGTGAGTACCACTCTTCCACCCCGTGTTGGCCCTAGTTGAGTCACCTTGCAGTACGATCAGTGAGTCGATGGAGTCGTATGTCACCAGCAGATCATAGAGAGCCTGAGCCACCTTAAACGCAGGCTTCTCAGGTGGCACCGGGTCCTCTGGTACAAAGTGCCAAAGATACCTTCCAGATGGCTCCTCTGTCACTGACACATGCTCCTCCCTGATCAACCTTGGGTGCAGTTTCCCATAGCTGTCGGGCACCATCGCCCTGGTCTTGTCCTTCCTCCCATCGTAACCCAATCCAACTATTTTGGTATCCTGGTGCTTCCCCTAGTCAAGGTCCCTGGCCGATGCCATGGCATCCTGCCTGGCCCTCCTCAGCTTGTTAGGATCACAGACCAGGTACGACATGTCTGGAGAGAGATGGCCGTCAGCGATAAGGTCCTAGAGGAATCCAGAAGCCAAGGCAGGAGCAGCAGTGGGCGGAACGTCGAACCGGATGCTTGCCAGCGCCAGGTTCCGGACTGGCATTGTGTTTCTTCTTGCAGCTGGCCTGTCCAAGTACTGCATCACAAGGGGTGCCAGGGACCCCAGCCTCTCCCTGAGCAGTCGGTCTACCAGTATGGCAGCCTCCTGTTGCTCCTGCCTCTTTCCTCTGAGTGGCAGGGTGAACGACTCCTCCGTCCCATCCTCACAATCCTGGTCATCTTCAGCCTGGCCCAGGAACATCTGCTCTTGCAGCTCAAGACGTCTGACCTTTTCATCTTTCTGCTTCTGCTTCTTCAGCTTAGCCTCCTCTTCCAACTGCTTTTTCTTTGCTGCTTTCACTTGTCTATGCGTCTCATTCTTGTCTACCCCTGTCATCATCATTGCACTCTCCTCCCCAACTTTGATCCTCTGGTAGTACAGCCACTCCAGGTCTAAAGTAGGGACTTTGCTGGCCAGGGGGCAGTCACACTGCACGTGTGCTCTCGCGTGGCACAGCTGGGGGTTGGAGCAGTGGGATTCCTGGTCCTTGCAGAGGAAGATCGTGTGAGGGCAGGCCGTTATGTCAAACAGCCTGTCCATATTCTTCTCCACGAATTCCTTTACTGCTTTAGTTGCTCTGTCTCTCACCACTTCACTAACCTTCTTCCAAAAATGATCTATCCTTGTGGTCACGGACCGGTCAATAACAACCACTGGAGGTGCAAACTGGGCGTTTGATTTCTTCCACTGGGCAAGCACCATGGGGGTCAGATCCTTCGCAATATCTCTCACTGGGTACCCCCGCTTGCCAACACCCTCCCGGATGCCGCTGAGTTCTTGGAGAAGGATTCCCCTCTTCATCACGCCGCGATACGTTGGCACCTCACTCTCAGCAAACTCTCGTCCACCGCCAACAAAGGCGGCCAACTTGGATCCAGAGCTCTGTCTAGTTGCGGGCTTCGACCCACTTGGTTTACAAGGAGAAGCCATCCTGAAAAAGACGATCAAGAATTGATGATAGGTGCAAATGAAGCCGTTACTTTAGCGGGGCTAAGCTATGTTTTGCATATAAATATAAAAGTCCATTTTTGCATAGCAAGAAGTGCTCAAACCAAACAGTTGAAGAGGACAAACCACCCTTAAAATTCAATTTTACATAAGAAAACACCCTGCCAAATTCGAAATAATCTATATTTCACTTTTCATTGGACCTACGGCGTACCCTAAATTGTTCACCATACCTTTCGGAGTGTAGAATGGCCAATGCCAGAAATTTTCTGTGGTGGGGCACCCCCGCCAGAAGCCCCTAAATTGTCAGCCCCCGCAAAATTTGGCTAGATTAGCTGAACAAGTAGAAGGATGGGACTCGTTTTAAAATGTTCACCATATCTCCCGGAGTGTATAATGACCTTTTTCTTAGAAATTTCCTGTGGTGGGGCAACCCTCCCCCTAACCCCCAGAAGCCCCCTGATGGCCATTCTTCTACAATTATTATTGTCTAGATTAGGAGATGAATTTGTAGTTTTGTATCGAACCTTGTTATTTCTAAGATGGGTTTTAAACTTTGATATAATATATTTTTCAGTAGCCTAAATGTTTGAGAACATGGATGCCAAGCCAATTCAACTATAGATTCACAGCAAACCTTCCAAGAAAATACTTTGGATGTACAAATGGAGCTAGGAACTGCAAGTGGAAGTAACGCAAGCAAAGGAGTAAGTACAATACATGTATTGAGGTAATTTCAGGACATGAAGCCATAAAGTTAGGCGCACCCAAGCGTTTTTTTTCAATTCTGCTGTTAGTTTGCCCAATGGAGACAATCAGCTTGTTGCTCGATGTGTGTCAGTTGCAGTTCAAATCGATGACTGGCTGTACATAAAGCTATGGATTGGAAGATGTGTGCAGTAGTCAGACTTAATTTGAATTTGCCAAAAGAAGGTAACTTTCTTTTGGGCGTGTTTAGTATTAAATTTAATATAGATCAAATCATATTTCTCCAAATACACCTTGTTCAAGTGTCAGAAGCCCATATTTCTATCCACGAGGATGGGTTGGGTAGGCCTACCAGTGATAACCTCGCGTCCTTGTCAGCACTTGGTGAAGACTAATTGATTAAGTCCGTTTGTAAATCCTACAATTTTAGCTGATTCAATCAACTAGAAAAGTTTTAGTGTTATTTATGTTGCAGACTTTAATATGACTGTTGTTGGGTACGAGCAAGCCATCTCCTCGGCACTATAAACAAAACTATACTTAGGCTACTTTGCAGGTCATGGAGAGTAAGGGTGATCCACGGAGTTACATCTGCCAGAAAGACACTGAAGAATACAATAAGCTGAAATCATTCAGTGAAAAAACATGGACTGCACTCAACAATGCTGCCATATTACGTAAGAATCTGACAGCAGACCACAGACTTCACAAGTAGGACTTCAGGATTCACCGGTAGTTACGAAACTCTTCAATATCACACAAACTGTTACAAGAACTACACAGCTGTGAAGCGTCATTCTGCATCCCAGTCCCCTGTCCCTCATAAGGTTCATGTTGAAACCAGGCAAAGTAGCTCTCTACCTAAATCAGACCAGCAGGGATTACTGAAAGGTACTTGTATCTTCTGTGGGAAAAACAGAAAAAAAGTAAGGGGAAAAGAGGAACCAAGACATAAAATTGTTACCGAGTTTGGTTGCGAGTCACTGCGTGCCCGAGCTATCAACTCTAATAATGAGGGAGTCAAGGCTCTTGTCCGGAGTGGAATTGATCTAATCGCGAAAGAAGCAGAATATCATCGATCCTGCCGTGTCCTCTTCGACAAGGAATCAGGGGAGTTATCGAAACCAAAAGGGACGGATTCAGCTCACCATCACCATAAATATGCATTTGCTTCGATCTGTAGGTATATTGTAAGTGAAATTATAGAAAACCAGCAGTCAACATTAATTTCCACATTACTAGAATTCTATAAAGCAGAATACGTTGGAAATGGTGGTCCTGAAACAGACGTGGGTTCCTACTCATCTCAGAATCTTCGCAGAAAAATCGTGGACAAATTTGAACCAAGAGTTAGTGTCTCACTACTGGACAGGCGGAGAGGAAATATGATATACAGTTCAGCACTGACAGAAGAAGATGCACTTTCAATATTTATTGATGAAGCAGATCGCTTTAGACAGGATGAAAAAATTAAATGGGTAGCCCTGTACCTTCGGTCTCTGGTACTCCAGTTACCCAAATCTAAAACACCAAATCCTACCTTAGTGCAGAACTTGAAAGAAAGTGCACCTGAAATACCTGCCCAGTTGAACCTGTTCTTCAGGTGCCTCATGAGTGGCATTAAACAAGACGTCAAGCAGGATAATGACTTAATTGATCGAAAAGTGACCGCAATGGCATCTGATGTCATTTATAATGTAACACGTGGTAGTGTCAAGCCGTGGAAACACACTGTTTTGGGATTAGGTCTGGCATCACTTACCGGTTCAAAACTAACCATGCAAATTCTGAATAGAGAAGGACACTGCATAGACTACAATACAACAAAAGGTCTTGAAACAGAGTTTGCATACACAGTAGAATCAGAGGAACGTGACACACTAATGGGATCTGCCTTGAGTCCAAGTCTAGCCACAGCAAGTGTGTGGGACAATCATGATGCGAATGTGGAAACCCTTGATGGCAAAGCAACTCTTCATGCAACTGTAGGTCACACTTACCAAAATGTATTACAGAATACCATAACTAATGTTGATGCATCTGGATCTGTCGAGTTTCAGCCGGGAAGGAACAGACGCAAGTTTCATGGGAAGGAAAGAAAAATACCTCCTTTTAGGAAACCACTCAACAAGGCTAAGTTCATCAATGAAACATGTCTGGCTACATCTAATTCAGCTAACCCCAGTGAATATCATTTCCCACATCCTTCAGAATCTTCAGAGTTCACAGCTAGATGCGGAAGTGTTCGAGAATACCAGGAGAGAAGAATCCATGAATTCTTGGCTGAAGGATCCATGACATTACCTGAGGCCACTTGATCTGTACTGGCTCTACAATATGAAAGGAAAAAATGTACCACTGCATGCTGGATTTCAGAGCAAATTCGTCAAGGATTCATTGCCTTACAAATAATA
>JACEEZ010000609.1:326554-339054 GCA_016584305.1 Chionoecetes opilio
TCGTCTGTGTTTGCCATCGACCGTCTGTTCAACTGAAATATAAAGAATAATGTTGAAGCCGGTGTATTTGCTTTGCCGAGCAATAACATGTTCATCAAAGTGTAGTAGTTCAGGGAAATGTGTTATATTCAGCATACCCAACACATTATATGGCAGAATACTACTTGACAGAGTACAAGAATGAACACATGGCAAAGGGTATTGTCAAGAAAGTATATGACCCGAAGGAAAAAACGGGATGGGGAAAACATACGTCATGCTACAATAATGTTGATTAATTTCACCATACATGCTGTAAGTCATTATGCGTTTAACAGTTCATCCCGAGTGTTGGCTTGAATCTACAGTACATAGGGTGTTAACCATTGAGACCCAGAACGTAATTTCCATTGTAATTTGGGTAACTTTAGACTATTTTTAGCGACTATAAGTAATTTTTTTTATAGATATGACCTGTTTAGTATCTTTGTCCAGTAACTAATTCGGTATATTCAGTGACTTTTTGTAATTTTAGGGCTAACAACATACAATTTTTTATAACAAAGGAAAGATCTGGGCGTGAAGAGGTTAAAATCTCTTTCCAACCACCTCTTCCTCCACTTTCTTTACTGCAACCCAAGGCTTCCAAAATGCCTCCAAAGTAGCTCTGCCTGGTGACAAAGGTCCAAAGTATAGTTACGTATTGAAGGGAAATCTGCATCAGCAACGGCAGCCACAGCTCAACAAAACCTTGGTGTTGCCTTGGTGCAGATGTTGATAAGAGGAAGACATTTTGGCATTGCTATTGCCAGGATGAAACGGTCTGGGTCCTTTCAATGACCTCAATCACCCACAATCCTCTACGACGCTGTTCATGAGTTCGAAGTACTAGCGAACCCTTTCAATAAAAGATTTAAAAAAAAAAACTACAAGACTATACCGACACTATTACTAACTCACATTTACTGACATTTAATACTTAGATAACGTTACAGGTCAAGAATTATTAGTCAAAAGTCAATAGGTCAGGGCGTGTGAAGGAAATAAGGGAAAGGTTTAGTGTTTCGAAGCAGTGTTGAGCAGAGTTGAGCTGCTTGAGTAATCCGGTACGAGACGACAGTCGAGGGCGCGCCAGCGCTCAGGCAGGGTGTGTGTGCAGGGCAGGCATCCGGGAGTAGGAAAAAAGACGTGTGTGTGTGTGTGTGTGTGTGTGTGTGTGTGTGTGTGTATGTGTGTGTGCAGGGCAGCTGGGAGGAGGCAGAGCATGACTTTTGGCCAAACAACGCATTATTTTGTTGCTGTTTTTAATATTTCTGCAGCGTAATTTAGGTAGAGAGAGAAAGGGAGGGAGTGGGAAAGATAGTGAGAGGAATGAGTGGCGGATCTAAGGGGGTGGTCATGGCCATCCTTGAAAGCTTACTGGCCACCCCTTGAAGTCTAATGCAAAATTAACCATTTCTCTTTAATGGCTATGCCTTGGCCACCCCACATCTGTATCCACCTTTGCTACACCAGTCAAAACTTCCTGGTGGCGCTACTGGGAGAGGGAGTGAGAGCTTACGTGTGATTTGAGGTGGAAAAAAAATACCAAGATGCATTAAATATATAATTTACAAATAGATATATAAATGCCTTTAAAAATAGTTGTTTACCCTTCGAATTCCTTCTTATATCATGAATAACCGTGGACTGCCTTATTGCTGAAGGCAAAATATTAAAAAAAGTCGAAGCGAGTGTTAAACTATACCTCGTGCAAATCATCTTCTCTGTTACACAAAACATGGTATTCACCGGGCCGAGTTTAAACACAACCAAGCGGGGGTCGGCAAAAAGTTTCCAATAGCACATCATGAGTGTGGTTGTTGAGCAGCCTCCGCCAGCGCTGCTCAACAACCAGATGTATGATGTGCTATTGAAGACTTTTTGCGGACCCCGCTTGGTTGGGTGATTTAGTGCAGCGAGCTAGCTATCACAGTCTTCCTTCTTTCAATAGCACATCATGAGTCTGGTTGTTGAGCAGCCTCCGCCAGCGCTGTGGAACAACCAGACGTATGATGTGCTATTGACGACTTTTTTCCGACCCTCCTTGATTAGGGTTTATAGAGCAGCGAGGGGTATCAGTTTTCCTTCAATAGAACATCATAAGGCCGGTGGTTGTTCAGCAGCGGTGGTGGAGCTGCTCTCTGTCTGTCTCTCTCGTCGCCATAGCTGCTAGCTAGCTCGTCTTTTTGCAATCTTTTGATCTCCTTATCCATTCTTGCTATATGATTGATTGATTTAATGCCTAAAAAGGTTTATGTGCCAGACATCAGAGGTCATATGACACTCTTGCTATATGACTATACCATTTTTGTACTTACCGATCTGCTCTCTCTCCAACAGGCTTCCTCGGTTGTCACGCCTCTGACAGTATTGTTCCTCACTTTATCAAATTCACGGGTAAGTAATCTTAGTCATTATATTTACAGAACAAGTCTTTTCCTCAACATTAAAACAATAGTGCCAGGTGACTAGTTGTGTAGTATATTTCAACATTGAACCCATCCGTGTAATCCTATATCTAGTAGGAATGAAAACATAAAACAACTATTAACCTGAATTTGTTTATTACTTGAACCAGTAGATAGAAGCAGTGGCTGGTACCCAAATGTGGTGGATTGGAGTTGTTGTGGTGGTGGTGGTGGTACCGGTAGTAGTAGTTAGTGGTGGTAATGGTGGTAGTTGTGATGCTTTAACAGCCTGGTACACTGAGGAGCGAGAGCGGCGAATACTGAGTGACGAGAACTAGACTCCTTTATGAGTAGAATGGCGGTGGTGTGTGTGGCGGCGGTGGCTCCCAGTGTCCCCCTCCCAGCGACTTGAGGCACACGGCGGGTGGTGTGGGGGCAGGGGAGGTTAAAACTTTGTACAGTGACACAGAGGTCGCCGCTGGGTCGGGGGTAGCCGGGGCGAGGAGTCTTGTACTGGGTGGCACTCTTGAGGGAGTAACCAAGAACAGACTTAATATTTGTATAGAGTTATTTATCAAGTTTTGAAGAGTGAGTGGGAGCAATCTAGGATGAATAGTTCCTGTAGGTGAGGTGGAGGGATGGTGTAGCGTTCACTGAGGCACCTTTGTTACTCATGAGGTAAAGGGGTAAGGGGTTAAGGGGAGTCAGTCAATGGAGGTGGTAGGTTGCTAATGGTAGTAGTGATGGTGTTCTTGACAACCATCTTGGTCACCACACCAGGACAGCAATAGTAGTAGCAGTGGTGGTTGTAGTGGTAGTATTGGATAACCGAACCGCGTCCAAGCCACAACAGGCATCACCAGGTCATTCATTACGTATCCTCCACTTGGCTTTGGGAAAACCATGGAACAAACACTAAGGAAAGTTATCTGACCAGTCGTCTTGCGAATCAAATATACTGAAGTGGTTCCCAGAATTGTTCCTAACTGGTGGCAGTGATCCCTTTATCCGGGTAGCCTACAGCTGAACACCTAGAGCCGAGTTGACTGAACACACTTCAGGCCACCGTGACAGGGTGTGGGGAGGAGGGGCGGAGGGTGTGGGGGAGACATCATAGGTCTCATAATATTATACAGGAATCTCTTTCACGCCCTCCTCCCCGCCTCCTCCCGCCACTGTCATAACAAAGAGTGGCAACTGTAGCTACTGTGAGACACCTTACCCAGGGAGCCAAACCCGATTTTTTCCAAAATTCATCCCGGTGCTGTAAAAGGTTGGCTTATGCAAATCACATCTACAGGTGTCTAGGAACATGTTTTAGAGGGCCAACCCCGGGAAAAAGCTGCTGAAAAAGTTTGGGAGGTCAAAAACTAATATAACCCCATAGGTTCGAAAATCGTAGCTTTTGTCCCTATACACTTTATCTACTCACGTTTTCAATGCAAAAATTGCTCTCAATTCTGTTTTAACTACAAACTAATGTAAATTATTGGCATTGCTGGGTGTTTGGTTGTAAAGATGGTAAGCTGTGGCAATGCCTAGTAGTGTTGGTATTCCAGCTACATGGTGCAAGATTTGCTGAGACAGTACTAGTGACTTTTGCTTAATTGTTGGATTAACCGTCGCCAGGTCCTGTAGATCATCAAACTGCTGCAGTTCTCCTTTGTCAGAGAGAAGTGTAACAACAAAATTGAAGACAGACTGTGGGACAGCCTTTTCTGCAGCTTCAAATGATACTTCTTGTGATTGGTAGTGCATCTGTTCTTTCTTGTAAGTTTTTATATCCTTTCTCAATAAACTTGCTGCATGCTGTATGGTTTGCTGCTTTTCATCTACAGACGACTGTGCTTCCAAAATTCTTAATTTCTCAAGGGCATCACCCAGTGGGATGGATGATGAACAGATGAAGCCCGATCTTGATGTCTGGTCAATTACTGAAACTCTCTTACCAAACCTCTGTTGCAGTTTCCCTTTCAGTCTTGTAGAATGATAAGTGGATGCTGTTTTGACACCAACATTACGAAGCATTTCTCTGTATCTATTTCCTATTGTTTGAATTAGAAATCCACACTTCTCCTCGAACAATAGAACCTCCAGTTCCTCTATCAGACGGTCAAAAGCCAAGTCATACATTGTCTGATTAGGTATCTACCTTTACTGATCCGTGTAGCTCTAAAAGCGTTCATGCATGGTTTGTGGTAGCAAATATCATTTGCTACCATGTCATGCCCTTGGCCAATCATTCTGTAAAGGATATCTCGCCTGCCCAACTGTTTGGCCTTGTCATGTATTGCTTGCTGGCTTAGTTTGTTTGACACCTTGCTGGTTGGTTTCTTTCCCTGGTGCCATGTTTTGCTGCATATGACACAGTTGTTTTTTGCATCAAATGCTGGAGCATATTTCCTAGTTTTGATTGGTGATTCCAGTGATAATGCGCTGCTTGAAGATTGGCCAGCACTGCAGGTGGGAGCTGGTTCATCTCCAAGACGTTTTTTCTTAGCTAAGGTGTAACTCTTTTTGAGGGTATACCAGTTCCGACACTTTTTACGCCACTTAGGAGATTTGTCTGTGGTCCATGCTTCGTTTCTTACTTCATCTTTAAGCATTAAGTACGTTTTATCTTGCCGAGCATTCATAGCATCAAGGAACTTTGGTACAGATGTAGTCTGAATGTTCATCAGTTCTACCTCAGACGAGTCTTGGCATATGACACACCTAGAGTAATCCACACTCTCTCTCATCCTTTTTGGCGGGTTGAGAGACACCGTTCCTGCTGCTACTCTTTTCACTCCTTTGCTCATCTTGTTTTTCAGAAGCCTGTAACAAATAACATAAAAAAACTCATTACTACCCACCACCACTATAGTACAAAACAAAAGATACAGAAAAATAGATAAAAATGAATGCCAGACCCAACAACTACATTTTCTTCATCTGTTCCAGTGAACGTTCAGTGTTAGATAGAAAAGGACCAAAATGATTAAGGATTTGTTTTTCAGCATTAACTCAATAGCCTTACCATTCAACTCACATGCAGTCATGCACCATCGAAAACAATAAGAGACACCACTATTGCTTCAGTTGTTTTCCCTCCTTTGCTCGGCATAGAAATCTGTAAGAAATAAAAAAAGCGCACGCTGTAACTACCCACCACCACTATAGCACAAAACAGAAGTCATAGGAAACAGAAAATAACGAATGCCAAATCAACAACTACATTTTCATCTTTTGTTCCAATGCTTAGCATAAAATAATCATAATTACACTGAAATTGAAGTTTTTTCAGCGTAAGCTCATTGCATTGACCACGAAGCTCACATGCACACCTAGAAACACTGAAAAATACTAGAAATACATGCTCTGAATCATCATTACAGAGAACATCACTACTAAGGTCCGAGTTAGTGCCGGTGTGGCTGGAATTCTCGATTTTTTTGTTTGTGGGCAGGTAAAAATTTCTCGCAACTTTTTCAGAAGGTTGGCCCTCTAGATCATGATCCTAGGTATATGTAGATTGGGTTTTTGTAGGCCAACCTTTTACAGCACGCCGGGACCGATTTTTCACTTGGCTCTCTGGGTACCTTCCTGTCCTACAGCAATGAACGGAGACATTACAAATTTCTCGATCCATTTCCTTTCACAATCAAATCTATTGACAAAAAATCATGAATGTATATGTCAAATTGGCAATAGAGAAAACCTGATATAAAATAAACCAATTGGGTGTAACATAAGCAGAAGACAATAAGTTCCAGCACGAATACAATAATTTGAAAGCCTGAAAACAAGGTGTGATTTCTCTGGATGTAAAATAATAAACTGATAAAGCAATTAAGCACAGAGCACTTCCAAACCTGAAGACAAACATTGGACTTAAGTTTCTAACAATCAGTAACGGCAAAAAAATTCCATACAGTTTCTTTCCACCCGAAGTGATCCAGTGGTGCACACTAATTCCAAGGGTGAAGGGCCGGGCGGTGGGAAGTCCTTCGTACATAATCTAAACATAAGCTATAACTGTGGAGTGGGATGGGCCCCTCTACCTTACTGCCTTGTACGCCAAACTTAATTCAGTAGCGGAATTTTTTTAGATTTTTGTTTGGTTCTCATTAATTTCAAGGTCTAATTTCACTCATTTCAACTCTTTCCTGGCTTTGCCCTTGGCACGGGGGTAGAGAGAGGGGCCACCACTGTAGTTTGAAAGTTATTGCGCGAGAAAAACAGTTTACATACATTATCTTTAAAAGCCAAGTGCTGTTGAAGGCATAATAGATGACACATGTGGCACCATTGGTGATGTTGAAGGCATAATAGATGACACATGTGGCACCATTGGTGCTGTTGAAGGTATAATAGATGACACATGTGGCACCATTGGTGATGTTTAAGGTATAATAGATGACACATGTGGCACCATTGGTGATGTTTAAGGTATAATAGATGACACATGTGGCACCATTGGTGGTGTTTAAGGTATAATAGATGACACATGTGGCACCATTGGTGATGGTGAATGCATGACAGAATTGTAGTTGCAGTAAAAGTAGTTGTAGTATCTCAAATTGACTGTGTCCGTTGCATTCAAATGTCTAATAAACTTAGTTGATTGTAACTAATTTGAACATCAAGCAATCACCAATCATATCGTATGCAGCTCGGTTTGGGGTATAAACATAATATAAATATTTTTTTTCATACTCTGTTGTCAAACAGACATACATGGAACGCACCTGCGACCAAAATACTTTATCTGCCAAGAATCTGGTGAGGCTGGTGCCACCACAGAACCGTGACTCTGAATCAGCCAGGCTGAGGGAAATTATATAAAATAAATTGATTAACAACATTTACAGTTAACACAGCCAATCATTCTCAGAGCCAGTCCGTGTTAGGACTGTGGCTGGTTCAGAGTGGCCTTCTGGGGCCAGGCAGCCTGCGGGATGCCCCGGGCTGAAGGCAGGGCGGCGAGGAGAGCAGCCCACGGGAAACACGAGCCGGGCGAGGCTTTAACACGTCTTTATGGCAGCACCAGAGCTTTCCTACTGGCTGTCGTTCATGACTCATCGTCTGTGTGAGGATGAGAACACACACACACACCCTGCACAGCAAGTGTTCAGTGACCGCACCGACACTGTTGCTTCCTGACCACTTTAAACAACCGACCTAATGTGGCGGAGGCGCACAGAGGCTGCAGTCACTGAACCTTCCGTTTCGGCATCTCAGTTTCCTGTACACTGCCCTCCACACTTCCCTTCTTTGTAATCTGGGTCCCTCTTGGCAGGTCACAACCCCTCGGCGCCGCGGCAACACTGCTGTTTCGGCGTGGAGACAAGGCGTTCTAGGAAGGGTGTACACGCGTATGTACATGTGCATTGATGCACACGCATACACAAACATGCAGGTGATATCAGGTGGGTGTGGTGGATATGCATTGAGGAACAGAAACCCTTAAAACTTAAAAACAAAGAAATTACTGACAAAACCATTGTAAACTAGTGGCCATATGTGACATGACTGATTTTTAACACAATGCTTACAGCAAATGCACCGACCATTCCATAGGCTAATAATGGAACATTAATTACCCAACCTGTGCAAGTGGTAAAAGTTACCAACATGATCATAATGAAAGAGTATTTCATTTATAGTGAAGGGGGAGGGGGGGTTGCCGTGGCGCGGAGGGGGCTGGGAGGCCGAGAAGTGAGGTAGCATGAGTGGGGGTGCGCTGGGGGGGCAGGGGCGCCACCCCAGCTGGCGCACAGCCGGCACACACAGGTGGCTCGGGCTGCACGGACCAGCTTCTATAATCACCTGAGTGAAGTATTTCAATGTTCATATGGTACTGCAAAAATCAGTGGGCATTTGTGAAGTAATCGAAGTAGTAGCAGTATACATCATAATCTTCCTGTTTTGCATACATTGTTTTGTCTAGAGTTCGGAATATTGATCCCCTGTAGAGTGTTGGTTTCTTCTCCAGTGTCATTGTCGGGTCTGAGGTGTGGGGGCGCGGAGGTGGTGTGCGGAGATGTGCGGATGACAAGGAGTTTTTTTTTTTATGATAGCATCTTTCCATGCTACATTATAATATTCTCCTTCATTAAAAAAAATGTAACAAAAAATTGTTCAAACAATGTATCAAAAATAATCTTTGCTATAACTTTACGTACAAAAAAGACCATATAGTAACAATGGTCCATTATATTCCACAACATTTTGTACTAGTTAACTAAACAGCGGAGTCCTGATGTCTTGCGTGCCCCACCGGCCACAGTGACTGGGGCGGCCTGGGGCTACACAGGGGTCAAGGGTCAGAACTCGGTACAGGAGTCTCAACACAGGTGCAGTGTGGACACACGCACACACTAACACATGCACACGGCACGTCACACTCAGTTACTGCCGCACGCACGCGGCAGTAACTTTCGTCACAACTGGTCTGGGGCCCGGGCGGGGAGGAGCGGCCACGGCACTCGCATTCCCGCCATAAACAAAATAATCCTATATAATGTGGGAACAAGAACAGAGACCCTACAAACATACACAACATCAATCAAATCCAACGGCCAGCCAGACTCCGAGTGCCGGGCCGCCCAGCCAGCCCGGGCCCCAGAGAGCAAAACAAGCAAGCAAGCGAGGTCAAAGTGGGGGAGAGCCGCCGGTCTTAAGCTCCAGTGTCGCCTTCTCTTTGGTATGTGGCTCGGGTGGTGGTGGCGGCGGTGTGCTCCCCCCGGCGGCCGTGACCTCACTGGTGCACCCGCGGCATCAGCGGACCCCGGCTGGGACGCCCGGTGCTGCAGCCGCCGCTGCTGGAGGGCGCGGACATCTGTATGATCGCTCTGATGCGCCGCTGGGCAGACTGTGGAAGGAAAGGACGAGTTAGCAAAGTAAGGGGATGTCAAGTGCCTATCCCTATCATGGGAACGTCACCTATAGCGGAGTCAATAGCGAGCTTTAAAAGGAGGCTAGATAATTTCATGGATGGGGATGAAAGGTGGATGTATTTACCTACGTGAAGGATAATTTATCAATAAGGTTCAGGGAGGAAGGTGTATGCTCACCAGAGCTTACCTTCATCACATGGGAAGAGCTTCCTGTATCAGAGTGTAAAGTTTTTACTTATATCAGATTAGAGCTTTCCTGTGTTGGGATGGAGAGCTTTCTGATGTTGGATTAACACTTATATGTTTGTCTGTGATCTCAAACAAGAGACATACTACTTCAGCATGAATAAATAGGATGATGTTTTCAAATATAGTTTCTTGTGTTTATTATAAAAACCCCAGGTGATTATTCTGTGTTAGGACAGTAATTCCCCACACTTCCAAAAGAGTCAGCCTTACTCGGTATAATCCCACGTATCAATCACGACTACCAAGATAAATCTAATATATATCTATTCACGTGCTCAGGGAGTAAACCAGAGAACTACTCGCTTGAGCTGGTGGCAGCACTTCCCCTTAACTCATACCCTTTCCCCTTAACCTAAACTCCTACCCCTTCTCCTTAAATTCATCCCCATTTCAGTACTCTCCGCAGCGAGAAGTGTTCATACTATAATCACATAGTGAAGTCATAAGACTAGTTTTCAATTCTCAAGTCAAGTTGTAATCAAATGAAAAATCATAATCAATTAATATCATTCAAATAACAAAGGCACCAGGTATAAACTTCTCCATAGGAGTTCTGGCAACACACTGGTTTTACACACTGGATTAGTACTCGTATTAAGTAACAGGAACTACCACGTGTAGGTCTCACTGCCTCTTGTAGCTTCCTTATTTTCTTATCACTGATCGAATGCCTGGCCAACAATAATACACTCGGGCTATCTATAAAATCAAGAACATACACCTACAGTGGTCACTAAATGTTGTGGCAGGACATTAGAACCTTCACAACTACAGACAGCTTTCAACAGACCTATAATATGTCTCTGTGTGGGCCAAATTAATGCACCTAAACCTCCTTTAATGCAGCATCACCTTACACACTTTTTAAAGCTTGTACAAGAGTAAGGTGGATGCTGTGGACATGAGAGCAAGATCTACATAGGGAAGACAGTGTTGGAATGCTTGAAGGAGCGAGGGGATGACAGATTGAATGGAGTAGTGCGATAAGATAAGATAAGATTTTCATCCTATCTAGACACTTTGCAGGTACCAACTACAAGGTTATTGACTATACAAAGCGCCGCCACGTCAGCACGAACTAGGCGGACTCGAACCGCTGACCGAATGCACAGGGACGCTGCACATTGCGAGCTCACGTCTCTACCAACCTTGCCACCCTGACGGGCGGAGTAGTGCGAGAGTGGAGTGAATAGACAGGAGCAAATGGAGATTTATCTGTCGTTTATCTGACTAGATTCTTCCCCAGCAGCTTGGCCCTTCACTCTGTTCCCCTGCCCACCACACCACCACACTTCCCTTGCCACCACCACACCATCACACTTCCCTTGCCACCACCACACCACCACACTTCCCTTGCCACCACCACACCTCCCACCACACCTCCCTCGGGTCGCTGCTCCCCTACCTGCACAGAGAAGAAGGGTCCCACGATGTGCACAGTGGTGTCCTCCGAAGTGGTGGAGCCTTGCTGGGGAAGCTTGATCACGGAGCCCGTGTGCCGCTGGAGGTCACGCACATTCTGACCTCCCTTGCAAATGATACGGCTTACCTGTGGGATCAATGTTAATGTTTAGTGAGGGTGATAATGGGTGGATGATAAGAGGAGGCTGAATAGATAGATGTTTAGGATGTATATGAGAGAATAGATAGATGTTTAGGATTTATATGAGAGAATAGATAGATGTTTAGGATTTATATGAGAGACTAGATAGATGTTTAGGATTTATATGAGAGAATAGATAGATGTTTATGATTTATATGAGAGAATAGATAGATGTTTAGGATTTATATGAGAGAATAGATAGATGTTTAGGATTTATATGAGAGAATAGATATATATATATATATTTTTTTTTTTTTTACATCACAAAGGACTGGCCAAGGGCACAACAAAATGAGTAACACAAAGCCCGCTTAGTTGCCAGTCCTTATATAGAAGACAGTAAGATAATAAAAAAGAAGAGGGGTGTGCCAATTTAGTTCGGGAGGTGTCTTGTTACTCTTCTCTTAAAAAGATTTAAGTCGTAGGAAAGTGGAAAAATTGAAACAGGAAGAGAGTTCCAGAGTTTACCAATGAAAGGGATGAAAGTGTAAATATACTGATTAACTCTTGCATTAGGAAGATGGACATAATAGGGATGGGAATGAGTAGAAAGTCTTGTGCAGCGAGGCCGCGGGAGGGGGGGAGGCATGCAGTTAGCAAGTTCAGAAGAGCAGTGAGCATGAAAATAACGGTAGAAGAGAGCAAGAGAAGCAAAATTCCGGCGGTGATTTAGAGATTGAAGACAGGCAGTCAGAGGAGGGGAGTTGATGAGGCGAAAAGCTTTTGACTCAACCCTGTTTAGGAGAGCTGTATGAGTGGATCCTCCCCAAACATGTGAGACATACTCCATACATGGGCGGATAAGGCCCCTGTACAGAGCAGGCAGCTGGGAGGGGAAAAAAAAGGACGCAGACGCCACAGGACACCTAACTTCTTAGAAGCTGTTTTAGCAGGAGATGAGATGTGAGACTTCCAGTTCAGATTTTTAGTAAAGGATAGTCCTAGAATGTTCATTGTAGAAGGAGACAGTTGAGTGTCATTGAAGAAGAGGGGATAGTTATCTGGTAGCTTTTGTCGAGTAGATAGGTGAATAAATTGGGTTTTTGAGGCATTGAGCAAAACAAGGTTTACTTTGCCCCAATCAGAAATTATAGAAAGATCAGAAGTTAGGCGCTCGGTGGCATCTCTCCGTGAATCACTTAGTTCCTGTTGAGTTGGACGTCTAATAAACGACGTTGAAAACTGCAGGGTAGAATCATCAGCGTAGGAGTGGATAGGGCTTTGAGTTAGACTTAGAAGATCATTAATGAATAATAGAAAGAGAGTGGGTGATAAGACAGAACCCTGGGGAACACCTATATTGATAGATTTAGGAGAAGAACAATGTCCGTCTACAGT
>JACEEZ010000609.1:341554-429054 GCA_016584305.1 Chionoecetes opilio
GGAATTACATAACAGTTAATTACTTACATTACAGGAACTGCCACGAACATTAGAGAAGTAAGAAGAACATGACAGGAACTACCACGTGTAGGTCTCACGGCCTCTTTCTTTTCTCATGTTCTTATGTTCATAGCTAAAAGATGAATTTCCTGATGGAATTAAACCTACTGCAAGACCCCAGAATGATGATTCGTTGGCAATGGATGGAATACACACACACACACACACACACACACACACACACACACACACACACAGTTATCAATATATACATACATGAAAATATTACAAAAAAGATGAGTACCATTTTTTACAGTTTATCTATATATGTAAAGAGTTGAGATGAAAATTTGAACTGGGCAAGTAGGAAAAAATTTAGATTCTTAGAGAAAATTGGTGGTGTCATGTCTCAAAAACTTCAACAAACTCAGAAAAATACATTAGTGAAATTCCTCAACATAATATTTGTACAGGATTTTAGATAGCTATAGACACATATATGGAGTAAAAAAAAGAAATTTGAACTTCTGGGTTAGTAAGAAAAATTCAGAAAATTGTTGCCATGTCTCAGCAATGTCAATATACATATATCGTACTTTGCCCTTACCTAGATATACATACACAGCTATCAATCTTCCCCGTGGATATATATACAACTAAATACACACAAACACACATTATCATATAATTATACACATACACACAGACATAGTTGTGATTTCTAACAAAAATTAAGAAATTACTTAATATGGAAAGAAAAAAAAAATCTGACATAATTGGGGTTTCTTCCTAAATAAAGAAATGATTGAACATGAAAAGAAAAGAACTCGAACAATATTGTGATTTCTAACATAAATAAAAAAATGACAATATGGAAAAAAGGAAAAATATGACATTTGTGATTTCTTCCTAGAGAAAAGGAAATAGAAGAAAGAATTAATGTGCCACAAATAATATTAATTAAATTCTGTTCACAAAATATATAATGTGTATCAGAAATTACAAATATATAATAATACATATATAAAAAAAATCAAAACTATCAAAATTAAAAATACAGTTTTCAATGTCTATACGGGCTTCACCCTAGGCAAGAAAAAAAAGGTATTAATGCAACCCTATAGTTATACAGGCTTAAATTAACCTAGCCATGAAAACTATGCAGTGAGATATAATGCAACAAATCTAATAATACACAATAATAAACTTTTCAATCTTTATACAGACTTTAACCTAGCCACGAAAACTGAGTAATGAAATACGATGTAAGAAAATTTAATCAAATAATATATTTTTCAATCTTTATACAGACTTTAACCTAGCCACGAAAACTGAGTAGTGAGATAAGATGCAACAAAATTTAATCTAATAATAAATTTTTCAATGTGTATACAGGCTTCAACCTAGACAATAAAACTGAGTATTGAGAAACGACAAAAAAGACAAAAAAAAGACAAAACTTCAAAATCTCAAAAATTGACCACAGGCGAAATTACGAACAAATTAAATTTCTACTTTTTGCGCCACTGTCAGTCCACACGGGGCGACCAGGACTGCAGCCCCCCTTAGGAGACACCATAACCCTGGGGGAACCAATAACCACCTCCTTCACTACCACAGGGGTTGGTGTGAAGGGGTTGGTAGGCTGTAGGAAGGGGTTGTCACTTACAGGGGTTGAAATACTAGTGGGTTCCTGGCTTATAGTGTGAGAAATCTCGACTTCTATGGGTGAAAATGGATCATTGGGGTAGTTATGAGCAGAGCTGGGCAGTATTCAAATACAATACAATTGTATTTAAATACGTATTTAAATACATTTGTGTATTTAGAAATGTATTTATAAATAAATTGGTTGCCATGTATTTAAATACAGTATTTAAATACTTTTATGAGTATTTAAATACATTGTATTTAAATACATTTAATGTAAAATTTTAAATACTTTTTTATCAGTTAAATTGGTCATAAACCCGCCCAACTATCTGGCAGCCCTGATGTTACAGTGAACCAGTGTTTCCACTTGCAAGGAAATGTCCTGATTTCAAGGAAATTTAGGCCTGAGAAGGAAATTTCTAAGGAAACCCAAAATCTGCGGAAATTCATTTTTTTCGGACATGTTAAAATTTGTGTGTATTTAAAATTTATTTACAAATGTATTTAAATACAATTTATGTATTTAGTATTTAAATACATACGTAAAATGTATTTAGTATATAGTATTTAAATAAATTTCTCCCATGTATTTAGTATTTAGTATTTAAATACATTCAATGTATTTAGTGCCCAGCTCTGGTTATGAGTGGGGAATGGGTTAATGGGTGATTAGGGAGGTGATTGGGGGTGATTAAGAAGTTATTGGAGTGTATGGGGTGATTGGAAATGATTGGGTTGACTGGGGAGGCAAATGAAGAGATTGGAGTGCAAATAGATGATTGGGGAGGATTAGCAAGTAACTGGGCTGAATTAGTTGACTGGGGAGGGTACGGAAGTGACTGGAGTGTATTAGGTAACTGTACAGACTGGTTAAATGACTGTACTGTGCTGGGGAACATGTTAGATGAAGGTGGGGATTGACAGGAGTGCAAAAACGCGGAGTTAAGTGATTTTGAGTATATTCCCCAGTTATCAGGGGGAGATTGACCTGTCCATGGGTCTGGGGGGGAGGTGGCTAAGGGGGAGAGGTTCTGGGGAGAGGTTGCCAGTGTAGGATAGTCATTTATCATATCTGGCAATATCTGGAAACTTTAACCCCGCGCTGCGCCGCGGGCGAGTTAGTTGACTTCTGTCTCCTCCTTGTCTGGCTGTCTTTGTGCCCTTCCCACTCCTGTAAGGACGCAGAGGATACGACGATGTACCAGATGGAGCAGTGAGCAGTTCAGGGAGAGGAAGGAAGCAGGAAGTTGTGAGGAAGCAGCCGTCACATCCCCCGCCGCCGGCATTCTTCTGGGCCGCCGCCACCCGTAGGGACGCCAGCAAGGAGCACCGGTGACTCTTACAGACTCTTACATAGTGTTGCGTTGTGCAGTGTTGTGTGCAGTGTCGTGTGCAGTGCAGTGCAGTGTTTGGTGGGGGGTTAGTTTGCAAGTGGGAGCAGGAATCGCGGTGGCATTGGTTTTCGAGGAGCATAGTACCCCATACATCTGCTTATCTTGGAGTCGGCGAGGACACTGAGGTAGGGATGTGCACCGGTATCCGGTATACCGAAATACCGGTATTTTATCACCTGTACTACCGGTATTATCGGTATTTTTATTTTTCGGTATACCGGTATCGGTATTAGTATTGCATCGGTATACCGATATCGGTATATTATTTGGTCGGTATTGGATTTCGGTATTATGTTATTTTTCTCTCTTTTTTTTCTCGAAACAGACTTCTGACTAGTACCAAAGACATTCAACAACAAGATACCTCACTCCGGGGTGCCCTGTGGGGCGCGTGAAATCGACCTCCGCCGTGCGGCAGGAGTTAACCAGTCTGCTAGCTAGCCCATTCACTTGCTGCATATGACTATCAATGAAAATCATATAGACTATGGTTTATCAGTATATATGATATAATATATGTTATCTTCGTAGATGTTTGTTCTATATATTATCAAATAAAAAACAGTAAAACACGCTAAAGAAATGCCATTACGAGACTGAAGAAATATGTATGAACTTATTATTCTTTTCTTTTTTTCTTTTTCTTTTTTTACATGACAAAGGACTGGCCAACGGCACAACAAAAATGGGTAACACAAAGCCCGCTGAGTTGCCAGTCCCTATAAAGAAGACAGTAAGAGAATAAAATAAAAAAAGAGGGGTGAGCCAATTTAGTTCGGGAGGTGTATTGTTACTCTTCTCTTGAAAAGATTTAAGTCATAGGAAAGTGGAAAAATAAAAACAGGAAGAGAGTTCCAGAGTTTACCAGTGAAAGGGATGAAAGAGTAAAGATACTGATTAACTCTTGCATTAGGAAGATGGACAGAATAGGGATGAGAATAAGTAGAAAGTCTTGTGCAGCGAGGCCGCGGGAGGGGGGGAGGCATGCAGTTAGCAAGTTCAGAAGAGCAGTGAGCATGAAAATAACGGTAGAAGAGAGCAAGAGAAGCAACATTGCGGCGGTGATTTAAAGATTGAAGACAGTCAGTCAGAGGAGAGGAGTTGATGAGACGAAAAGCTTTTGACTCAACCCTGTTTAGAAGAGCTGTATGAGTGGATCCTCCCCAAACATGTGAGACATACTCCGTACATGGGCGGATAAGGCCCCTGTAGAGAGCAAGCAATTGGGAGGGAGAAACAAAAGGACGCTGGACCATTTAAAACTTTGCGAGTCAACATTTATCATGAAACATATCAATAGAAGCGCAATTTTTTTAGCTTTCCATTGATATATTTAGTTTTCTGATAAATGAATTAGAACCATGCATAAATTAGCGTTAATTAAATAAATAAAATCATCAATCGGGTAATTTTCCCGATTAATGATGTTATTTATTTAGTTAACGCTAATTTATGCATGGTGCTAATTCATTTATCAGAAAACGAAATATATAAGTGAATAAATAACATCAATCGGTAAAATTATCCGATTGATGTTTTTTATTTAGTCAACGGTAATGTATGCATGGTTGTAATTCATTTATCAAAAAACGAAATATATCAATGGAAAACTAATAAAATTGCGCTTCTATTGATATCTTTCATGGTAAATGTTGACTCGCAAAGTTTTAAATGGCGAAGAGTTGAAGTGAATATTCTTTGGTCATATGCAGCAAGTGAATGGGGCCAGCAGGCTGGTACAACACCTGCCGCACGGCGGCGCCACCGTCGGCGGATAACAGAAGTTGCATTGGAGGGACCGTGAGTGAGGTATCTTGTTGTTGAATGTCTTTGCTAGTACCAAGACCAAGAACTGACTAGTGACTACTCTGACTACCGAGACAAGTATGGTAGCGTAACGCTCATGGGCTCAGAGCCTCAGAATCTGAGGCGGGTGTTATCATTGGCCGATTGCAGCTCAGCTGACAATGCCGCTCTGTGAAACCTCTCTCCCTCCCTCCCTCTACCCCTGAGGGCAGACCATCACAGAAAACGGATCATTATATATCACACGGGCGTCACTATACAAATCTAGCCTAGCTCACATTTTCATTATTGTTATTATTATTATTATTATTATTATTAGTCTACTATTATTATGGTTAATAATGGCATCATCATTTTAATTATTGTTATTATTATTAACATCCAAATTATTATTATTATTTTATTAATATAATTATTTCAAAGATGTGTGTGTGTGACTGTGGTGTGTGTGTGTGTGTGTGTGTGTGTGTGTGTGTGTATGTGTGTGTGTGTGTGTGTGTGACTGTGTGTGTGTGTGTGTGACTGTGTGTGTGTGTGTGTGTGACTGTGTGTGTGAACTCCGTAGTGTAGTGGTTAGCACGCTCGGCTTACAACCGAGAAGTCCCGGGTTCGATCCCCGGGCGGAGCGAAAGATAGATGGGTGGTCTTTCTTAAATCCCTAGCCCCTGTCCACCCAGCAGTGAATGGGTACCGGGTGCCAGCCGGGGGTTTGTAACCCCCCCCCCCCCCCCCCCCCCCCGGGGTGGCGGCTTCGGCCAACACTAATATGCAGCAGCGGTAGATCACTATGGCTCTGAGGCATTATCCTCTAAACAAAACAAACAAGAGAAATAAGAGTGTGTGTGTGCCGGAGAGGTTACACCTCAGATATGACTGACCCCTCGTATCTTTCTTTAAGCTCCCTTCACACATTCTATAATCGAACCACGATAGCGCGACCAATTTGATTATTGACGCTATCGTGAAATTTGACCCCGATAAACGCAGACCACGATAGCCTCACAACAATGTCACGCTGCCTGTACGTATGTGTCATGACGGTCGTAAGATGGTCACGATGGAGTCATGACAACTGTAAGACTACGTCACGAATGGAAAATCAACGGTCATTTTGTCGTCACGATAGAGCTACGATAACCACGACAGTGCCATGACGGTGCCATGAATGTATCACGATAGCATCAGGAGCTAGCAACATGCCTCACACGTGGGTGTGTGTTGCCATGGTGATGGAGAAAGAAGGGGGGCTAGAGATGAAGGTGGGAGAAACAGGGGTGGGGGTTGGTATGGAGAAGGGGGTGAAACGGGGGGGGGGGGGGGTTGTAATAAAAAAGGGGGTGTTGGTGTGGGTGGGGAAATGGGGGAGAGGGGAGTTGGGGATGTAGAAGGCGTTGTTTTTGTTGGCGATGTGAGTGGTTAAAAGGGAGGGTTGGGGTGTCACCCAGTGGTGAGGGAGTAGGGGGGTAGGGAGACGAGGGGGAGTGTCACCATGTAGTGAAGGAGTAAGGGGGTAGGGAGTCGATGGGGGGCAGGGAGTCGAGGGAGGGTGTCACCGCGTGGTGAGGGAGTAGGGGGGTAGGGAGTCGAGGGGGTGTCATGTATGTTGGTGTGAGAAAACTTATAATACCAAGAAGGAAATACTGAAATGGATCTAATGTGTGGTTTTAACAGCAGATAACTCGAGAGAGAGACGCAGATCGAGTAAGGGGCATCTGATAGAAGTTTTTAAGTGGATAAAGGGATTTAATAAAGGAGAGATAGGAAAAATTCTTACGGCTATTAACCAGGGTAGAACAAGAAGTAATGGATTCAAGCTGGAAGGGCGTAGATTTAGAAAGGAAATAGGGAAAAACTTATTCACAAATAGGGTGGTGAATGATTGGAATGGACTTTGCTCCACCTCGATCCCTCCTGCCCATTCCCCAATATTCTTGCTGTGGTAAACAGTGGCGTCACCAGGAAAAAAATTTGGGGGGGCTTTAGCCCCGGCTAATAACTAGGCAATAGATATTCGTGATCTGAAAAATTCACATGCAATGATATTTGCTCAAAAAAAAATTACTTCCTTTACCTTAAAATTCAACAGTCCTCTTCCTTTGCTGAACATGTACACACTGAAGCGATTTAAGCGAAGCTGCGTAGCATGATTGAAGTCATGAAAGAAAACGAATCTGACTGAGAAGTCACGAAGTGAACGGTAACTATTTTGTCAATTTAATAACCCAATGCAGGGATCAGCTTGGTTTGGAAGAGGTAACGGAGGTTCTATAGAATATCTCTATAATGGAATATACTTAGTAATTTCAAGGTTTGTTAGCAAACATATTTCAACATTTAAATGAAACATCAAACAAATTTTTCTATAAAAGTGTGAAAAATAAGGTTTTGCTCTGGCATGGAAAATTGGATAAATATTCCTTTTTATTGTTTTTGGGTAGCAGGCTACTAGCAGCAATTTTGGGGGGGCTGAGTCCTTGACTTGGGGGGGGCTAAGTATTATTTAAAACATATTTTAACATATTTTAACATATAAACATATTTTGTTAAAACATATTTTTTCCTCTGGGGTGCGGGGCCCTTGCGGGAGCGGGGCCTAGGCCATGGTCTACTCAGTCCCCCCTTAAATCCGCCACTGGCCGACGCCCCAGGAAACTTTATTTCAGGGGGGTCTATGCTGTACGGTAAGGGTTAAGAATTGTAAAAAAAAGATGAAAACCATGAAACGCGGCAAGAAAGCATCCACACACTCTTTCAGCCTCTTCCCAATCGCCTCCAAGCCGCCCTGAGGACTCGTCATCCCCACCTCCCTCCACCGACATCCACGCTTTACTGCTATGGATGACTCAACGCGATGAAGTTGCACGCGCTGAGAGAGAGGTACAGCGGCGGGAGGATGCTCAACGCGATAAAGTTGCACGCGCTGAGAGAGAGGAACAGCGGTGGGAGAATGCTCAACGCGACGACGCTGCACGCGCTGAGAGAGAACAGAGGCGGGAGGATGCTCTTCGTTTGGAAGCTCTATTAACGAGACTTACTAGCCCACAAGCCGTCTCTATCACCACGCCGACAGCATTGTCAAATGCTGCTACGGGATCTGTGTTGCCAGGCTCCACGGCAGTTCCGTCAGCACCTACGGCGGCTGCTCACCCCTCACCTCCCCTCTCTCCCGACGTTACGTACCAGACCTTCAGAGAGTGGAGACGGCTGTGGGCAGATTACGCGACGATGGTAGACTTGGCGAGTTTGCCTCGGCCCAAGCAGCTGATTCAGTTAAGGATGTGCCTGTCACTGGAGACTCAGAGGGTGCTGGAGCTCACTTTACAGGTGCCTCCAGACTCTACGTTATCCGTTGAAAAGGTGTTAGATACTCTTCAACAGCACATCAAGGAATCCAGCAACGAGGCACTCCGACGGCAGGCGTTCACCAGTTGCAAACAGGCAACAGGCGAGTCGTTTGCAGATTTTTTCGTCAGGCTGAAGGGCCTGTCGGAGGAAATGGACGTCTGTAAGGCCCGCAACAACGAGTGTGAGGAAGCCTGGATCAAGCACGGCATCCTTACAGGCGTCCAGGATGCGGAGCTAGTGCAGAAGATCGTTGCTCTTGACGCCTCTTCCACACTCGCGAATGTGGTGACGCTGTGCCGTTCGTATGAGGCTACCAGATCCGCTGCCTCTGCCTTACGGGCTCCACCAGCAGCACGTGCAGTCTCTCAGTACAAGAAGACGAAGAAGGTGGCCTACCAGACCAAGGCAGAAGCACGTTCACCTGGGCCTCCGCCTACATCTTCCTGCAGGAATGGTGGCATACGACAGCACGGCCCCAAGGGATGCCCTGCTGCCGATGAATCGTGCCATGGCTGTGGGGAGACTGGCCACTGGTCCCTGACAGTGAGGTGCCCGGCGAGGAACGCCCAATGCAGCGTGTGCAGCCAGTACGGGCACTTTGAGAAGCATTGCAGATCTTCAAAGCCCAAGAACCGGTGGCCAGCGCCATCTAAGAAGTCAAAGCCAGGGTCAGAGTCTCGCTCCACTTTCCACGTGGTGCGCACACAGCCACCCCCGGAGGGCACCAGTACTCCCAAGCAGATAACAGGCGGTCTCCGGCGAGTCCAGTCTGTTATACGCGACGGGCCCATCCCCTCCCACACCATCTGCGTTCTCGTCACACACGGTGGCGTGTCACGCAGCTTGGAGGT
This sequence comes from Chionoecetes opilio, assembly GCA_016584305.1. Taxonomy (NCBI): domain Eukaryota; kingdom Metazoa; phylum Arthropoda; class Malacostraca; order Decapoda; family Majidae; genus Chionoecetes; species Chionoecetes opilio. Next base: position 350,604 of record JACEEZ010000609.1, read on the forward strand.
GATACCTGACACTGGTGCCGATTCTACGGTGATAGGCCAGCAGCACCTCAAGACTTTGGGCCTCACCAAAAGCCGTATTGAACCACCCCTTACGTTGGCCTACTATAACGCGGATGGGTCCAAGATGCCAGCTGCCTTAGGTTCCTTTCAAGCGGAGCTCACCTACGGCAAGCTGTCATGCACCGGGTAGATTGATGTGCAAGACTCCCTGTGTACAACTTGACTCTCCTGGGAGCATTGCAAAGCCCTAGGCATCATACCAAGGAACATCCCTGAGCAGATCCTGGAGCCTCGAAGGACGATCAACAGGGTCAAGGAGCCGAAGGTGGCTACGTCAGATGGTGTTCTTCCAGAACGGTGATCAGACTTCTGTGGCAGCTCCTCCACATCAGGTTCCGTCGAAACCACTTCCGCTCCTTACGACCACGTCCCCTGCAGCAGCCAAGGAGTACTTCCTCAGAGAGTACTCGGACGTCTTGCTCAGAAAAGCAGACCTACAGGACGCCCCGCTGAAGCCGATGTCGGGTCCACCTATGCGCATTCACTTACGGGAAAACGCGCAGCCTTTCGCAGTCTACACCCCAAGATTGATCCCCTTAGCTTATCGGGAGCCGGTGAAGGCTGCGTTAGACTCCATGGTGGCACAAGGCGTCATCACCCCCGCTGGTGATGACCCATCGCCCTGGTGTCATCCTATGGTGGTCGTCGCGAAAGCAGATGGAGGAGTCCGTATCACTACGGACTTATCGAAATTGAACAGCCAAGTTTCCCAGCCCTGCACACCCATCGCCTACGCCCTTCGCAGCTATCCGCAGCGTCGACTCGAAATCCCAGTATTTCTCAACAGTGGATGCCCTGTGCGGATACTGGCAGATTCCTTTAGCTGTGGAAGATCAGCCTTTGACTACTTTCATCACCCCCTACGGACGCTTTCGCTACCTCCGTGGCCACATGGGATTCGCTGCCACAGGTGATGCCTTCTGTCTGCGGGGCGACCTCGCACTTCAGGGAGTGATGCAGTGAGTGAAGGTAGTGGACGATATCCTCTTGTATGATGAGGATTACCTTACGCACCTTCGTCGTGTCGACGATGTCCTGGCCAGGTGTAGGGCTCATGGCATCACGCTCAACGCCGAGAAGTTTGTTCTGGTTGACCCAGTTATCTCCTTCTGTGGCTACAGGCTCTCTCACGAAGGTATTGCGGCAGAACCGGAGAAGGTACGCGCTATCACCGACTTTGTCAAACCTGCCAACTTGACAGATCTGCGATCCTTCATGGGATTAGTGAACCAGTTGGCAGACTTCACACCTGACATCTCCAGCGCGGCTGCCTCTCTTCTTCCCTTGATGAGCCCGAGGAGGTCCTTCGTGTGGACTGCCGACCACGACCAGGCCTTTCAACGAGTCAAGGAGGCTTTGTCCAGCCCGCCTGTTCTGGCCACCTTCGACTTTGCTCTCCCTACCATCCTGCAGACAGATGCCTCGCGTCTGTACGGCCTCGGATATGCCCTCCTGCAGGACCACGGTGGAGGACAGTTCCGCCTAGTCCAGTGTGGCTCACGTTTCTTGACGGACGCCGAGACCCGCTACGCCACCATTGAGTGGTTGTTGGCTGTAGTGTGGGCCATGGGAAACTGCTGGTTCTACCTTACGGGCCTCTAGCACTTCGGCCTCGTCATAGACCATCGCCCACTAGTCCCCATTCTCAACAGCTACTCGTTGGATGCCATAGACAACCCTCGTCTGCAGCGTTTGAAGGAGAAGATCTCAGCGTTTCTCTTCACTGCAGTGTGGCGTTCAGGCAAGGACTTGTGTATCCCCGATTCCCTCTCCCGTGCCCCTGTGAGCAACCCGACGAGTGAGGACAATGTCTTGGACAATGAGATCGGCTTCTCCGTCAGGAGTATCGTCACCCTGCAGGCCGTTGAGCTGTCCCCGGACAGCGACATGGTGATTGAGAAACTTCGTCGTGCGGCCCGTGACGATCCTGTCTACGTGGAGCTTCTTCAGTGCGTGCGGGAAGGCTTCCCTCGGGAACGTTACGCACTACCCAACACCCTGCGATCGTTTTGGAAGATACGGGAGGACCTCTACGGGGAGGAGGACCTCGTTCTGTACGGCGCTCGGGTGGTTGTTCCGGCTGCTCTCCGTCGTCGTGTCTTGGCACGCCTTCATGATAGCCACCGCGGAGCGGAGGCCACGAAGCGCCGAGCTAGACAGGCAGTGTATTGGCCCGGCATTGACGCAGACATCGTGAACACGGTCCGCGCCTGCGAGCCATGCCAAGTGATGCAACCAAGCCAGCAGCAAGAGCCCCGGCTCTGTGACGATAACCACACCAGGCCCTTCGAGTCAGTGTCTGCCGACTTCTTCTCTACTGCGGGGAAGTCCTTCCTAGTGATCGCTGACCGGCTGTCTGGTTGGCCTGTCGTAGCATCCTGTGGTTCCGACACAACGACTGCTGCCACCACCCGCCACTTCAGGCAGTTCTTCCGTGACCTGGGCGTTCCAGTTCGCCTGCGCACGGACGGTGGCCCGCAGTTCGCCAGCCGGGAGTTTGCTGAGTTCCTGGAGCGTTGGGGCGTTCGCCACGACATGTCGACGCCTCACTATCCACAGTCCAACGGCCACGCAGAGTCTGCGGTGAAGTCGGTCAAGTACCTCATCCGGAAAGTGGCCCCCTCTGGAAACCTGGACTGCGAGGCGTTTGACAGGGGCCTCCTCGAGCTCAGGAACACTCCCAACCACACCAGCCGCTCCCCAGCCCAGTTCTTGTATGGTCACCCTCTTCGCTCCTGCGTCCCCGCACATGCCATGTCCTTCCAGAAGCAATGGCAGGCGAGGGCAGAGAGCTGTGACCGTCGGCCTGCCTCTCGTCGTCGAGATGCTACAGCACGGTACGACGCCCATGCACGACCCCTCCCACCACTCGCTCTACAGGATGTAGTCCGCGTCCAGGACCAGACTACCAAGCTCTGGGACAGGGTCGGCACAGTCATGGGCATCGGGAAGTCCCGTGACTACCTCATCAATATGCCCAGCGGCCGTGTTTGGTGGAGGAACCGCCGCTTCCTGCGTCCCATACCGCCCCCATCCGCAGATACACCAACCACGGACGACCCTCCAGCGGGACAGGCGTCGTCCGGGCCTACTACGCCTCGCCGTTTGCCGCGTCTCCAGGCCCAGCGTGACGCTCAAGACACGGTGTGCTGTGAGCGCAAAGGGGGAAGGGAGATGTAGGATAGTCATTTATCATATCTGGCAATATCTGGAAACGTTGCCCCGCGCTGCGCCGAGGGCAAGTTAGTTGACTTGTGTCTCCCCTTTGTCTGGCTGGCTGTCCGTTTGTCTTCCTTCATCAGTTCTCCCCATTAAAGGATCTACAGTTATTCATCGTCTTTGTGCCCTTCCCACTCCTGTAAGGACGCAGAGGATACGACGATGTACCAGAGCCAGGGGTGTGTGCGTCTGGGGAGGGCTAGTGGAAGGCCAGAAGCCACTCTCGGTCGGTGAAGCTGCTGGGTGAGCCGTGAATGCTGGCAGCCCGAGCTCGGCGAGACCCAGGCGGCTCGTCCCACTCAGGGCCCGGGGCGGATTTTCGCGCCTTAAGGCTAATCTGCAAGGGAGGAAAGGGGGGGGGGGGGTGAAATCTGAGTTGAAAAATATGCTCAAATTTGATTTTTAGAAGAGTTGAAAGATAATATGAGACACTTATTTCAGAAAGTCGATAAACGCCATCAATACAAAACTGAGAAAATGCTTTCAAAATGTTTCAATGTTCAAAATGTCATATCTTTTTAACCAAACATAGCATACAAAATTATGAATTCATCATTTCGTATGCTTGGTTCAAAAGATATAACATTTTGAACATTGAAACATTTTGAAGCCATTTTCTTAGTTTTTTATTGATGGCGCTTATCGACTTTCTGAAATAGGGTAAGCGCCTCCTATATACATTGATAGCAGTTTTTTTGGAAAATGTATTGATATCTGCTTTTTGGAAGAAGAGACGAAAGTTATATTGAAATCTGTGTGAAAATTTGCGACTCTTACTAAAGATTCTTCACTTGCGCAATTTCAATCATAAGAGTGCAAAACCACAATATTTGGGGGTTCATATTACATTAAATTGCTTCCAAGAAATCTATACCATTTTCTTTGTATTATCTATCCAAAACTGTAAACCCTTCAGCATTTCAGAAAATAAATATACTAAAACTGATGGTTCACTGGTATAGAAACTGACATTTAACTCTACATTACTGTACATAAGTTTGTGAAAATGATATAACTACACCTATTTCTAGAAATCAATATATAAACAAGATGGTTTCTGATTTATATATTTCATCCAGATAGGCACATGCGTTTCAACTAATTTTGAATGAAGTTTTGATTCCTGAGATAAAATGAAGAATAATATCATGAGCTTCAGGAGTTTTCTTACATTGACAACAATACTATACATAATTTAAGTTGCTAAAAGTTTGAATTATATAATTTTGTGTGTATTTAATGACAAGGAGTTCCTAACCTAATGTTTTACTTATTGCTATGACTTTCCAATAAGCATAATACATACAGGTACACATAGTGGTAATAAGGGAGGAACATACCTTGAGAATCCGTCACTAATATCGTCAAGGTCATCGAGGGTGTTCTGTTTGGAGGTCATGCGAGTGTTAGTAGTGCTACACTAAACACACACACACATATATAAACACACACACACACACACACACAATACCAGTGGCGACTCGTGATAAAATAAAATGGGGGGACTGCAAGCTTTACACAACAGCAGGATACACAAATTTTACCTATCTCAGGTATAAGTTGTAGTTGATATTCTAGGATTTCAGGGCATGGTAGTAGTGGTGGTGGCAGAAGGGATGGTGGGGGTGGTAGTGTTGGTAGTAGAGGGGATGGCTGAGGTGGTGATGGTAGAATTACAGTATTACTTGAAAATAAAGTCGGTACCGCTTGATTTCAGTCTTTTCATTTAATGTCAGCTGGCATAAGTTGATGTTTTGCAAATACTTCACTGGATTTTCCATCGTCATAGGGTAATTAAATAAAGCACGATTTAACCACACCGTCTTTTTTTTTTTCTTCTTCTTCTTCAACAAAAATGGGGATGCGCGAACGCAATCCCTGCTAACAAAAATGTCACACTCGAGTTAACCATATTTGGGTTAATCGCAAGGGTCAGCACCGCCGGAGTGCAATGGTGGGCCTCTCCCTGAGAAAACTGCCTTCATGATCGCGGTATCTCCTGTGCCAAGTATACACACCGTCTACACGCACTGTAAACACGAGAGGGACACTAAAAAGCTGCCTCGACTGCTGCTCTTTGTGTTCACAAGTGGCGCGGCGGCGGCGCAGGCATGAATCGTACAGCAAATAAGAAAATAACTTACATTTTGGTCTGGTTTTAATGAAAATTCACTTAGTAACGTATTGAAAATAATTAAATAACAAATAATGACTTTTTATTATGATATATTTGCTAGTAGTGTATCAATTCTGCTGTGTCTCTAAAGACATCATGCACCTGGCAGTGAGTGTCTGGGGGTGCTGCAACTCTGCAGCCCTATGCCACGAGCCGCCACTGCACAATACTATAAACTACATGGTACTGCTATTAAAGTCTACAGCAAGCCTTTGTTTGGTTCTTACTACATAAAGAGAAGTCTATTCCTCTTTTTGTATTGTAAATATATGTAATTGTAAATATATATGTATCTAACAAGTGTACTTAATAAGGGGATTGCTGTAAGCTGTGCTGATTAATTATATTATTGCCTTAAACTCTATGTACTAAAATTAGTCTCATGAGGAGGAGAGAAAAGTAAGGAGAACGAGAAGAAAAAGGGAATGGCAATGAAAGGGATAATAAAAGATAAATATATGAAAAGAATAACAATAATAAATAATGAAAATAGAAAAGTAGGGGGGGAGTATGACGGAGGAAGAGGAGGGGGACAGAAAAGTAAGGAGAATGAGAGGAGAAAAGGAATACCTACAATGCAAGAATGATAAAAAACTAAAATTTAAAAAAAGCTACTCAATACTGAAGCTGTAAAATATAATACTAAGCTACTTGCCTTCTATGCTATCAGGTCCTTGCTATGCTTTACACAAAAATAAATAACCCATTAGTATCATTAAAAATATAGAGCTAATAGTTATATCAAATTAGTATCTCAACACACACACTACTTTTTCATTATATTTTACCCTTATTTCACCTTTACTTTACATTATATTTATATCATTATTGAAAATTCTAAGCCTGGCCAGTCTATATTTTAGCTTCTAAGATGTTTTTTTTTCTGTTCCTTTCTAAATTTGCACCAAAGTTAATTCAGTCAGTAGGTATTAACACAAAAAGCACCTAAACATTCTATCAAGACATTTTTTGTTTCTAGTCAGTTTATATTTAAGCTTCTAAGTGATACTTTTTTGTCTGTTACTTTCTAAATTTGCACCAATGTATTTTTCTGAATACAAGAACAACTACTTATGTATATTCCTCAATTTTTTCTTTGCATTTTCCTACTTTTATGTTAGCATAATTTTCTGTCAGCGCACAGAAGGAAGTGGCAGGAAATGTTCTGGCAGTGTCAGTGTAAGAAGACAGACTATCAACTCAATATCAATATCTTACTAAGTCAATTTAATGCATTGCTATTTAACCCCTTGAAACCCACAACGTAATTTTTATTGTTATTTGACTACCATTAGAGGATTTTAATTAATATAACAATATTTTATACATTATGACCTGCTTAATATACTTGTCCACTAGCTAAATTAATATATTAAGCTATATATCGTACTTTTATGGCTAACAACTGACGATTTTATATAGCAAAGGAAAGATCTGGGCGTGAAGGGGTTAAACATTACAGAAGCAAAGGAGAATATCTTACATTACATCACATTACTGCCAATCCCTACTGTGTGTTTGCATTCTCTTCCCATAAGCCAGACTGTAAAAGCAAGGCCAGGCTACAGTAACATCAGCTATACTCGCCGCACGTTAAGTTGGCGAAAGCCTTCACTCCCCCGTTCCGAATGCACGAGATTGGCTTAGGTGTTGGGTGTTGGGGCCTTAGGGCGGAACTTGGAGTAAGGCATTCTCACCCAACACCCAACACCTCAGCCAATCCCGTGCATTCAGAAGGGGGGACTGCAGGGCAACATTTTCGCCAACTTAACGTGCGGCGAATATAGATGCTCTGAATATTCCAGTGGGTAGCATATACTCACCATTGGTTTGCCCTGGGCGGAGGTCTTGGCGTGGGGGTGACTGGTGGTGCCTGGGTGTTCTGACGAGTCCTCCAGGTCTATTAGCAAGGCCTGGGAGCTAGACTGGTAGCCTGCAAATATGTGCTTGGATATAATTTGCTAACGTAGGCCTACTTAGATTAATTTCTTTTTCTCCGATAAAATATAGGTTGTCTATTTTCTGTTAATTAAGGGCCTAATATAAGAGTATCATTAGAGTCTCAAGTTGAGATGCAATTTAGCTTACAAAATTAAAATAGCAGAACCTGTCAAAAGTACAACAGATTTTGGATATACGTAATGCAATAAGAAATGGTACGAAAGAAAGACAAAAGTAACATGAAAATAAAGGCTGTCTATTTTATGTTCTCATCACGTGAAAATAAAGGCCGTCTGTTAATTAGTTTATTAGTTAATTAATTATTGGTTTGATAACTGGTCTGTATTCTGAGACTGAGAGTGCTGTGAAGTGTGGGGCAGGTGTATCCGGCTTCTTTCCTGTGAATACAGGAGTGAGGCAAGAGTGCGTCCTTGCCCCATCACTTTTCAACGCTTGTATGGACTGGGTATTGGACAAGGTTGTAGATCAAAGTGATTGTGGAGCATCCGTTGGCAACACCAAGATCACTGATCTTGTTTTTGCCGATGATGCAGTAATCTTTGCTGAGTCGCTGGAGGTCCTGGTGATGGCTCTCGAGGCGCTGCACGAGGAGGCAAAGCCTTTGGGACTTGAGATCTCCTGGCTCAAGACCAAGGTCCAGGTGTTTGGAGACTTACTAATGAAGCAGTACAGTCTGTTCATGCGTGTGGCGAGGACATTGAGATCTTTGGAAAGTTTTACATACCTTGGTAGTGTAATGGTCTTTTTGACCATCTACACCTTTGTTACCATTATGTAGTGCCCACCTTGGGAGTGTACTCTACAGTCCTGGTTACTCCGCTGCCACCACCCACATTAAGTGGGAAAAAATATATGATTGAACAAAAACAAAAGATTTAAGAAAATATGTAAGGACTGGTTGGAAACAGAATGATAACGCGTTAATATATATTTCTAATTATAATATATTTAACTCTTTACTGTCTCCATTATGTAGTTATTATACATTCACAAGTTATCTTAATATTAAGTCTTCCTTCCCTCCTAGCGATACGCACGCGAAATGCTCAAGTCGTTATCCTAATATAGTTTACTATCTTTGGTAACTTCAGTCGCACTGTTACCCCTTAACGATACGCACATGTAATGCTCAAGTCGTTATCCTAATATAATGTATACGTAGTCTATCCCACTTCCAACTGTTTCCCTCTCACTTATTTTTCTATTTCCTTCTTTTCTCCTTGTCCTCACACGGCTGGCTGTGACATGTTGTGGTTGCCCCCTCTGCTAATTTGTGAGCGCTTGGCCCCCTGGTCCGCCAACAGCATCCTACCTTGGGACCCTAAGTAATGCACTTCATTAGTCTTGGTCAACAAAAAAGAATCACCAGTAAGTCATGTCTACATCTCTAGTTAACAAACATTTCACAACATACCTTTACCAAGGGCGAGAATATCACCTCCCCACAGGCGACTTAACTCAACGAACGTCGAGCTGCTTCTAAAATTATTCTAACCTAGAATCCCCGTTCTCACCTCGTTTCGCTACGTGTCTAATTACTACTGGTTTAAAATATAAGCCTAACCAGTGATTCAGGAATGAGGCGTGGAGGAAAATTCCTCGTTAGCTTATTGATACTTATGTGTTATTTCATCTCTTCCCCTATCAATGTAATTTCTCGCGTTACAGTAGCGCAGTCCATAATGACGGCGGGTCACGTCAAGAAGTCTTACGGCGGATTGGCATAGCCCACGGTGTTATGGACTCGCTCAGCGGGAGTATTTAGCGTTGTCGGTACCTGTGCAGGAGTACAAAGATCCTGATCTTCAAATCGTTTGTGATCCCTGTCTTACTCTATGGTTGTGAGACATGGACACTAAATAGTGACTTGAAGAGACGAATCAATGCCTTTGGTAATGAGTGTCTTCGCAGAATCATGGGGTATCGCTGGGATGATTAAGTGTCAAATCAGCGATTGCACCGTGAGACTGAATCGAGGCCTATTACCTGCATAGTCCGTCAGCGCCAACTTCGGCTATATGGGCATGTGGCACGCTACCCTGAAACCGATCCTTCCCATCGGGTTGTATCTGTAAGAGACAATCCGGCGTGGAGGAGGCCAAGGGGGCGCCCACAAGGCTCGTGGCTGGGGCAAGTTGATGTTTCTTGTCGAGAGCTGCTTGGTATGGGAAAGGAGCCTGCATGGGAATTCGCGCGTGGTGACCCTCGGGAGTGGCGTCGTAGGGTGGGCGAGGCGACGCGCCCCCCGGCGTATGCCCCCAATGATTGATTGATTGTTAATTAGTATGATTCGATAAAGAGTCAAGTTGAGGTACTATATAAACTGAAAACTAAAATATTACAATAGATTTTGGACATCAGAACTAATCAGACTAATCAGACTAATAGGTGAAAAAGCAATGTCAAAATAATGTTTTGCTTATTTAGAGTCTATTAAGAATCAAATTGAGGTGTAATTAAGCTTTTGAAATGAAATAAAACTCCATTACAATACATTTTGGTCATAATAATTAATGGTGCTATTAACAGAGAAAGTAAAGGAATTACGAATGTCTTATTTTCTGCTGTCACAACAATAACTATCACATGTTATAGGAACTACCACATGTAACAGTAACTACCACATGTAACAGTAACTACCACATGTAACAGTAACTACCACATGTAACAGTAACTACCACATGTAACAGTAACTACCACATGTAGCTAACTACCACATGTAACAGTAACTACCACATGTAACAGTAACTACCACATGTAACAGTAGCTACCACATGTAATAGTAGCTTAGCTACCACATATAACAGTAACTACCACATGTAACAGTAACTACCACATGTAACAGTAACTACCACATGTAACAGTAACTACCACATGTAACAGTAACTACCACATGTAACAGTAACTACCACATGTAACAGTAACTACCACATGTAACAGTAACTACCACATGTAACAGTAACTACCACATGTAACAGTAACTACCACATGTAACAGTAACTACCACATGTAACAGGAACTACCACATGTAACAGTAACTACCACATGTAACAGTAACTACCACATGTAACAGTAACTACCACATGTAACAGTAACTACCACATGTAACAGTAGCTACCACATGTAACAGTAGCTACCACATATAACAGTAACTACCACATGTAACAGTAACTACCACATGTAACAGTAACTACCACATGTAACAGTAACTACCACATGTAACAGTAACTACCACATGTAACAGTAACTACCACATGTAACAGGAACTACCACATGTAACAGGAACTACCACATGTAGGTTCTTTGAGTTCGATTTCGTTCTATTGAGATAATACTAAATAACACTAATAACTTATCATAATACAATCCTTACCCGAGGTGCTCAACTCGGAGGAGCCGAAGTCTGGTCGGATGGGTATGGGCGAGGAGGCCTGGGAGGACGGCTGCGACTGTGACACCTGCCCCAGGCTGTGCAGCGTGGCGGATCCTACCTGGAATAGAGATGCCAGTGATAAGACTGTATGTGTGTGAGAGACAGATATAAAGATAGATAGATAGAGAGAGAGAATGAGAGAGAGGGGGAAGAGAATGAGAGAGAGGGGGAAGAGAATGAGAGAGAGGGGGAAGAGAGTGAGAGGAAGAGAGTGAGAGGAAGAGAAGGTGAGGAGAGAGAAGAGTGAGAGGGGAGAGAGAGGGGGAAGAGAGTGAGAGGAAGAGAGTGAGAGGAAGAGAGTGAGAGGGGAGAGAGAGGGGAAAAGAGAGAGAAGGGAAGAGAATGATAGGGGAAGGAAATGAGAGAGAGAGAGAGAGAGAGAGAGAGAGAGAGAGAGAGAGAGAAGAGAGAGAGAGAGAGAGAGAGAGAGAGAGAGAGAGAGAGAGAGAGAGAGACCATAAACAGTGATTTTAAATGGAATATCTATCTATAATAATATAAGCGAAAGTGTGTGAGTGTGTGTGTGTGTGTCTGTGTGTCCGCGATAGGTGCCATTCCCCGTGGCACAATCCCATCATGTGGCACAGTTTTGGAACCAGCTCGACCAGGGGCACATTTTAAGCCCACTTATGAGATGATCCGATCACTTTTTTCTTCTTCTTTTTTATAGCAGCCTATTAGCGAGAATTGTGAGAAAAAAAAGTGGGTTGCGAGAATTGAGGAAACCTTGATGTAGGGTGATGGGTAATGGGTGAGTGAATGGGTGGGGTGATGGGTAATGGGTGTGGGGTGATGGGTGAGTGAATGGGTGGGGGGTGATGGGTGATGGCTGAGGGAATATATGGGGGGTGATGGGTAATGGGTGAGTGAATGGGTGTGTGGTGATGGGTAATGGGTGGGGTTTGATGGGTAATGGGTGAGTGAATGGGTTGGGGGTGATGTGAATGGGTTGGCGTTAATACATACATTTCTACATCCATGATTTCAGGAAAGTTAGAAGGGGCTATCTAGAGAGTCTGTGTTTGGTGGGCCGAAGGCCCACCAAACACAGGTGGTGGGCCAAAGGCCCACCAATAGCCCTCCGCAGGAGCTAGCCAAAAAGTCCGCCCGGAGGGCGGCTTTGCGGCTAGTAGAAGTTATATATTCTTTTATATTTCTTGCTTGTGAGGCCTTGCCCTTTTGTCATTCACCCATGGTCTTGTGCACGCAAGCCAGACTCAAGATCGGCAGTTTCACCCTCCCGGAGCGAGCTTGGAGCTCATTATTACCGATCTTTGGGTAATGCTGGGACCTCACACACCACACACCCCCATCCCCTTGCTCAAGGGGGACAGTAACCGCCAGAATTTGTACGTGAAAACTCCGTGAGCAGTGAGGATTCGAACCGGCTACCACAGAATGGCAGACTAGCTGTGCCTCCATGCTGCTGAGAGAGAGAGAGAGAGAGAGAGAGAGAGAGAGAGAGAGAGAGAGAGAGAGAGAGAGAGAGAGAGAGAGAGAGAGAGAGAGAGAGAGAGAGAGAGAGAGAGAGAGAGAGAGAGAGAGAGAGAGAGAGAGAGAGAGAGAGAGAGAGAGAGAGAGAGAGAGAGAGAGAGAGAGAGAGAGAGAGAGAGAGCAGGAATACCACGAAACAGGAATAAACAGGAACTACCACGTGTATGTAGGTCTCACGGCCTCTTGTAGCTTTCTTGTTTTCTTATGTTCTAAAGAGAGAGAATTCCAAGTTTTTTTTTTTTTTTTTTTTTATATAAATAGTACAATCAATATAGACATGAAGTCACTGGCAGGGGCCTCGAGGGAAGTCTCCGTACACCCGTGGTTATAAAACTATCATAACTTGTCTGATTCTGCAAATTGTTCTTATTTTCCCTCTTTTTTTTCAGCACTTGTAATGGATTTCCTCGATGGTGATGGTGGTGGCGACAACAGGCGGGGCTGATGTGGGGCGGGGCTGGGAGGGCCACAGTGGTCCCGGCATCCCCCACCACCGCTTCGGCCCCTCCTCACAGCCCTTCTCGCCCTCCAGTGAGTACTCCTAGGTGCCGCAGTTGAGGAGGCAGCGCACGAAGGCCGCCAGCAGCAGTCCCTGGGCGAACCACCACCAGTAGGCCGCGTCCCTCACCAGGGCCGCGGTGGGGGCCAGGCCAAGGGCGTCCCCCAGGGGCTGCACCTGCACGGCCTACCGCTCCCAGTCATAAGAACATAAGAAAATAAGGAAGCTAGAAGTCGTCCGTGTAGGTGACGTGCACGCTCAACCACAACTCCAAGAGGCCCTCGGCACCCAGGGAGAGGCAGTGTCCCGCCAGGGGCACCACCAGCACGGAACCCAGCACACAGCCGCCCACCAACAGCTGCCAGTCCTTGATTTTCTCTATATCTCTCTCCTGCATATATCTCTCTCTCCTGCATAGATCTCTCTCTCCTGCATAGATCTCTCTCTCCTGCATAGATCTCTCTCTCCTGCATAGATCTCTCTCTCCTGCATAGATCTCTCTCTCCTGCATAGATCTCTCTCTCCTGCATAGATCTCTCTCTCCTGCATAGATCTCTCTCTCCTGCATAGATCTCTCTCTCCTGCATAGATCTCTCTCTCCTGCATAGATCTCTCTCTCCTGCATAGATCTCTCTCTCTCTCCTGCATAGATCTCTCTCTCCTGCATAGATCTCTCTCTCCTGCATAGATCTCTCTCTCCTGCATAGATCTCTCTCTCCTGCATAGATCTCTCTCTCCTGCATAGATCTCTCTCTCCTGCATAGATCTCTCTCTCCTGCATAGATCTCTCTCTCCTGCATAGATCTCTCTCTCTCCTGCATAGATCTCTCTCTCTCTCCTGCATAGATCTCTCTCTCCTGCATAGATCTCTCTCTCCTGCAAAGATCTCTCTCTCCTGCAAAGATCTCTCTCTCTCTCCTGCATAGATCTCTCTCTCCTGCATAGATCTCTCTCTCTCCTGCATAGATCTCTCTCTCTCCTGCATAGATCTCTCTCTCTCTCCTGCATAGATCTCTCTCTCTCCTGCATAGATCTCTCTCTCTCTCCTGCATAGATATCTCTCTCTCCTGCATAGATCTCTCTCTCTCTCCTGCATAAATCTCTCTCTCTCTCCTGCATAGATCTCTCTCTCTCTCCTGCATAGATCTCTCTCTCTCTCCTGCATAGATCTCTCTCTCCGCCATAGATCTCTCTCCTTCCTGCATAAATCTCTCTCCTGCATATATGCCCACGAGCCGCGGTACCTGCGAGCCGCAGGTACCTCCCACATGCCCCTGTTAGTCCCTTATGACCTTGACGCGCACACACACGCGCGCACACGCGGGCACACACGCGGGCACACGCACGCACGCACGCGCACGCGTTATATAAATAACAGAAAAATCTAAATTTGATATCTACTTAATGACCTCGCTCCCCTAATTATTAGTCATTTTTAAAGCTTATGATGCAATTATGACATCAGGAAGAGGAGGAAGGAGAAACATCACTGAATCATTGTTGTATGTATTTTTTTTCTCTCTCTCTCTCTCTCTCTCTCTCTCTCTCTCTCTCTCTCTCTCTCTCTCTCTCTCTCTCTCTCTCTCTCTCTCTCTCTCTCTCTCTCTCTCTCTCTCTCTCTCTCTCTCTCTCTCTCTCTCTCTCCTCTCTCTCTCTCTCTCTCTCTCTCTCTCTCTCCTCTCTCTCTCTCTCTCTCTCTCTCTCTCTTCTCTCTCTCTCTCTCTCTCTCTCTCTCTCTCTCTCTCTCTCTCTCTCTCTCTCTCTCTCTCTCTCTCTCGTCTTTTCCCCTGTGACCTGCTATATCGCCTCAAGGCAAGGCCTGGTAGGAAGCCTCAGGCCTGAGGTCATTAGGGTGGGGGGACCAGTCAGGTTAAGGGCTTGCTTGCTTGACCTCTAAAAGGTTACTGCGCTGTCAGATGACCCTTTTCACCTCGTCCCTCACTGAAAATTTTACGAACCTTTATATTTCCTTCTCAATATATCGTCTTCATGAAGAGTATCTGGCTTACTTTTATGTCCATGTGATAGCACATTTACTAACGATGGTGAATTGAGGACTTTCATGCACTCAAAGCAAATATATGGTGTGTTGTTAAAGAAACAACGAAGGACTGTAGGATGCACGCTTTCCACTGAATTCCGTCAACCAATAAGAGGCCACAGCGAAGCTGACCTGAGATGCTCCTCCTCGGGGGAGGAGAATTTGACTCTAACGTTCTTGAACAGGGTATGTATACTACTACTACTACTACTATTACTAAACACCATCTCTCTTCCATTATATATAATTTTACTACTACCTATCTATACTACTACTACTACTACTACTACTACTACTACTACTACTACAACAACTACTACTACTACAACAACTACTACTACTACTATTACTACTACCACCATCTCTCTTCCATTCATCTTCCTTTCTAAATCTTTCTCTCATTATTTATTGATATCTTCTCTTTATCTCTATGTATCTCTCCTCCCTTCTTCATCTAATTTCTTTGGTGGCTGTAGTTTGTCTTTTCTATCAGTTAGCATATTTATTTCTTCGTTTTTCAATTGTTATATTGCGTCTTCCTCCTCCTTTTCCTCCATATTCTTCTACATGTGTCTGGGTATCTGTTCTTACTATGTAAATTCTCCTCTTTCTCTCCCTTCTCACTATTTTTTCTTCGTTTTTATTAGATATTTAATTTCATCTTCCTCCTTCTTAAGCAAGCAAACAGTCTTGTAAGGACCTATCGGTCTGTTGCTGTTTGTGTTTCCTTTGTATTCCTTTGTATTCTCCTCCCTTGTTCTTCTGAATGTTTCCTAGTATCTGTTTTCCTGTGTAATTCTCCTCTTCCTCCCCTTTCTCTTACTACTCCTTCTCTTTCTCCCCTCTCTCTCTCCCTCCTTTCCTTTCTCCCCTTTTCACTTACTATCCCCTCTTCTCCCCTTCTCCTTCTCTTCCTATCTCTAACCCATCTATTCTTTTATATCTATCTTCTTTTCTATCTATTACTTCTCCCCTATCGCTAACTATTCCCTACTCCTCTTCTCTACTACTACTCCTATCTTTTCTCTTACTACCTACTACTACTACCTCAATACCTACTTACTCTTACTACTATCCTCTACCTCCACTACTTACTCTACTACCTTTCTCTTACCTCTAACTTTTCCTTCTCCTATTTCTCCTCCTCCTTCTCCTTCGCTCCTCCCTCCTCCTCCTCCTTCTTCTCCTCGAACGTTCTAATCTCTCACCCCTTCCTCCTCCCCCTCGTAAGGCAGTCATGCCTCCTCCAGCAGGGACTCACCGTCACTTCTGCAGGCAGCTCCTCGTGGCCAAAGGTCTCGTCCTTGTTATCGATGGACATCTTCCAACACTCGTAGGCCAGGTTGAACGCCTGGGCGATGGAGATGGTCACCGCCTGGGCCTGCGGGAGCACGGAGGAACGCCTTGAGTGGGTGTGTGGGTGTGTGGTGGGAAGAGGGGACGGGTGGTTGAGAGAGAGAGAGAGAGAGAGAGAGAGAGAGAGAGAGAGAGAGAGAGAGAGAGAGAGAGAGAGAGAGAGAGAGCCATCAAGGACTCCATCAACATCCTGGGGGTGGAGGTTGACTCCAGGCTCCGCTTTGACCGCCACCTGGAGACAGTGGCACGTCGAGCCTCCCTGAGGGTGACTCTCCTGCGCCGAGTAAGGCACCTGCTCGACGCTGACGGCCTCATGCGGCTGTAAAAGGCCCAAGTGAGGCCCGTCATGGAGTACAGTCCTCTCACCTGGATGAGTAATGCCCAGTGCCACCTGTCACTGCTGGACAAGGTGCAGAGGCGTGCTGAGCGCCTCATACACCCAACCGACGACCAATATCACAGGGAACGTCGCCCGCGGCAACAGTGACAGCAGCAGCAGCGACGACAACAACAACAACATCAGCTGCAGCTCCAACACCAGCAACAACAACAACAACAACGACTACAGCAGGAGCAGTGGCGGGATGATCCCCGCTCCCAGCTTGACAGCCTGGGGCACTGGAGGAGAGTCGGTGCCCTCACAGTGTTGCACAAGGCCCAGGTGCAACACTTCCCACCTTGCAGGACTTCGGGCCCGTGGAGGAGGTCAGAGCGCGCTACGAGGACGGTAGCGTCAGGTGATCTCCTCCTCGAGGCCCCGAGGACCCACACCGTGATGGGCCAGCGAGCCTTTACTTGGGCCACGGCGACACTGTGGAACACCTTCACGGTTGAGGTGGATGTCGTGGCCATGAAACACCCAGCAGGTGAAGGTGGTGGCCCACAGATGGTGCCGCTTACATCCGCCTTAGTGCCCGTAAGACGTAACACAGTGTCGTGTCAATAGTGATACATAGTGACACACACACATAGTGACACACATTGACACAGTGACACAGTGTACGTGTAAATAGCGCGCCTGAAAAGTGCCTGTGACGGACAGTGCCCCTCAGTCTGTAACATTATATATTTAGTTTATCCTATAAGGCATAGCTTTCAGATAGATGTCCCCGGGACAGGGGACAACTTTAGCTTCTGCCACCCATTGCCCTCAACAACCTCTTTGCTATTTGTAGCCCCATGTATACCATGTCAATTGTTTATATAAAAAAAGAAAAAAGAAAAAAAAGAGAGAGAGAGAGAGAGAGAGAGAGAGAGAGAGAGAGAGAGAGAGAGAGAGAGAGAGAGAGAGAGAGAGAGAGAGAGAGAGAGAGAGAGAGAGTTTTGAGTTTGACTTTTGGTCTGGACTCTGTTGCATGACATGGATTTGGACCGTTGCTTGCCGCATTGGAACGCAGATTGTGAGAGGGTATTTAGCAAGGTTAATCTTACCAAGACAAAGGTAAGAAACTGACTTCTGACGGAAACCATACTTGCAATGGTTCTCTTCTAGCAGCGCAGTGTGTAAGGGAAAAGGCAGATTGTGTTACTTTCATCACTACATAATAAAAAATCTGATGATATGATATGTCGATGACAACTGACACACTTCATTATAAGCGCCAGCTGACACGAATAAAAGAATAGAGGAGGAACAGGAATTTCTCTTTTCTTTTGAGGATGATAGCTATGTAGAGTTCTAGAGTTCAGCTTCTTTTGAGTCATTATATGTGTTACTAAATTTTTTTTTTTTTATTCAATTTCATTTATTTAGGAAAAAATAAATTAACATGGAATTTTGTGTCATAATTGGATGTATTATATATTTTGGTGAAAAGAGAAAATATTTGTATATGTGGAATGCTGAATTCAATGATGTATATAGTTTTCTACTGACCATATTATTTTAGCTAAGATTGTACGATAATATAATCTATCTGAAAATACGATAATTTTGGTGGCTCGGTACGACAATATGGGCTACAAAAGTTCACAGCCCTGTCTGAGAGAGAGAGAGAGGCCCTGGGAGTTGGCCCTGGCGCTGCCCCTGGGACAGAGGGTCAGGCCCGGCAGTGCTGCCAGATGCAGGGAAGTTTCCCTGTTTAAGGGAAATTCAGGTCACTACAGGGAAACAGGGAAGAAAATTGAAAATATACCAAAATATAGGGAAATTCGAAAGATACGGAGAAAATATAAACTTTTTGTGTCTATATCTCTAAATAACGAGAGAGAGAGAGAGAGAGAGAGAGAGAGAGAGAGAGAGAGAGAGAGAGAGAGAGAGAGAGAGAGAGAGAGAGAGAGAGAGAGAGAGAGAGAGAGAGAGAGAATGCACCTAGGAATATTTTTCGGTGAGAGGGGGCAGAAATTTGTATTCGCCACCCAGTACATAGTAAATCCGCCAAATGTATCGCTAGTCGCTGGATGGTAGATTTTTCCGCCATCGGCTGATGGCCTTTTCAGGCCTGATTTCATATTTCTGCTGCTGAAACAAGTTTTGGTGCTGTTAGATGCTTGTTCAAGACATTTCGTGAAGCATATGCGCGACCAAATCAAGGTATAGGTGTACACGTTCAGGTGAACCTGTAATCACTTTTTTTTCAACTGACTTAGTGTATTCTGATTTCTTACAAGGAAGGAAATTTCGGAGAGCCCCCTAATTGCGCCACTGCCTCCATACAAGCGCAAACGCCAGGCGTACACTCAAAGATACACTGATAAATGGGAAAGTGACCCCAAATTTTTAAGTTGGCTGATATGAAGGGGTAAAGGCCCTCTGTATTTGCATTGCAAATTGTGCAATTCTGACGGAAAAATTGATATAAAAGCGACAGGGAAATACAGGGATAAACAGGGAAATGTTTGACGTGAATATAGGAAAATTTTGGCAGCTCGATCTGGCAGCACTGCTGGGCGGCTGGGGGGCCTGGGGCGCTGGCCGGTCAGGCCAGAGTTGCCAGATTTGGGGATTTGTCCCTATATTTGGGGATTTCAGGGCACTGATGGGGACATGGGACATTCACTCTCGATTTGGGAACTTTTGAGGTTTCTGAAAAAAACATGTATTTTATCACTTAAAATAATATCGTTAATGTGAAGGTTAAAAGAAAACGAGGTTAAACCGACGGCAAGGAAGAAGTCATTTGAGCTTCATTGATCCCAAAGAAGTAAGTCAAGAAGTGTGGTCTCCATTGGTCCATTGGCTAGTGTATTTCCTGGAATTGTAAGTCCTGACAAAATAAATCACCTAGACAAAGAATGGAGAGTACTAAGAAACACCGATCTTGCTGATTCAGAAATCAATGATGTTGAAGGCTTCTGGGAGACAGTTAGAGAAATAAAGAGTGGTGATGAAACCCCCATGTTTCCAAATTTGTCAAGTTTTGTTTCTGGGCTATTGCGTCTTCCTCATTCTAGTGCCACAGCAGAAAGGATATTTTCATCTGTAAACAATTTAAAAACAAAACAAAGAAACAAACTCTCAACCAGAGAACTCTAGTTGGACTTCTGCATTCAAAGCGGTATTTGAAAGGCCGGGAATGTTTCAATTTTGCTGTAAATGATAAACTAGTCAACATGATGACTTCAGATATCTACAAATACCATGAAAATGATGATTCGAGTGATGATATTATTTAGTATGCAAATGTGTTATTCTATTCTTTCTTTCTGGCTTAGTACAGTATGTTCAGAATATTAGTTGGATTATTTAAGTTCCCCAGGAGGCTAAGAACATTAATATTTTCATTTATTTCTGTATCATATTTCTAAGCAATTTAAGGAAATATATCATCCCCATCAGCCTTAAGTAGAAAATTTTATTAAATGTATTTTCTATTAAATGCTCATGAGGCTGTATCCTATTACTGCCTTTTTTTTGTTTTTGCAGTCCTTGTGATGATTATAATAAAACAGTTAATTATGCTACTTCATGTGTAATGTAATATATTATGTAAAACAAAGTATGAATTAATATCATTAAATCAACATTAAAATCAACATAGCAATTTTAATTTACATGTGGAGTAGCTATGTAGCATATATTTCAGCATTTTTATAACAAGTATGGAAATATGAAATGGGGATTTCTGGGGATTTTTCCCCGAATATATAGGGATTTTTAGACCAGGCTGTCTGGCAACCCTGGGTCAGTCAGTCAATCCTTATCAGTGAGAGGGTACGCACGTGCTTTAATAACAGGTCCGTATATACTTTAATACACTTATACATACATTGATAACACTTAAATAACCTTCTATATACTTACATGTTACTTATAGAACTTTGATTTATAGGAAAAAGTTGAGGAAATGGGAGAAATACATAATTTTCCTTGTATTTTCCTATCTTTCCTTGTTTCTACGTATTATTATTACTATTTTATTGGTATTGTTATTATTGTTATTATTTCTTATTCGTATTATGGTTATTTATATTTGACTTATGTTATTTCTTGTACGTACTTTGTGAGAGAGAGAGTGGCAAAAGAGGAAAAATATATAGGAAACGAAAGAGAGAGAAAGAGAGATTTCGAGAGCGGAGGTATACAGCTAGTCTTCAAGGCGTTGGAACGTGATGGCAAGTCTAGCAAGTAAAACTGCAATGACTCCTTTGTTGATGCTAAAAATATAAATTGACTCAGTATCTTGTGTATTTTTTATGGATTTATTAAAAGTGTATAGTGACTTTTTGGACACCCTGTATATATATAAATTCATATAATATATATATATATATATATATATATATATATATATATATATATATATATATATATATATATATATATATATATATATATATATATATATATATTTTTTTTTTTATTTTTTTTTATTTTTTATTATTATACATATATATATTTTTACTTGATATTAGATTTTATTTTTTTAACAAATATATTTATATTATTTTATATTTATATATTATTTTATTTATTATAATACATAATATATATATATATATATATATATATATATATATATATATATATATATATATATATATATATATATATATATTATATTTATTATTATCATTTATATTATATTTATTTTATTTTTAATTATATATATTATATATATATATAATATATAATATATATATATATATATATAGTATATATTGTTTATTTTTTATATTAATCATTTTTATATTTATATATTTTTATTTTTTTATTTTTTTAAATTTATATATATATATATATATATATATATATATATATAATATATATATATATATATATATATATAATATATATATATATATTAATTATTTTATATATAAATACAATACATATACTATATATATAAATTTTATTATTATATAAAAGCCCACGAGACAAATGTGCGAAGGACTATACCTATACTACATAGAGAAATGAAACTGCAGAAAATAGATATATATAAATATATATAATATATATATATATATATATATATAATATAATATATAATAATACATATAATATATATATATATATATATATATGAGCTAAGAGCACACACTAACATTCATGGATGGTCAAGGCAACAAACACTACATGATATCTAACCTTCTTTGGAGAAAGCTGTAGGCCTACCTGGGTTATTCAAGGATTAACATTTTCAAAATATTTCCTTGCGTCCCTTTAAAAAAAATACAGCCTCTTTTTCTTCTCTTGATGGTAGATCATTTATGTATGTTTGTGTGTTTGTCAGTTTTCACACATCCCCCTGACCCTGGCTGTTCCTCATTCTATCAAATCGTCTCAACCGTGATATTATTCTGATTAATGGTAGGCTTATATAAAAAAAATAAAAAAAATGACTAGACAGGATGCTAGTTCCTAAAAAAAATTAGCAGAAAGGTTCCAGGAAGGAATGCTACTTTGGTTTTAAAAGTATGAAGAACTCTAGATACTTCTCTCTATGAAGAGCTTATTATTGGAAACGGGAAAAACAATCATGAAAAGAAGTTCAAGGTTTACAAGTGAAAAGGATAACGGAATGAAGATACTGGTAAACGTTTGCAAGGCAGACAAAATAAGAATGAGAAGGATTAGAAGTCTTGTGCAGGGAGGCTGCGGGAGTGGGAGGCATGCAGCTAGCAAGTCCTTGGGATAATGTCTTGGTGGCCCCAGGTAACGCTATCCACACATATACTGTATAAGCAGGAACATTGTGTATAGTGGCTACAGACCAGCCTTCCCAAAAGTACCGATAAGTCCATCCAATACATCACAATTAAAGACAAAATAGAGTTCATTATTGTTTTGGCATCAATTTTATTTTTCTTAAAGCGGCTATCACACGGTGCGTTTCGTCGGACTGTTTCGTCGAACTTGCCATTTGGTCGGACTGTTTGGTCGAATTTCGAGGGTCATTTCACCGAACATGTTCGATGAAATGGTTTTGTGAAATTATACAAAATGTTGCACATTTCGTCGAACATACTCTGGGGTCAAAATAAGTCTATACTTTTTCTGTAAGTTATAAATAGTGTTAGCAATTATTAAGCATTGAAATGAACACCATCATATAATACGTAACAGTAAAATTAATACAGATCAGTCTATATTATATATGTGATAGATTTTCAGAAATATGAAGCTGATTTGATGTGTTTACATTTTGCGGTAAAATGATTACTAGTAGAATATGAGATCTGAGAAGTATAAAGGGGAGAGAATGGAAATGATGCGTGTGGTTTTGACTGAAATGGGATGTGAAATGAATGAGGTGGACCTCAAGTGGTTGAAAGGACAGGAAGAGAATGGATGTTATTGCTGTTGTGACGTACTGTGTGGTGAGACAAGGGGCGGATGATTGAGGCAGTGAAAGAGTTTGGAAAGAATGTGGTGTATGAGAAATAGACAATAAAACTGCATGCTTGTATGTAGTTTTGTTTTGTTCTGTTTCCCTTTTGTGTAGGTTTTTTTATTCTACAGGAGCAGCCGGTTCGAAGGCCTGGCCTATGAAGAAAAGGCCACCTATAATATCAAGATCAGGTAAAAATGGACGAGGACTGCGCGGTCCTTTTCTGAGACACTGACTACAGATGGTATTATTTTACACTAGGACCGAAATTCCCTACAAAGTTTGGCGTGTGGTTTCTGTTTACCTTATTGGATTCTAGAAAACATTTTCTCTATGAGCTTTCATCGCAAATCATTACTTTTGGAGATCATGCCTTGTTCATAGGGAGGCGAGACAAGTGTTTACGTCCGCCACACTCTTCTTCCTCTTGTGATCTGCATCGCCCCTGTTCTTCCTTTGTCGCGGACACTTTTTTAATGCAGATTTGGCTTTAGTTAGGAGGTTAAAGCGTGGGATTAGGTTAGGTTAGGTTAGATTAGTGAGTCTAAAGGTGTGGTTAGGTTAGTTTAATTTCCATATCTCATATACACTCCTTCCTATTTAAAACATCTTATAAGTTCATAGAGAAAATGTTTCTTAAGAATCTATTAAGGCGAACAGAAACCACTATCTGTGTAGGGAATTTCGGTCCTAGTGTAAACATTTACCCTACATTTACCTGGCCAAAAATTGGTGCTTTTTCAGATGGAGATATTTTTATTTTACGGAAACCTGTTAAAGTTTTTGGTAAAATTCTAGGTGTTTGCCCATACTCTCCCACTTACCCCAAACAAGTTTGGGGTCCTGTGGGAATGCGGGGTTTTCGGGTGGGGAACAAATTATGCGTCGGAAACACGTAATTTAAGAGTTGTGTAGGGGGGTTAAAATTCCCTAGATCTAGGGTAATTTCCTTTTATCAAGAGAAATTTGCCTAACCAAAAATCAACCTAACCTAACCTAACCAAATCTAACCTAACCTAACCTAACCAAATATAACCTAACCTAACCTAACCTAACCAAATATAACCTAACCTACCCAAATATAACCTACCCTAACCTAACCAAATCTAACCTAACCTAAAAAAATCTAACCTAACCTCCTAGGGGGAGGGGGGTTCTCGACACTTCGGTCATCATTCTGTGAGGATCGTCAGGTTCACACGTTTCTGGACTCAGAAGAAATCCAACGAATTTTCCCTAGATCTAGGGAATTTTTTCAACACCCCGAACTCAAGAACTATGTAGCTGCGACGCATATTTTATACCCCAGCCAAATATCCCGCATTCCCTCAGGTCCCCAAGCTTGTTTTGTGGGAGAGGGGGAGTATGGGCAAACACTAGAATAATACCAAGCTTTTTTTTCTCACCAAACACTAGGGAAGACCTAGGGTCTTCTTCGTCTTGTGACCTGCATCGCCTCTGTTCTTTCCTTGTCGCGGACACTTTTTTAATGCAGTTTTGGCTTTAGTTAGGAGGTTAAAGCGTGGGATTAGGTTCGGTTAGGTTAGATTAGCGAGTCTAAAGGTGGGGTTAGGTTAGTTTAATTTTCATATCTCATATAGCCTACACTCCTTCCTATTTAAAACGTCTTATATCTCCGAAAGTAGTGATTTGCGGCGGAAGTTCATAGAGAAAATGTTTCTTGGAATCTATTAAGGTGAACAGAAACCACTCTCCCAATTGTGTAGGGAATTTCGGTCCTAGTGTAAACATTTACCCTACATTTACCTGGCCAAAAATTGGTGCTTTTTCAGATGGAAATATTTTTATTTTACGGAAACCTGTTAGTTTTTTTTTCTCACCAAATCCTAGGGTCACCTTTTTCATTGATAACTATATATCTCCATCAGAAAAAGCTGTTAAACTTGGCCAGGAAATAATATTCATTGTCTCAGAAACCAGGGAAGTGACGGAATTATACGAAAACAATTAGTGTGTCCCGCCCCACAGCCGCAACTCGATTTTGGGCTCTGCCACGCCCAGAGAATGATTACCCTAACCTAACCGAACCTTCTAACGGGAGGGGCTCCGTCCCCTTCGACCCCCTGACGGGAATATTAACATAACCGAAACTTAACCTAACCTTAACTATGGTAGCGACCGCGCAGTTCTCGTCCACTAAAACCAATTTAGCCCACATGAACGCGTCTTCATCTGTCGCTGCAGTTCTCTTCTAACAATCACCTCCTCCCTTTTCATCACTAGTAGCTACGTATATATATGCCCCTAAAGTTAAAACATTAACAACAAATCTCCTCGCCTCACACTCTCATCGCTTTCATCTTTGTTTGTTATGGTTGGGTGAAGCGGTTGGCCCAACCGTGTGCTAGATGTGTTGTCAAACAGGTCAAGCCAAATGCCTGTTTGGTTCGACGAAACAGTCCGACGAAACGCCTCGTGTGATAGCCGCTTAACACTATTCAACCCTTGCCTTCTTTATCCCATACTAGAGACCCATAAACTTTATCCCAGCAAAGTCATACTTCAGTCCATATTGAACCAGAATGATACTAAATTATAACTTCCTTAAACAAATGCGGTTTATGTATCTATCACCTTGAAGTGCGTGTACTGGGCTTATCAGAAGTTTAGTTGGGAGTTACTACTTCCACGCACGTAATACTGCAATGGGTCTTAAAATCGCAACCTTGAAGGAAGGGAAACTATGTACACTTCTACTAAGTCTTGTATGTAGGATGAGGAAAATACTCAAGGAAAATAATAGTAATTTTGCAGTTTTACGTGTGGAGGACGGTAATCAGACAGTGGTGAGATTTAGAAAGTTTGACATGAACAAGATCAGGGTAGAGCTTTACAGCAGTACAGTTGAGGTGTGGCAGATTCCATCATGTGCGTGCATGAGGATTTGAGGGTTCTACAGCTAAAAATTTCAGCGTTTCTCAACCGGGGTTCCCCGGAACCCTACAGTTCCGCGAGTTAGGGGTTCCGCGAGAAACTGATATTTTTTTTATAGATTTTTTTATTTATTTCTATATCTTTTTTACATCACAAAGGACTGGCCAAGGGCAAAACAAAAATGGTAACACAAAGCCCGCTTAGTTGCCAGTCCCTAAAAGGAAGACAGTAAGAAAATAAAGAAAGGGGGGTGGGCCAATTTAGTTCGGGAGGTGTCTTGTCACTCTTCTCTTGAAAAGAAGTCGTAGGAAGGTATAAAAATAGAAACAGGAAGAGAGTTCCAGAGTTTACCAATGAGAGGGATGAAAGAGTAAAAGAGAAAGATACTGATTAACTCTTGCATTGCGAAGATGGACAGAATAGGGATGAGAATGTGTAGAAAATCTTGTGCAGCGAGGCTGCGGGAGGGGGGTAGGCATGCAGTTAGCAAGTTCAGAAGAACATTGAGCATGAAAATAACGGTAGAAGATTGCAAGAGAAGCAGCATTGCAGCGGTGATTTAAATATGGAAGACAGTCAGTCAGAGGAGGGAAGTTGATGAGACGAAAAGCTTTTGACTCAACCCTGTTTAGGAGAGCTGTATGAGTGGATCCTCCCCAAATATGTGAGACATATAGCGTATTTTCGCGACCGCTCTGGCCCGGTCTGGACTGGGCTAGTCCCGGGCGGTCACTGTTTTTGCGAGGCAGTCTAGAACGGGCTAGCCCAGTCCAGTCTGGTCCGACCCACATACCAGGACCACCTTGGACCAGTGTGGGGAGAACTGGCGCATGCGCACTACAGTCAGCGGGGAAGGCGACCAGGAGCTTCTCGTACTGCTGATAAGATATGAAACACCATGATGGCCGACCATAAGACTATAGTATCACAGGCGTGGTAGTTGTAAAGTCTTCAGCACAGGTTAAAAGGCGGACGACAAAAAGGATATTGAAAAGATGGACGCCTGCCGCCTCCACAGTTCAGTTCAGTACCGCCCACTCGATCCCCCAGCCAATAGGAACGACGAATGGGACGGGGCCAGTCTCGATGTATTTTCGCGACCATCAGTCCACCCTGACCCGGTCCGGACTGGACTGAACCAGGGCGGTGAACGTCACGAAAATGCGCTAATACTCACATACTCTCCATACATAGGCGGATAAGACCGAGGCCACCGTGAGAGAAGGCCTGATGAATCGCCCGTGACGTCACACCATCTAGTTCTCACCGTTCCGCTCCCCGTACAAGTTTACCTACCTTATATAATGTTTATCAGTATAAAAGTTATACTGTTATCTTCGGAAATGTTTGTTCTATAATATTATCAAATAAAAAACCGTAAAACACACAAAAATATGCCATTAGGAGACTTTCAAGAAATATGCATTAACTTAAACTCTTCGCCATTTAATATTTTGCTCAAAAACTTTTTACATGGAGAATATCAATAGAAGCGGAATTTAATTAGCTTTCCATTGATATATTTAGTTTAGTGATAAATGAATTACCAGCATGCATAAGTTAGCGTTAACTATATATACAAAATCATGAAATCGGGTAATTTCCTACTTAATATATGTTTATCAGTATAAAATATATACTGTTATCTTCGGAAATGTTTGTTCTATAATACTTTCAAATAAAAAACCGTAAAACACACAAAAATATGCCATTAGGAGACTTTCAAGAAATATGCATTAACTTAAACTCTTCGCCATTTAATATTTTGCTCAAAAACTTTTTACATGGAGAATATCAATAGAAGCGGAATTTAATTAGCTTTCCATTGATGTATTTAGTTTAGTGATAAATGAATTAGCAGCATGCATAAGTTAGCGTTAACTATATATACAAAATCATGAAATCGGGTAATTTCCTACTTAATATATGTTTATCAGTATAAAATATATACTGTTATCTTCGGAAATGTTTGTTCTATAATATTTTCAAATAAAAAACCGTAAAACACACAAAAATATGCCATTAGGAGACTTTCAAGAAATATGCATTAACTTAAACTCTTCGCCATTTAATATTTTGCTCAAAAACCTTTTACATGGAGAATATCAATAGAAGCTGAATTTAATTAGCTTTCCATTGATATATTTTGTTTTCTTATAAATATATTAGAACCATGCATAAATTAGCGTTAACTAAATAAATAACCTCATAAATCGGGAAAAATTACCCGATTTCATGATGTTATTTATTTAGTTAACGCTAATTTACGCATGGTTTTAATTAATTTATCAGAAAAGGAAATACATCAATGGAAAGCTAATTAAATTCTGCTTCTATTGATATTCTCCATGTAAAAAGGTTTTGCGCAAAATATTAAATGGCGAAGAGTTTAAGTTCATGCACATTTCTTGAAAGTCTCATAATGGCAATTCTTTAGTGTGTTTTACGGTTTTTTATTTGATAATATTATGGAACAAACATTTCTGAAGATAGCAGTATATATTTTATACTGATAAACATATATTAGGTAGGAAATTACCCGATTTCATGATTTTTTATATTTAGTTAACGCTGATTTATTCATGCTGCTAATTCATTTATCACTAAACAAAATATATCAATGGAAAACTAATAAAATTCCGCTTCTATTGATATTCTCCGTGTAAAAAGTCTTGTCGCTAAATATTAAATGGGGAAGAGTTTAAGTTAATGCATATTTCTTGAAGGTCTCATAATGGCATTTCTTTTGTGTGTTTTACGGTTTTTTATTTGATAATATTATAGAACAAACATTTCCGAAGATAACAGCATATCTTTTATACTGATACACATTATATTAGGTAGGTAAACTTGTACGGGGAGCGGAGCGGTGAGAACTAGATGGTGTGACGTCACGGGCGATTCATCAGGCCTTCTCTCACGGTGGCCTCGATAAGACTCCTCCCTGTACAGAGCAAGCAACTGGGAGGGAGAAAAAAATGGACGCAGACGCCACAGGACACCTCACTTCTTAGAAGCTGTTTTAGCAAGAGATGAGATGTGAGATTTTCAGTTCAGATATTTAGTAAAGGATAGTCCAAGAAGTTGTAGAAGAAAGAGATAAGTTGAGTATCATTGAAGAAGAGGGGATAGTTATCTGGTAGGTTTTGTCGAGTAGATAGGTGAAGAAATTGAGTTTTTGAGGCATTGAACAAAACAAGATTTGCTTTGTCCCAATCAGAAATTATAGAAAGATCAGGAATTAGGCGCTCGGTGGCATCTCTCCGTGAATCACTTAGTTCCTGTTGAGTTGGACGTGTAATAAACGACGTTGAAAAATGCAGGGTAGAATCATCAGCGTAAGTGGCTAGGGCTTTGAGTTTGAATTGGAAGATCATTAATGAATAATGGAAAGAGAGTGGGTGATAGGACAGAAATCTGAGGAACACCACTATTGATAGAGTTAAGTGAAGAGCAATGTCCGTCTACAGTAGGCTAATAAGTAGGTGTCTGCAAATAGGCTAATCATATGTAAATGCATTTTTTTTTCATCTTTGTGTTTAATTTCATATTTTTAATTTTACTATACACGTACGGCATATTCTTGGAAAATTCTTGGGTATTATGATAGTCTTCAACCTGTTATATCATTTGAAAGTATAATAATCATAGGGAATATATTTAGCGACGTCTATACGGCGCCAGTGTGAAACCGCCTTTAGTGGTCAGTGGACAGTAGCTGTACGTGACAAATTGAGTATCTGTGTACCAAAAGACAACCACAGGTTTCACATTAGAGAAGCAAATTTCATTTTCTAAAATGGCTTCATAAATAACATTTCCTTGACTCATATATTTGTTCATATGACATTTTGCCTTCATTTATCTTATGCCTTTTCAACATTATCAATAAACGATTAAATTATTGTTGTAGTTATTATCTATTTTCGTTTTGTTTATATGTGTTATGATATTGGTTATTTATGTTTATTTTATTGTGTTTACACCCGTCAGGGTGGCTCGATTGGTAGAGCTGTTGTCTCCGGTGTAGCGTCCCTGCATTCGGTCAGCGGTTCGAGCCCTCCAGGTTCGTCTTGGCGTGGTGGCGCTTTGTATAGTCAATAACCTTGTAGTTGGTACTTGCAAAGTGTCTAGATAGGATCAAAGTATCTTATCTTATTGTGTTTACAGATAGAGTTGATTTTTTTGTGTGTGAATGAAAACCTCCATATGAGTGAGGTTTCCTGAACAAATAGTTTGATTTCAGTTATGTATTTTTTTTTTTTTGCATTATGAATAAACTTAAGAAAAACGTACATTTTGTATTGCTTAAACCAGTTATCAGAATATATATATATATATATATATATATATATATATATATATATATATATATATATATATATACACTAGCCGCAAAGCCGCCCTCCGGGCGGACTTTTTGGCTAGCTCCTGCGGAGGGCTATTGGTGGTGGGCCTTCGGCCCACCACCTGTGTTTGGTGGGCCTTCGGCCCACCAAACACGGACTCTCCAGATAGCCCCTTCTAACTTTCCTGAAATCATGGATGTAGAAATGTATGTATTACCCCCACCCATTCCCTCACCCATTACCCATCACCCCCCACCCATTCACTCACCCATTACCCATCACCCCCCACCCATTCACTCACCCATTACCCATCACCACACACCCATTCACTCACCCATTACCCATCACCCCCCACCTATTCCCTACCCATCACCCATCACCCCCAACCCATCACCCCCCACCCATTCACTCACCCATCACCCCACACCCATTACCCATCACCCCACCCATTCACTCACCCATTACCCATCACCCTACATCAAGGTTTCCTCAATTCTCGCAACCCACTTTTTTTCACAATTATCGCTAATAGGCTGCTAAAAAAAAAAAAAAAATGATCGGATCATCTCATAATTGGGCTTAAAACCTTCCCCTGGTCAACCCGGTTCCAAAAATGTTTCATATGAGGTGATTGCGCCACGGGGGGCGGAACCTATACCAGACACACACACACACACACACACACACACACACACACACACACACACAGACAGACAGACACACTTTCGCTTATATTTACCATTACCCATCACCCCCCACCTATTCCCTCACCCATCACCCATCACCCCCCACCCATTTACCCCACACCCATTACCCATCACCCCACCCATTCACTCACCCATTACCCATCACCCTACATCAAGGTTTCCTCAATTCTCGCAACCCACTTTTTTTTCACAATTATCGCTAATAGGCTGCTATAAAAAATAAAAAAAAAGTGATCGGATCATCTCATAAATGGGCTTAAAACCTTCCCCTGGTCAACCCGGTTCCAAAAATGTTTCATATGAGGTGATTGCGCCACAGGGGGCGGAACCTATACCAGACACACACACACACACGCACACACACACACAGACAGACAGAAAGACAGACACACTTTCGCTTATATTTACCATTACCCATCACTCCCCACCTATTCCCTCACCCATCACCCATCACCCCCAACCCATCACCCCCCACCCATTCACTCACCCATCACCCCACACCCATTACCCATCACCCCACCCATTCACTCACCCATTACCCATCACCCTACATCAAGGTTTCCTCAATTCTCGCAACCCACTTTTTTTTTCACAAGTATCGCTAATAGGCTGCTAAAAAAAAAAAAAAAAAAAAAAAAGTGATCGAATCATCTCATAAGTGGGCTTATGACCTTCCCCTGGTCAACCCGGTTCCAAAAATGTGCCATATGAGGTGATTGCGCCACGGGGGGCGGAACCTATACCACACACACACAGACAGACAGACACACTTTCGCTTATATTATTATAGATAGGCTGCTAAAAAAAAAAAAAAAAAGTGATCGGATCATCTCATAAATGGGCTTAAAACCTTCCCCTGGTCAACCCGGTTCCAAAAATGTTTCATATGAGGTGATTGCGCCACAGGGGGCGGAACCTATACCAGACACACACACACACACACACACACACACAGACAGACAGACAGACAGACAGACACACTTTCGCTTATATTTACCATTACCCATCACTCCCCACCTATTCCCTCACCCATCACCAATCACCCCCAACCCATCACCCCCCACCCATTCACTCACCCATCACCCCACACCCATTACCCATCACCCCACCCATTCACTCACCCATTACCCATCACCCTACATCAAGGTTTCCTCAATTCTCGCAACCCGCTTTTTTTTTCACAATTATCGCTAATAGGCTGCTAAAAAAAAAAGAAAAAAAAAGTGATCGAATCATCTCATAAGTGGGCTTATGACCTTCCCCTGGTCAACCCGGTTCCAAAAATGTGCCATATGAGGTGATTGCGCCACGGGGGGCGGAACCTATACCACACACACACACACAGACAGACAGACAGACAGACAGACAGACAGACACACTTTCGCTTATATTATTATTATATATATATATATATATATTGTTTTCCTTAAGAACTTTAAGTTTATAAAAGAGAAAGAAAGATATTAATAATGATTTGTAAGAATGTTTATGTAGGGGTTCCCTGAGGCATGAAAATTATGGCAAGGGTTCCACAAGGGTAAACAGGTTGAGAAACGCTGGCTCAAATGAATGAATGATATAATAAAAACAGCCTATCAACTTATCAATCTACCCCGTAGAATAATTAAGCTGGAGTCCTATCATTTGCAGATCCTTATATTCGTACTGAACAAGTATTAAGATATAAACCAGATAACTGCAGCTTTACAGGGAAGTGCCTATGACGCCTGTGCGTATTTATAAACCATACATATTACAATGGCAAAACAGCTTGTTAATATCTTCATTTCGTATTTATGCATCCTCTATAACTATTTTTGTTCACAAAAGTTTTATGGTTATTACTTGATTACTCATGCAAGATGAATAGTATTGAGGTGCCTGCTACTCTTTAGGTTTAGCTTCAGAGTAAATGTACGTAAGCTAGGTGAAAGTGTTTGGAGGGATAGCTATGATAAACTGGTCACTTAATTGATAGCATTCTTGATCTTGATCTTGATGTTTATGTTACAGGTGGCCTATTCTTCACAGGCCAGGCCTTTGAACCGGCTCGGCTGTTCCTGTAGAGAAAAACACAAAAAGGAAACAGAAGAAAACAAAACTACATACAAGCATGCAGTTTTATTGTCTATTTCTCATACACCACATTCTTTCCAAAAAACTCTTTCACTGCCTCAATCATCCGTCCCCTTGATTCACGTATATATTCACGTATATAATCATATATATATAGATGATTATATATATAATCTTGATTCCGTAAATTTTAGCATAAATGCTAAAAGCTCGCTTCGCTCGCTTGGACAATGAGTTAAGAGACGAAATATAATTTTCTGTGCCAAATTTCTTCCTTTGCGCCTGTATCTTTCTTGGTAAAATTCTAGTGTTTGCCCATACTCTCCCACTTCCCCCAAACAAGTTTGGGGACCTGTAGGAATGAGGGGTTTTCAGGTGGGGAACAAATTATGCGTCGGAAACACGTAATTTAAGATTTGTGTAGGGGGGGGGTAAAATTCCCTAGATCTAGGGTAATTTCCTTAAATCTAGAGAAATATGCATAACCAAAATGAACCTAACCTAGTGAGGGGCTTGACCCACCGATAAACTAACCTAACCAAATCTAACCTAAGCTAACGTAACTAAATCTAACCTAAGCTAACCTAACCTAATCAAATATAACCTAGCCTAACCAAATTTAACCTAACCTACCCAAATCTAACCAAACCTACCCAAATATAACTTATCCTAACCTAACCAAATCTAGCCTAACCTAAACAAATTTAACCTAACCTCCTATAGCGGGGGGTTGGGGGGGTTCTCGACACTTCGGTCATCATTCTGTGAGGATAGTCAGGTTCACACGTCTCTGGACTCAGAAGAAATCCAAAGAATTTTCCCTAGATCTAGGGAATTTTTACAACACCTCTAACTCAAAAACTATGTGGTTGCGACGCATATTTTGTAGCCCAGCCAAATATTCCGCATTCCCCCAGGTCCCCATGCTTGTTTTGTGGGAGAGGGGGAGTATGGGCAAACACTAGAATAATACCTCTTTTTTGTCTACAAAAGTCACAAGAAGAAGAAGAAGAATTCGTGGAAACATTTTACAAGCCTATATGACACCTGATTTCGGCTGAAATAGGTGTCCAAGTTCGCTTCGCTCGCTTGGACAATTATGTGTTTGAAGTATTTAATCAGCGAATCAAAGAAATTATCATATAAATAGTTTCGATTATACACAAAAGATGGGCTTGTATCATATAAATGCCTTGCATATATAGGACGCATACATTATACACAGTCGCAATACTACACACACACACACACACACACACACACCGTGTGTGCTCCGTGGTGTATGGGTACTCCGTGGTGTAGGGGAAGCACGCTCGGTTCACAACCGAGAAGTCTCGGGTTCGATCCCCGGGCGGAGCGTAAACAGATGGGTTGTTTCCTTAAAACCCGAGCCCCTGTCCACCCAGCAGTGAATGGATACCGGGTGTTAGCCGGGGTTTGTGACCTGCTCTCCGGGGTGCTGGCTTCGGCCAACACAAAGCACTAAGGATGAATGATAAAGATGTTGATATGGAGACGGGGCCATAAGAGCATTGCTCTGGCCCTGTAAAATACAACTAGATAAATACAACTAGATGAATACACACACACATGACCACACAACAAAATGGTACTTTACACACACTCACACACGTACACACATATTGGAGGCATACACACACATACATACAGAAAAACGAAGGTAGTTATACAAGAAACTACCTTACATGCACACATATACACACATTCGCATACATACACACACACACACACACACACACACACACACACACACACACACACACAAAATACAGTAGTTATACATACATGAACAGCCTCACACACACACACAAAAAAAAAAACCAGCAGTTATACATACATGAACAGCCTCACACACACAAACACACACAAAAAAAACCAGCAGTTATACATACATGAACAGCCTCACACACACAAACACACACACACAACACAGCAGTTATACATACATGAACAGCCTCGGCGACTCCACAGCACTCTGTAATGCGACATGAAGAACAGCGTCACATGAACCCTCTCTCCACTGAACACTTGATAGCGTCACACACCGCACTGATGTTACTGCCTGTTACTGTAAGACACTGATCACTAGCTACTGTTACAAAGAGACACACTGTACTACCGGTAACGCAATAGAAACAGAACACAGGAATACAGTCACGCCTCGGCTAGCGGCTCTCCTCACTGAGCGAAGGACAAACTACTAATGGCAAGGCAAACCAAGATCCAACCGTGATTCTGTTCCCCTTGAGACCCAGAACGTAATTTCCATTGTAATTTGGCTATCATTAGACGATTTTTAGTGACTATAAGCAATATTTTATAGATATGACCTGTTTAGTATCCTTGTTGACTACCTAATTTGATATTTTTAGTTACTTTTCGTAATTTTATGGCTGGACAACATACAATTTCTTATAGCAAAGGAAAGATCTGGGCGTGAAGGGGTTAATAATCGAAGCGCTCCGAGACACTTAGACCAAAACACTTCATAAACTTGGCTATATTTACGTATAAATGATAGGTTAATGAAGTGTTATAGCCTTATACATACGAATACTTGTGTGTATTTGTATAAGGCAAACAAATTAACGTTTTAAAATCAGGTATGAATAGAAAAATTAATAAAAACAATACGGTTCGAATATTTGCGAATGAGACGAGACAAAGGAAATGAGACGGTTCAATAAGCGACTGTTGCCTCCTTCTTTCACCGGACAAGGGGAAGGAGGAAGGGAGGGAAGGGGGGAGAATAAAAATAACCAGGGGGGTTATTTAGAAGAGCAAGAAAGGGGGGAGAGAGGGAAGGAAGGAAAGAAAGGAGGGAGGGAAGGAGGGAGAGAGGGAAGGAGGGAAAGGAGGGAGGGAAGGAGAGAAAGAAGGAGGGAGGCAAGTAAGGAGGGAAGGAGGGAGAGAGGGAAGGAGGGAAAGAAGGAGGGAGGGAAGGAAGGAAAGAAGGAGGGAAAGCAGGGACGGAAGATAATGGAAGGAGTGAAATTATAGTTAAAAGGATCTGATAAACCTGTGATTAATTACGCTGGTGAACCGTGATTAACACACACACACACACACACAGACACACACACACACACCGCCTAAACGGCTCGGTGGGTTAGAGCGTTCGGTACCATTCTGTCGTCCGTCGTTCGATCCCCAGCCCCGCAAGTTCCCGGGGATTTTTCCACTGACAAATTCTGGCGAATACTGGCCCCCTTGAGCAAGAGGATGGGTGTGTGTGGTGTGTGAGGTCCCAGCATTACCCAAAGATCGGTAATAATGAGCTCCAAGCTCGCACCGGGAGGGTGAAACTGTCGATCGCGAGTCCGACTCGCGTGGACAAGACCATGGAAATTTAACACACACACACACACACACACACATACGCACACACACCCACACACACACACCCACACACACACACACACAGGTAATTAGGAATAGCTGTTCATAATGGCAAAATGTAATAGTTGATAGAATAAGCAGTTCAAATCATTCATCTCTCGACCTTCTATCCTACCGTTACATTTAACACCGTTTACCATTTAATCTAGACATTGAAATATTCAATTGATGATAATAATGTAACACTTACAAGGCAAGAATGATCTGGTCTAGAAAAGTATATGTCATAGTACGTTACATGATAAACCCTAATGTGTATGAGAGAGAGAGAGAGAGAGAGAGAGAGAGAGAGAGAGAGAGAGAGAGAGAGAGAGAGAGAGAGAGAGAGAGCACGTTGAAACAAATAATTCTATCGCCATTAATATGTTACCAGCCATCACTGTTTCCGAAGACGACACTATTCTTTTGGTAGAACTAATTTTTTTTTTGATACCTCCCAAATCTTCCGCAAAAGTGTAAAGTAATTCCCCATAGAAACAGTTAGATCAAGTTATAATGTTGTTATAATGATGATAATGATACCATAATGATAATGATAATAATAATACTGGTTATAATAACAATAATAACAGTAATAATGATAAAACAAAATACTCTAGCATTAAAGTCTATCGTTAGTGAAACCTGGCACGACGTCACCGCAGAGTTTTTCCACCACACTTGCTTCTCTGTACAGACTTTCTTCGCGCACCCTCGCAGCGACACTCACGTTAAAGCCAAGGCCGAGCTTCATGTTAAATACTTGACACTTCTTCCTTGTCCTCTCTTTCACGCCCCCCCTAGGTAATTACCCACGCCCCCTTAAAGGGGCGCGCCCCCCAGGTGAAGAACCGCTGAGCCAGACAGTTTCAACCAATCCACGAATCTATTCAATCAACTACCGCGTGTAGGTTTCGCGGCCTCTTGTAGCTTCCTTATTTCCTTATGTTCTTATGTAACCCATCATATGTCTTTCTAACTCTTGGTGGTAAAATGGTACAATGGTTTTCGGCAGAAATCTCTCTCATCTCAGATATGTTTTTGAGGGTGGTGAGTGGGGCAAGACAATAGCGATGATTTTCCACCAAAACACCAAAACCAGATTCATTCAAAAGCACAACAAGACTACTCTTAGAAGAACAGTGTCATCCTGAAGAATAGTGGGTAAATATTATGCTGTTTCAACCAATTAATACTCCCTATTGACCAATACTCTCCTGATATAACTGGCCCAGACACCCCTAGTCAGTTCACTAACCTAACCTGGGCATTGATTACGTACCCTAACCTCACTGGGGGGTTTCGCCCCCCCAGCCCCCCTTGTGTTGTTGTTGGTGTGGCGTGGCTGTTGTGGGGGTTAGAAACACTGCTTAGGATGACAACCACACGTTCAGGTGACTTCACAACCACCCAGCGTGTTGTGGTGGTCAATGCACACACACCAAATTGTAGTGGCCAAGAACGAAATAATACGGACATTTTATCGCTAACGAACATCAACAAAAACATCATTATTGCCTCATACAAAATCTAGAATACAGATATCTCCATCTGTGCCTTCATGCCATCCCTCACGTGTACGTGACATGTACCATACAACCAATGACAGGAAAACCAGGTCAATGATTGAACAAACTGCCGTCACGAAGATTCTCAAACACAACAGCTGGAAAAGAAAAGAATACAAAATATCCAAGCTAAAACACCCTTCCTTAAACAATACATAAGGAAATAAACAATAGTAAGAGGAAAGGATTTAACACTATATCTGTGTGTTCAAACCAGGGGCGGATTGGGTACCCTAAACCAACCCGGGACAGACACCTACCGCCCCGGCCCTATCTTGCAAACTTCAGTCATGAATAAAATGTAGTACCCCTGAATAAAAAAATATTACTTTTTCTATTTCAAATGGGTAAAAAGTAGAATGTTGTATACACGCTTTTTTACACGATATTCAAGTACCAAAAAATAGAGCATATACATATACCACACTTGTATATATGTTTCCATAGTTCTTGTATGAAAGTGCGTTTTCACAGTTTGAAAAGCTATTGAAGCAATAAGTCTAGATTCACGCAATAAACCCAGTCATTCAAAACCATTTTACAAAACATTTCAATTCTAACCAGCAAACTGGACTGGGCATCAACACAGTTGCTGATCATCCCGCCACAAAATTCACTTGACTATAAATATGCACATTTTTCATACTTCCCATCAATATAATCACTCATTTTGAAATTTCCATGAGTCCTATCATTTAGTACTCATTACTTGGTGATTTCAATGTTCACCACCAGCTTTGGCTATCATCTTCTTTCACTGTCCAACTTGGTGAACAAGCCTACAATTTTTCTATCCTCCAAGACCTAGAGCAGCTGGTGCAGCACCCTACCGTATTCCTGACCATCCACGGAGACACGCCCAACATTCTATACCTTTCCTAACTACTAACCCTTCTGCTTACTCTGTGAAACTATTCTCTCCGTTGGGTTCCTCCAATCACAATTATATTTCTGTAACCTGTCCTATCGCTCCGGTGCCGCCTCGGGACCCACCTAAGCGGAGGTGCTTATGGTATTTCAATTCAGCTAAGTGGGAGGACCTAAGGCAGTACTACTCTGATTTTCCATGGAATAAAATTATTGCTTTCATGTCAGAGACCCATCTATTTGTGCAGAGCGCATAACTGAGGTCATTGTCTCTGTCATGGAGGCGTACATTCCACACATTTTCTCTAATCCTAAAGCCCGTCCACTTTGGTTTAACTCTGCTTGTTCTCATGCTGTACAAGATAGAGAGGCGGCTCACAGACGGTACAGTAACCAACCATCTCCTAAAACTCATGCCCTCTATATTTCTGCCCATAATCATGCCAAATATTTGTTCAACTTACCAAAAACTCCTTCATTCATAGAAAATGTCAAAATTTTCTGAATCAAACTAATCTCGTGACTTCTGGCATCTAGCTACAAACATCTTTAACAATTTGTGTCTTCTTCATCTTTCCCTCCTATGTTTCTCCCGGATGGCTCCACAGCTGTCTCATCTATTTCTACAGCTGAACATTGTGCTCAAACCCTTGCTAAAAATTCCACTCTTGTTGATGAATTCCTCATTTTCCTCCATCCTCTGATTATGTTATTAAGATCCTTCGTAATGATGTTTTATTTGCCCTATCTGGCCTAGATCCTCGAAAGGCTTACGGTCCTGACGGAGTCCCTCCTACTGTTCTAAAAAACTGGGCTTCTGTGCTTGCACCCTGTCTGGTCAAACTTTTCCGTCTTTGTCTATCTGCTTCCACCTTTCCTTCTTGCTGGAAGTTTGCTCACATTCAACCTGTTCCTAAAAAGGGTGACCATTCTAATCCTTCAAACTACCGTTCTATAGCTTTGACTTCCTGCCTTGCTAACGTTTTTGAATCTATACTTAATAAGAAAATTCTTAAGCATCTATCTGCTCACAATCTTCTATCTGATCGTCAGTACAGATTCCGTAAAGGGTGATCTGATGACGATCTTCAAGCTTTCCAAACTGAATCTTGGTCATCATCCTTTAGGGGTTTCGGTGAAACTTTTGCTGTTGCCCTTGACATATCAAAAGCTTTTGATAGAGTCCGGCACAAATCCATATTGGTTAAACTACCATTATTCGGTTTCTATCCTTCTATCTGCCCCTTCATCTTCAGTTTCCTTTCAAACCGTTCTATTGCAGCTATTGTAGACGGACATTATTCTTCTCCTAATTCTATTAATAGTGGTGTTCTTCAGGGTTCTGTCCTATCAATCACTCTTTCTATTATTCATTAATGATCTTCTAAGTCTAACTCAATGCGTCTAAGGCTTCGCTGATGATTCTATCCTGCATTTTTCAACGTCCTTCATTAGGCGTCCAACTCAACAGGAAGTAAGTGATTCACGGAGAGATGCCACCGAGATCCTAACTTCTGATCTTTCTATAATTTCTGATTGGAGCAAAGCAAACCTTGTTTTGTTCAATGCCTCAAAAACCCAATTTCTTCACCTATCTACTCGACAAAACCTACCAGACAACTATCCCTTATTCTTCAATGACACTCAAGTGTCTCCTTCTTCTACAATGAACATTCATGGACTATCTTTTACTAAGAATTTGAACTGGAAATCTCACATCTCTACATCACATGCTAAAACAACTTTTAAGAAGTTAGGTGTCCTCTGGCGTCTGCGTCCAATTTTTTCTCCCTCCCAGTTGCTTGCTCTGTACAGGGGCCGTATTCACCCATGTATGGAGTATGTCTCACATGTTTGGGGAGGATCCACTTATACAGTTCTCCTAAACAGGGTAGAATCTAAAAAAATTCGTCTCATCAACTCCCCTTCTCTGACCGACTGTCTTCAATCTTTAAATCACCGCCACAATGTTGCTCTTTTGCTATCTTCTACCGTTATTTTCGTGTTCACTGCTCTTCTGAACTTGCTAATTGCATGCCTCTCCCCCTCCCGCGGCCTCGCTGCACAAGACTTTCTACTCATTCTCATACTGCCGTCACGAAGATTCTCAAACACAACAGCTGGAAAAGAAAAGAATAAAAAATATCCAAGCTCATCATTCTATCCTGTCCATCTTCCAGTGCAAAAGTTAACAAGTATCTTCACTCTTCCATGCCATTCACTGGTAAACTCTTGAACACTCTTTCTGTTTCTATTCCTCCACCTTCCGAC
Source organism: Chionoecetes opilio (assembly GCA_016584305.1). Taxonomy (NCBI): domain Eukaryota; kingdom Metazoa; phylum Arthropoda; class Malacostraca; order Decapoda; family Majidae; genus Chionoecetes; species Chionoecetes opilio. The sequence continues at coordinate 391,749 of JACEEZ010000609.1, forward strand.
GACATTTTTTTTCAAGAAAGGAGTAGCAAGACACCTGCTGAACTAAATTGGCTCACCCACCTTTTTATATTATCTTACAGTCATCTTTGTAGGCACTGTTAACAAGCGGACTTTTTTTTGTCCATGGCGAGTCCTTTGTGCTGTAAAAAAAAAAACATTATTCAGAGGTGTGTGGCCCGTGGTGCCATGAAACTGTACAGTTTGTTGTGGATCAGGTGCCAAAAGGAGGATTTTGAGGCCTAGCTAGCCGTCTCAACGTCAGCGATCTTCAATAAATGCGCTAGAATTAATTTGAGTTATATTATTATACACCCATACTAGAAACAGTTGATCTCTCTTTCCCTCTCCTATAAATTGCTTCATAAAATGTTGTACTTATGATTTCGTACCAATAATATAACCCCGGTCCCCGGCGCCGGCGGCCCTCAGACCCATTGACCCTCCGAGACACAGCCCGGTGTGTCCTGTGGCCAATCCGCCTCTGAGGGTATATACGCCTTCATATTCAATAACTAGACAAGGGGAGAAGGATGGAGGAGAAGCCAGGCATACGGTCTCCGGGCATAAACGTCTCTCACAACCGTACCATACTGCGCTACAGAGGGCCGGCCCCGCCGGGACTCAGACCGGCCCAAGACCCTCCGGCTCACCGGGACACAGCCCGGTTTGCCCTATGGCCAATCCGCCCCTGGACTTCAAACCCTTCAAACCTTTCATAAAACCGTATTTATTCCTCTATCATTCCTGCCTGCTTGCCTGCCTGCCTGCCTCGATCAATACCCCAGCCAACACCTCCTCTCACATAACCCTTATTTGCGCCTCTCCTGCTTACTGTCACACCTTGATATTTGGTCTACATATAAATAAAAGGTTCGTGGTGATGCTGGCACTCACCACTAGGCCTGGAGAAGGTGGTGAGCGGCTGTAGGCACGCGTAAATAAGGACAGCTTGGGTCCCAGTTCTTCTTCTTCTTCTTCTTCTTCTTATGACCTTTTCTGCTTATTATCGCTTTGTAGGTCGTCTGTCAAGCTCGGGGTCGAACTTGACACATTGCTTCCTTCTTTGCCACTCTGTAGCCCTTTCTTTCCCTGCCACCTGTGGGGAGAGAAGGGGCACAACAGGGCAGTATATACACAGACATAAGTCCCTCCTATCAACTACCCTCCTATACGTCTTCTACATTCCTACGCAATCTTTTTTCCCAAGCCTGCTTTAAAAACACCTTACTGTAGTTATTTCTACTATTTTTCTTCTCTCTTCATTACTCCCATACAGTCCTAGCACAGTAAGGATTCCCCCATCCACCTCGTATATCCTTCTATCCCATTCACCGTCACCTATCATTCATAATATGGACTGTATCAGCCTCCTCCTCTCCTGCTCATATCTGCCACACTCTATTATCAAGTGTTCAATAGTTTCCCTTGTTCCTCTACAGAAGCTACAGGCCTGGACCGGTATTACCAAAGCGATCATAGTTAAGAACGTATACCATAGCTGGACAAAATGGCCCATTTTAGTCACAACTGGCTGGCGAATATCATAAATTGTGGGGGGACTATCACAAACCGCGCGGGAGGCTAAGAGTGGGTTCACCGAGTTCTAGCGCGACTATGATAACGGCCCCGCGACTATGATAAACTTTCCAGCTGTCAACAGGACCGAGACACAATAACAGCCTCAGTGAAGGAATATTCGCCCACATAGGGATGTGTTGAGTGAGCTGAGTGATGCACAGCTGATTAGGAAATACCGAGTAGACCGTGTGAGTGCTAAGAGTGGGTTCACCGAGTTCTAGCGCGACTATGATAACGGCCCCGCGACTATGATACACTTTCCTACTGTCAACAGGGCCGAGACACAATAACATCCTCAGTGAAGGAATATTCGCCCACATAGGGATGTGTTGAGTGAGCTGAGTGATGCACAGCTGATTAGGAAATACCGAGTAGACCGTGTGAGGGCATATTGTTCCTCACCATCTTTGTACAAACAGCTTTTAGATCGAAAACATCGCCATCTGGCAACTCTGTCCCGTGTTTACACAGATACTGCTCAACGGTACATCTATATGCCTTATTTACGGGAATGAATTACTATACATTACTCTCTGTGTCACTGCCCTAAACATGTTATAAACATAAGGGAAGAAGTATCAATCCATAAAACGTGGTCAAAGGATGAATTTACTGAATATATAACCCTCTTAAAGGAACAATGACGCTATATTTAGCAGACGCCTATGACATAAAATTGTGCTAGATTCCAAACTTATGATAAATGGCGTATGATAAAAATGTATGATATTCAAGAGCAATGATACATTTATGTCATAGCTATGATTTAGCTTTGGTAATACCGGTCCTGGTCCTGCCCATCCCTACTCCTAGCCTTCACTTCTAGTGTTCCTGTCCTTGCCTTCACCAACAGTCTGCTTCCCCAATCACCTGCATGCCAGTGAAGTGCCTCAGGCTTCTCTTTCCTACAGTACCACTTTAACGTGCATTTACCCTCCATACCTGCTCTCCACCTAGCTAGTCCATTGTCTTCTATTCTTATCCTCACCTCCTTGGTTCTTATCCTGTCCCAGGTTTCTATTAGGTTTTCCCTCCTTTTCCACCTCTCTAATTCCTTTATCCATGTTGAGCTTGCCCCAACCTCCTTCAGGATCTGCTTCACCCATCTATCCTCACTAAATCCCTCTATTTTCTTCAGGAGGTTAAGTTTCCCTTTTAAAATCCTTTCCCTGAAGGTGATCCACCCCATATCTCCTCGAATGGCCTCCACAGCTGTGCTGGTTGGGGCTCCTAAGCCCCATCTACCCATAATGTTCTGTGTCCTCTCTAGCTTAGTAATGTCTCCCTCCCAATAATAGGTTATCTCAGACCCATACAAGCAATATGGCACTGCCATTCCTTTCCAAAGACTCCTACCTACTTTATATTTGTTAATTGTCCTACTTCCCCCGTTAATGATCATGCCTGTCATCCTCCTAGCCTTTCCCTCATTCATTTTCCTTTGTCTTTCTCCTCCAACTCCTTCCTTACTTACTTCCAGTCCTAAGTATGTATACCTATCAACCACCTCTAGAATGATGTTCCCTAGATAAGATAAGATTTTCATCCTATCTAGACACTTTGCAAGTACCAACTACAAGGTTATTGACTATACAAAGCGCCGCCACGTCAGCACGAACTAGGTGGACTCGAACCGCTGACCGAATGCACAGGGATGCTGCACATTGCGAACTCATGTCTCTACCAACCTTGCCACCCTGACGGGCTTGTTCCCTAGAACCCATTGAATTTCCTCTCTGCTGTTGAACTCCATCACCTTACTCTTCCTGACACTGAACCTAATGTTCCATTCCCTTCCATAACTGTTGACTATTCCCATTCCCTCCATGTCTTCCTTCCTCTCTGTCATGAGAACTACATCGTCTGCATAGGCTAAACATCCTAGTTTTCTATTCCCCACTCTGACTCCCTTCTCTGACTTTCTGATCCTCTCTATCAGTTCCTACATGTAAATGTTGAAGAGTGTTGGAGAGATAACACATCCCTGCCGGACTCCTATGTTATTCTTCATCCATCCTGTGCTGATATTTCCTAGTGTGAACTTTACCTCATTTTCCTTATACAACTCCCTAATTACCTGCACCACCTTATCATCTACTCCTATGTGCAGTGGCGGCTCGTGATAAAATAAAAGGGGGGACTGCAAGCTTCACACAACAGTAGGATACATACATTTTTACCTATCTCAGGTATGAGTTGTAGTTGATGTTCACGGATTTCAGGGCATGGTAGTAGTGGTGGTGGTAGAAGGGATGGTGGGGGTGGTAGTGTTGGCAGTAGTGGGGATGGCTGAGGTGGTGATGGTAGAATTACAGTATTACTTGAAAATAAAGTCAGTACCGCTTGATTTGCCGCCGCCGCCCGCCGTCACTATGCACACCGTTTACACGCACTGGGGACGAGACTAAAAAGCTGGGGGACGAGACTAAAAAGCTGCACGGCTGCAGCTCTTGGCGTTCACAAGTGGCGCGGCGGCAGCAGACATGAATCGTACAGCAAATATGAAAGTAACTTACATTTAAGTTTGGTTTTAATGAAAATTCACTTAGTACCGTATTGAGAATAACATATAATGACTTTTTATGATATATTTATTAGTGTGTATCAATTCTGCTGTGTCTCTAAAGACATCATACACCTGGCAGTGAGTGTCTGGGGGTGCTGCAGCTCCGCAGCCCTATGCCACGAGCCGCCACTGCCTATGTGTGCCAATAGTCTCATTAATTTTCTTCTATCAACCGAATCGTATGCTTTCTCAATATCTATAAATGCCAGGTACAGTTCCTCATCTCCCCTCCGGCTCCTCTCTATGATTTCCTTTATCACCAACAAGTTTTCTAAACCTCCTCTATCTTTCCTGAACCCATATTGCTCTTCTCCCAGCACCTTATCTTCCTCTAGTAATGACATTAGCTTGTTGTTTATCACCCACCCAAATACCTTGGTCAGTACATTCATCACTGCTATGGGTCTGTAATTTCCTATTTCCTCTTTTGGCTTCCCTCCTCCTTTATGTATAAGTGTCACCCTACTCCTTTTCCAGTCTTGGAGCACCTCACCTTTCTCCAACATCTCTCTAAACAGATTAACTAGAGCTAGTTTCAACCCTTCACCTCCATACTTTATGAATTCCCCTATGATTCCATCTGTTCCTCCTGGTTTTTCTATCTTAATTGCTTGTATAGCAGAAGCTACAACCTGCTCCTCTATTACTATACTTTCCATTTCTCTTTCTTCACTGTAGATAACTAAGTTCCCTACTTCCTCTTCCATTTCTTCCTCCTTCCATATGACTTTCCTCCAGTATTCTTCCACTACAGGTATAATCTCTTCCTCTCTTGTTAACTCTCTATCCTCCATCTTCAGCCTAACTTCTTGGTGCCTACTGGCCCCACCTAGGTTTCTCCTCAGTCTTCTCCATCCTTCCTTTTCTCTTTCCCTTCTTGGCATATTACGAAGTACCTGTGCCTGTTCTTCTTCCCACATTCCTATCTTCTTCCTAACTAAGGACTGGGCTCTTTTCTTTGCCTCTTGGTATCTATCCCAGGCCTCCCTCTATTCTTCCTCATACCTCTCCCCTTGAAGTCTTGCTAATTTGGCCACACTTCTCTGTTTCCTGTTCTCTTTTTTTCTATCTCGTTTTGCCTGTCCGACCTCCTTATCCCACCAACCTTTGAGCCTCGTTTTTCCTATCTTGAATTTCTTTGTTCCTATTGCTTTCTTGGCTTCCTGTCTAATGACGTTCTTGATCCCTTATTCCCACTCACTAACAGTGCACCCAATCCCTTCTGTATCTCCTGGCATGGTATTCTCCATTCCTCGACAATACTCTATTCAGTTAGCGTTTTTCACATCCCATTTTTCTTTCCATTTTACCTTCTTAGCTTTATTTTCCTCCCTGTGTTTGCCACACGTGATCCCTATCATGCTATGATCTGATATATCTACATCCTCATTTTTCCAAATCCTGCATCCTTGTCTATCTACAGACTCATTGACGAGTATATAATCTATCGCCGACTCGTTGTTTCTATTCTGCACTCAACAGCTGACGGACTGAATGGAATGCCTGACTTTCGCTTGTCTCAATCCATGTATTTAGGTTACAATCTTATGTATTTTCCGTATCTTACCTTTGTATTCTGGTTTATTTATTTTAACATGGTGATTTAACGTTTTTCTAGGTTACAATCCCATGCATTTTACTAAATTCCTTTGTATTTTTGTCTATTTATATAAACATTGTGATTTAACATTTTTTAAAGTTACCATCACATGTATTTTTCATATTATTCCTCTGTGTTCTTGTCTACTTATATTAATATGGTAATCTGGCACTCTTATTTAGGCTTACATCTTTCAATTAAGACTGAAAACAGACTATTTCATATATTATTAAAGACACTGGTCAAAATGCATGCGTTCGAACGTATCCTCTTCGCCTTTCCCGCACTTTTTTGTGATTTTTAATGAACGTCGTGTTATTTCTTCACTTTTTGCGTATTTTAGATATACTGTGAGACCATGGTGATCTTAGGGATGGAATTAGGATACGAAAGTGACCTTAGCATCTATGTAAACTGCGCCAACACTTTATATGCAGCAAGATGAATGTGTGATGCATTCTCCCATCTCCTTTAACCTCCCGTCCGCCACCCTCGAGTGCTGCTAAATGAATTACCTCTACAATTAAGATGCAATGTTGAAGCTTTTAACCCCAGACCCAGAGCTTCCATTATCGGGGAAGTCTTGATTTCTTATGACAGAGTTTCTACTTTTCATTAATATCCATGAAAGTAAGAACACAAGAAAATAAGGATCGAAGCTACGTACCGTAGATAACAGTATAGAAGCCAGCTGCAATAATGTCGCCAGCCGCCAAATATTACAAATTATAGCATCACTACTGCTGTGTCTGTGCCACTGAAGATGATACACAGTAGTTTATATCATGACTGTATAATCTACTCTGTTTCAACGTTGTTTTATGCTTTGTATCTGCAAGTATATATACGGTTTCAAATTTCACTGCGAGTTTTTTTTCGGGCGACGACGACAGCGCGAGGACACTCAGTAAATAAACACTAACTGGCGACTTTATTGTTGGTGGCCCCTCTGGTGATATTTTTGTAATTTGTTCATTTATAGCCATAATATGACACAGATGAAGACACAAAATGACACAGACTCTCCAGATAGCCCCTTCTAACTTTCCTGAAATAATGGATGTAGAAATGCAAGTATTAACGCCACCACACGTCTGTAAACAGAAAAAAAAAGTTGTCCTGGCGACTTTACTGTTATCGTACAAGGCCGCGAGACATGGTATCCTGTATAACAATTTAATTTCCTGCGATATTTCTTAAAATTTGCGCTTACATAGATACTACTTACATAGCATATATATACGCAGACCCAGATTATCCTATAGGGTAGTATAGGCTGCAGCCTAGGGCCCCTCAAGCTTGGGGTCCCTGCTAAAAGATTTCCATATATAATTTTTTTTGAAAAATGATATTTTGCATTGGTGAATAATTCATTTAACTTAAAATAAATTAATTAAATTAAATAAAAAAATTAACTACGGTTGTGTTGAAATATGTGCTAATTTGGTTTGCAATAAATAGTAAAATAGTGGTATTTCTCAAAGAATATTTTTATTGACAATCAAAAGATAGCCTATTCTAGTTTATTTAAAGAATTTGCAATAAGTTTACTTCTAACTATGTAGCTAAATGTCGCTAAAATATATCACGAGTAAAAAATATTCAAGACGGGTGCGGGCGAGTTAGAGGGTGGCTTCGTCTGAGGGGGCCCACAATTTAATTAGCCTAGGGGCCCAAAAAGGTCATAATCCGGCCCTGCATATACGCATACATACAAGAATGCCTTTTAACCGCTTCACGCCCAGATCTTTCCTTTACTATAGAATATTGTATGCTGTCGAGCCATAAAATTACGAAAAGTCACTTAATATACCAAATTAGTTAGTGGACAAGAATACTAAACAGGTCATACTTATAAAATATTGCTTATATTTACTAAAAATTGTCTAATGGTACCCAAATTACAATGGAAATTATGTTCTGGGCATCAAGGGGTTAACCCGTGGGCTGCGGCACAGTATGACCTAGAGTCCTAGACCAACCTCGCGCTGCTGTGCAACAGAGCGGCCACAATACTGCTGTTCCCTCCCCAGCCGGCCCGCTGCTGCTGCTGCTGCTGGCCGTCTGCCTCGCCGGCCGCCTCCCACCTCACACCCTCGATGGATGGTGGTGGTCCTCGCCCCTTTAAGATTACACTGAATTAACATGTCAGTTAATCATTCTCTCGTGTGTAAGACTGTAGATACTATTTTTGTAAATACATGGAAGAATATTTACAAAATATTACGTATTTTGATTTCATTGTCCTTGTCCTTGTCCTTTCCTTAACACTAACTTCCTGTCTCCAACGTCTTAACCCCTTGAGACCCAGAACGTAGTTTCCATTGTAATTTGGGTACCATTAGACGATTTTTAGTGACTATAAGCAATATTTTATAGACATGACCTGTTTAGTATCCCTGGCCACTAACTAATTTGGTATATTAAGTGACTTTTCTTAATTGTATGGCTCGACAACAGACAATTTTTCATAGCAAAGGAAAGATCTTTTTTTTTTTTTTACATCACAAAGGACTGGCCAAAGGCACAAAAAAAATGGGTAACACAAAGCCCGCTTAGTTGCCAGTCCCTATAAAGAAGACAGTAAGAGAATAATATAAAAAAGAGGTGTGAGCCAATTTAGTTCGGGAGGTGTCTTGTTACTCTTCTTTTGAAAAGATTTAAGTTATAGGAAAGTGGAAAAATAGAAACAGGAAGAGAGTTCCTGAGTTTACCTGTGAAAGGGATGAAAGAGTAAAGATACTGATTAACTCTTGTATTAGGAAGATGGACAGTATATAGGGATGAGAATGAGTAGAAAGTCTTGTGCAGCGAGGCCGCGGGAGGGGGGGAGGCATGCAGTTAGCAAGTTCAGAAGAGCAGTGAGCATGAAAATAACATAAGAACATAAGAACATTAGAAAATAAGGAAGCTACAAGAGGCCGCGAGGCCTACACGTGGTAGTTCCTGTCACCTAACACTATCTACATCCACCTTTCATCCCCATCCATGAACCTATCCAGCTCCCCTTTAAAGCTCCCCAATGACTCAGCACTAACTACCTGTCTACTGAGACCATTCATTCATTTTCACCACTATTTGTGAACAGTTTTTCCCTATTTCCTTTCTAATCTACGATTTCCAGCTTGAATCCGTTACTTCTGTTCTGCCCTGGTTAAAAGCCGTAAGATTTTCTACCTCTCCTTATTAAATCCCTTTATCACTTAAAACTTCTATCAGATCGCCCTTACTCTGCGTCTCTCGAGTGTGTGTAATTTAATAACTTCAATCGTTCTCATAACTAAAGTTACGAATCCCTTGTATCATTGGTCATCCTTTCTGCACTTTTGCTAAACACTATATCCATCTGTAATATGGAGACCAAAACTGAACTGCATAGTCTAGATGAGGCCTGAATAGAGCCAGATAAGCTTTAGAATAATTCACTACTTCTACTTTTAACACTTTGGTAATAATCCTAATACTCTTTTAGCTTCTATTACTGGCCTCAATAACATGTTTCCTAGGTCGAAGGTCTGGGCTCACCTTCACTCCAAGATCTTTTTCACTTCTATCTTTTCAGCGATACATTGCTTATGGTGTATCTATTACCAGGGTTTTTTCTACCAACATTCATAACGCTACATTTATCAATATTAAATTCCATTGCCATCTGATGCCCCTCGTAAGTTATCTAAGTCTCCCTGCATATGTTTACGTCAGACTGTGATCCAATAATCCTATCTAACTTAGTATCATCAGCAAACTTGCTGATATCACTGCTTATCCACTATCCAAGTCGTTGATGTTAAATCAAAATAGTAATGTGCCCAAAACAGACCCTTGGGGAACCACTTGTCACCAGGCCCCATTCAGATTTGAACCATTATTGTAACCTTTGTCGCTATTACTGAGCCAAGCTCTTGATCCAATGAAGAACCTTCCCATCTATACCATGAGCCCTACCTTATTTAAGAGTCGCTACGTGTGACTTGTCAAATGCTTTACAAAGTCCATATAATTATTCATGATCCTTATCATTTCTGCGGTCTCATAACTTTCCTATATTAACTCAATAAATTGGTGAGACATGACCTACCTTGGTGAATCCATGTTGTAATCATGATCAAACTATGTTTATCTAAGTGCTCTCTAATGTTTTTTCCAATAAGAGATTCCAATAATTTACTCATCTTTCACTCTTTCTGGACCTTATTTCCCTATAAGGAATATTTCTTTTCTGTCCGTCAATTAGATTCCTTACAAATGAGGTATAATCCTCCTCAGCTCCGACCTCATTCCCCCTTCTAACCTCTCTAATTACCTCCTCAGCCCTGACCTCACTTCCCTGTCTAACCGCTCTAATTATCTCCTCAGCCTCGACCTCACTACCATATCTGACCGCACCAATTACCTCCAGGTGCCTTCCTAATCCTTCATAATTGGCCTTTCCAGCTGTCAGCGCCCTGTCCTGGGAAAATTTCTTCTCCTCCATCCCACACCTCTTATTGATAACCTCCAGGTGTCTTCTTAATCCCGCATAATTGGCCTTTCTGAAATTAGGTATTCGATGCTTATTGCCACTTACTTTTCCAACTTCCCATTTTAAGCTAAATCTGATCTCATAATGGTCGCTATTATCTAATTTCCCACCGACCTCCACATTTATAACTAAATCGTCTCTATTTGTCAGTAATAGATCTAGACTATTATCTCCTCTAGTAGGCTCCTTGATTGCTTGACTTAGGAAGTTATCCTGGATTATATTTAACAATTCATCTGCATCGCTGTCACCTATGATTAAATTCCAGTCTATATTCCTAAGATTAAAATCTCCCACCACGCATAATCGATAATATCTGCAGGCCTTGTTTATTTCTTCCCATATAGGAGCTCAATCCTCTTTACATAAGTTTGGAGGCCTATACACTACAACCAAAACCATTTTCTAAGTTCCTTCCGTAACCTCTACCCATATAGACTCTATGCTGTCAGCTGTTTTTATAACATTGTTAACACAACAATGCAATGCATCTCTTGCATAAAGCGCAACTCCTCCTCCTCGTCTGCCTACTCTGTCCTTGTGAAATAACTTATACCCAGCTATCTCGACTTCCGGATCGAATACCTTTCCTGACATATCCAACCATGTTTCTGTTAATGCTATTATATCAAAATCCTCTACACTATTTATTCCTCTCAGGAAATCTATCTTTTTTAAAATACTCCTACAGTTTGTATAGTAAACCTTCAAGCAACTCCTCTTTTTTTTGTCAATTTTCCCTTTATCTTTAACTAAACCCCTCCTCTCTCTCTTCTTACGAATCACTTTAGTTCCCTGCCTTCTGAAACTCCTCCTAGTGTCGCAAGTTTCCTTTACCCCAACCCCCGTGTCTAAACCCCGGTTCTCTATCTTAAAAAAGCCTGCAGTGCATCTACCTCCCTTTCAAGGGATTCAGACAAGATCTGAACTCCTTTCCTCGAAAAGTGCACCCCGTCCCTGCGGTAGAGGTGGTTATGCCCGAAAAAGAGGTCCCAGCTGTCGACAAAGGCCCAACCATTGGCTTTGCAATGAAGTGCCAGCCGGCAATTCACAGCAATAGCCCTGGAGTACCACATGTGGTCAACAAAGCGTCTTGGAAGGACACCACACACCACAGGGAACCCACCCCTGTCCCTAACTTTACCTACAGCTTCCTTGAACCGCCGTAGCAATTCCTCACTTCTTACACACTCAACATCATTTCCCCCAGCGCTCAGGCAGACGATGGGCTTTTTCCCTTGGTCCGCCATGCACTCAACTATCTTGTCACTAACATAACCTATCCCCTTCCCTGGGTAACTCACCGACTTCATGCGCATCCCTTCTCTGTCACAGAACCTGCTGTCAAGATGCCTAACCTGACTGTCACCAACAACCAAGATTTTACCTTCGGGTAATGATGTATCGTCTACCTTCCTAACCTCCGTATCGTCCTCTTGCAGCCCCGAGAGTACCTGAAATGAGTTCGTGCACACAAGATGGTCATTGTTTACCTTTTTCTCCATCGGGCGGGCTCCATGATCAACTACCTTCCAAACACCAATCCCTGGTGACTTACTAGGAACCTTAGTAGTCGCTTGAGTCACATCTCGCTCTGGTACCCCTACAGGCACATCACTAGCATGTGCCCCTCCACTCGCTCCACTTGGACCTTCACCTCCACACTTAAGAGAACGTATCTCTATTTCCTGCTTCTTCACAACGCTTTTCAATTCGTTCACTTCACTTGCAAAGCTCCTTTTCAGGTCTTCGATCGCCTCCAGAATAGTCTTAAGCGCCTCACCACACCCTTCACTACACTCTCCCTCGACCCTTCTACCTCCCTTAACCTCAGCCTCCTTCACTCCTACCACACTACCACTCTCAACCCCAGCACCAACACACAACACCACTTCACTCTCCGCCTCCACAACACTCCCCATCACAGACGTAGTCATTCTAATCCTTAGAGCTAAACCAAAGCACAACCTCACTCCACGGAGACGTCAGGTCGACTTGCTCTTCTCTTCTATAACGGTAGAAGAGAGCAAGAGAAGCAACATTACGTCGGTGATTTAAAGATTGAAGACAGTCAGTCAGAGGAGGGGAGTTGATGAGACGAAAAGCTTTTGACTCAACCCTGTTTAGGAGAGCTGTATGAGTGGATCCTCCCCAAACATGTGAGACATACTCCATACATGGGCGGATAAGGCCCCTGTAGAGAGCAAGCAATTCGAGGTATCAGCGTTTGTATTTCAGGGTCTAAGCCGCCAAATGTCCATAGTGTCGTCTCTCAGAAATGGGGACAAGGTGTTTTAACCCACTCACGCACGGTGACGCGATCACGTCAAAACGGGCCCGTCTGCAATCTGAGCTTTTGCCGCGAATTGCGTCAAAAAACTGTTAAAAATTCGCCAAAAATTAAGTATTTATCAGAATTGCGTCAAAGATCCAAGCTAGACCTATAAAATAAACTAATTGTGAACTCTCTTGTGTGAGTGGATGTGAAATTATAAGGGTTTGTCTCTCAGTTTCCACTCAGCAGGCAGCCTGTGAGTGCGAATTGTCGTCCCTTTAAAACGTGTCCCGAGCTGGCCATACAGGCCATATGAAAATTATAATGGTAGCGTTGGAATCCTCATAAAAATCCGCTTTTATTGGCATATAAATCATAAAAAGTTGACTCAGGAAGTTTCGAGCTACGAAGTGGTGAACGTAAGTATTTCTTATTTTTCTTTACTCAATATTTTTTCGGAGTCGGTAAATTCCGCTATTTCTTTGCATTTCTTGTCATTTTTTTCTTTCATAAGGCAGAATAGTCTCTTGCAAAACCACTGATATATAATAATGCCAGGAAAAATATAATACACGTTGGTGAAATTGATAAGATAAAAAAGTAATTCACCGCACAGTCAGGGCATTTCGCGGGGCCCCTTAGGGAGCATAAGACGGATGTCGCATCGGACGGAAAAACTTATTAAACTTTTCGTGCGTGAGAGGGTTAAAGTAATCAGTTAGGCATTTTTATTGTTTTGTTTATCAGCTGATGCTGTACTTCAATGAAGTTTTTAGTATCCAATGTATATCATAATATGCATACACTAATATTAATAAAAGAATTTCATCGTTGAGTGAAAACTAAAAAATTTTAAAGGACATTTAAAAAATACCAATAGAGAGGCCTGTTACAATGTTAAAACAGTCAGTTCTTACAGAAATGCCAATTAAATGCAACAAGAGACTACATTGAGCCAACTCGTGAAAGGAAAACACATGTCATTGTCTGGAACTATTGAAATAATGACATAGCATTATGAAAAGGTGGCATCCTTATACCGCAGCCTGTCACGCTGCCAGGCGCACGATAAGCTGTGAGGGCTGGCCCTAAACAATAGCTACGAGTACGATGACTATGTTTGTGTATGCTGGCAGAATGCAACTCTGATTCAAGAAAAGAAGTAGAAAAACATTCCTGTATGGCTGAAGTTAAAGGCTGGGTAATATTTTCTTCAGCTAAGAACGAACTAGGACGAAGAAAGTTGGGAAAATAGATGTAGACCATGGAGGTATATATGGCAGCTGGATGGCGAGTCACCTTCCGCCTCCTTTCTTTAACCTGCTTAGTTTAGCACCACACGACACTACACCACACTTAGTCCTAGTTTAGACCATGCACACCAGTGGTGGTGGTAGTGTAGTGGGTGGCAGTGTGTTGTGTTGGTGGTGGGTTGTGGTGGTGGTGGTGGTGGTGGTGGTATGATATTAATATGGATAATTTCATGGATGGGGATGAAAGGTGGATGTAGGTAGTGTTAAGTAACAGGAACTACCACGTGTAGGTCTCCCAGCCTCTTGTAGCTTCCTTATGTATCATGTTCTTATGCTCTATCTTTATATTATAGCTATATAACTGTGGTACAGGTTGTGGTGGTGTGGTTGTCATGGTAACGGGTGGCGGCCGGTGCTTTTGTTTACGTTTCTCAGCCAATCAGCGGTTGATAGTCGTACCTGGAGTCGCAGGTATCGTACTGGATCATTTAATTAAAAGATTATATATATATTACCCAACATACATAAAAAGAAAGAGAAAAATGCACTGGTCAAAAGTATATAGAAAAATGTTCATGTATTGAGAGATTTAAAGTTGTCCACATTTTTTTCGTCTAAGCGGAGACGACACTATGGACATCTGGCGGCTTAGACACTGAAATACAAACGCTGATACCTCGAATTGGGAGGGAGAGAAAAAAGGACGCAGCCGCCACAGGACACCTAACTTCTTAGAAGCTGTTTTAGCAAGAGATGAGATGTGAGATTTCTAGTTCAGATTTTTAATAAAGGATAGTCCGAGAATGTTCATTGTAGAAGAAGGAGACAGTTGAGTGTCATTGAAGAAGAGGGGATAGTTATCTGGTAGGTTTTGTCGAGTAGATAAGTGAAGAAATTGGGTTTTTGAGGCATTGAACAAAACAAGGTTTGCTTTGCCCCAATCAGAAATTATAGAAAGATCAGATGTTAGGCGCTCGGTGGCATCTGGGTGTGAAGGGGTTAAGCCGGCGGCCTATCCGGCCGCCGATAAGGGGCGTGGCTAGAGGCGGTCGGTGTGTGTGGGGGGGTGTTTTCCATCCGGCGGGGCCTGTCGCAGCGGCCGGATGAAAATCAGTCGGCGCTTGAAAATTCCGTCCGGCGCGGCCTGCCGCCTGTGTGTGAGCGGGTACGTTCAGGCGCGGCCTGCCCCTCCCTCGGCCAGATAATGACTAATTGTACCAGTAATAATTGTATTTATAATAATATAGGAATTATATATATATATATATATATATATATATATATATATATATATATATATATATATATATATATATATATAATAGTACTAGATATGTCTATATAATAATTATTATTATATATCTTATATATTATTAAATAATAATTGTACCAGTCACTTTATTCTAATTTAAGCTTATTTAAGATAGATGGGCAAATTTTTATTTTCTAATGAGCCAGTTATTCACCCAAACTCTTCTCATTTTACTGCTTTTTCATTCTGGATTTTCATGCTACACTGCACATGCAGCCATCACCAACAAGTCATTTTCGGACAACGGATTCACGTTGCCACCACGGTGGTCCGACGTGTACTGTATATTTTCATGAGGCGGCCGGTGTGTGTGTGTGTGTCTCGTCCGGCGAACGATGCCCCGCCCCTTTTTGTAGGCCGGGTAGGCCGCGCCGGTGTGTGTGTGGCCGGCTTTAGAGCGGCAAGGCTGGCAGTGCAGCACACACTCTGATGGCCTGTAGTTGTAGCGTGTACGTATGTTGTTGGTAAGGTGAGGGGCCTTTCATGTTGGACCAACACATCATTCCGAGCCGTTTTGTGTGAAATTAACTCACCATGTGATAATTTATCGGTAAGTGCTCTAGAGAAGCCCTGATGAGAAGGGTGATGGGCAAAGGCTTCTAAGCCAGGAAACTGGAGTCACAAAAGAGCCTTAGCAAGAGGAGGGATGCCATTATTTTTAGGTGAACCATAATCCACCTTACAGATGAATTCCTCTCAACTCCATTGCCAAAAAGAAGGCATTCAGGTAGCTCGTGGTGCATTTTCGAGGCAACCACTACAAACAAAGAGGAAACTAGTTATAGTTGGATCTGTCTTAAAGAAACCTTATTGGCCACCTTCAAGAAACAATCAAATATACAGACATACAAATATATCTATCTGGGTTTGTATATTTCATGATAAACTGACTTTATATCCACTGCAAATCAATAGTACCTGAAGGAAAATTACAAACTCAGCTACTACCCAAACAAACCTATCCACAGCTAGCATAATGTTTTCTTGTTAAGGGAAGGACACTGATTTCACTTTCCTTCTTTCTAACTTCCGTCATTAGCATCACTTTCCATTCTCCTGTTACTCTATGCCTTTTTTTCTCTCCTAAAAGGGGAAAAAGGGAGGGAAAATAGGCGAGATAATCTTTAAAGTCACTCCCTACACCTCCTCAGACACATTCAGCCCCATAAAATGTGTTACACATATGTACTTGTTTATTTCAATACAATCACACAATATTGGTTTGCACAATACACATCAGATCAAAACCTGCTAATGAATCAGTCATTGCAACATTATGAACGTCGACTACACATAGTGAAAATTAAAAGAAAAATTGAAAGGTGTATCGTGAGCCGGCATCATGCAAAAATTTAATATAAGTATGAAGTTACTCCCACTGTACATATTATTGACTTCACAGGTGATACAGCAACACTTTTAAAGGTTACCAGTCAAATGTTGTGTAAATGTTTGTATTGGAATTATTTTTGGCCTGTACAATGGCACCCTAACTTACAAAGGAGTTAAGGCAACCACTCCACATATAATATCTTCACCTTGGCTGGACAAACCAAACTTGTTATAATACACCTTCATTATTTTCACTGATCCATTCATCTCACAGCCCAGGCACTTCTCAAATCACTCATTTCAACTGCTTGGATCCTTGACCTTTGTCTTTCAATCTACGTACACCCTAGCTAAGAGTAAACCATAGGAATATCTAAACATTACTTGTTTCTTAAGCAAACTGCACACAACATATCTTTAACCCATACATCGTAATCACAAAGTAACAGCTTCATCCCCAACGGCGGCGGCCAATTTGTCTTTTTTTTTTTTTTTTTTTTTTTTTAAGAGATGTGATTATTAGCAACATTAAATAACAGCACTCATCGGCCCATTATTTTGTTGTTTTAACAGTGTGTCAAATTTTGGCAAAAATAAATGTCCTTTTTTGACCTTGAGAGTTGTTTTCATCAATTTTATTTATTTATTATTATTTTATTCATAATTATTATTTTTTTGGGGGGACGATCAGAGAGCAATGTTTGGCTGTACCCGAGCTGGCCCAAGACATGAGGTAACTAAGCGGCTGGTTAGGGCCCTTATAACCATCAGGGGGCCCCAAGAGTGTTGGTTAGGGCCCTTATGGCCATCAGGGGGCCCCAAGAGTGCTGGTTAGGGCCCTTATGGCCATTAGGGGGCCCCAAGAGTGCTGGTTAGGGCCCTTATAGGCATCAGGGGGCCCACAAGAGTGCTGGTTAGGGCCCTTATGGCCCTCAGGGGGCCCACAAGAGTGCTGGTTAGGGCCCTTATGGCCATCAGGGGGCCCCAAGAGTGCTGGTTAGGGCATTTATGGCCATCAGCAGGCCCCCCTGAGTGCTGGTTATGGCCCTTATGGCCATCAGGGGCCCCCAAGAGTGCTGGTTAGGGCCCTTATGGCCCTCAGGGGCCCCCAAGAGTGCTGGTTATGTCTTTTATAGCCATCAGGGGCCCCCAAGAGTTATGGTTAGGGACCTTATGGCCATCAAGGGGCCCCAAGAGTGCTGGTTAGGGCCCTCATGGCCCTCAGGGGCCACCATGAATGCTGGTTAGGGCCCTTATGGCCATCAGGGGCCCCCAAGAGTGCTGGTTAGGGCCCTTTTGGCCCTCAAGGGCCCCCAAGAGTGCTGGTTAGGGCTTTTGTGGCCATCAGGGGCCCCCAAGAGTGATGGTTAGGGCCTCTATGGCCATCAAGGGGCCCCATGAGTGCTGGTTAAGGCCCTTATGGCCCTCAGGGGCACCCATGAATGCTGGTTAGGGCCCTTATGGCCATCAGGGGCCCCCAAGAGTGATGGTTAGGGCCCTTATGGCCATCAGGGGCCCCCACGAGTGATGGTTAGGGCCCTTATGGCCCTCAGGGGCCCCCATGAGTGCTGGTTAGGGCCCTTATATCCATCAGGGGGCCCCAAGAGTGCTGGTTAGGACCCTTATGGCCCTCAGGGGCCCCCAAGAGTGATGGTTAGGGCTCTTATGGCCATCAGGGGGCCCCAAGAGTGCTGGTTAGGGCCCGTATGGCCATCAGGGGCCTCCAAGAGTGCTGGTTAGGGCCCTTATAGCCATCAGGGGGCCCCAAGAGTGCTTGTCATCGCAAAGACGCAATATTATGTCAACGCCAAAATTAATGCTTAAGGTATAATTAAGTTAGCACCAAACACACCCTGAAAGTTTTCTAACTTTCAAGATTAAACCATAGACAGGTACAAACTGGGTAGGCTGACAATTGTATAATGTACCAAGCAAAGATACAACTAATACAATGTACAAAAGCTGTGTAAGATTTACAGTCTGAGACTGATGCAGCCTTGATCAGTCACTAGTATTGGCTGTGATGGGGCTGGGGGGGCTCTAAAATATAATTCTGCTTAGGCTCCCATAAAGCCTTTGGCTGCCTCGGGGCTCTACCATTGTCTGTAGGTGTTTTTCATAATGTATCGTGTCTCTAAAAAGCAACACTTATTTGTTTAATATATTTGCTATGTCCTTTTTCAAGGAAATATTGCTTACACGTTTCATGATTTTTTGGCTACAGCCCATGAGCCTAGCCCTTCTCTTGCCGCCTAGCATTGGACAGCCAAACATGGTATGTTGGGCAGCATGGGGAAATGGAGAATGGTATGCACAGTCAAACAAATCATCCCGTGAAATATAATGAAAATTGGCATGATGGAGCAAAAAATGCATAAACTAGTGTCAACCAGTGTCAGTGGGTAGTGATAGCCTATCTGGCCTCGTGCCCATGTGTGGGAGGCTAGCAGTCCATCTAGCGCCATTGTTCATGCACTATTGCTAGGCCGTCACTTGGGCGTTGTAACTGTTACGGCATTAACGCTGGAGAGGGTAAACATTTGCAGAGTAACAGTTACGGCGATTACGCTGTATGGGTTAATCAGAGTAGACAGTCTATCAGCATCAGTAGAGACAGATACATGTCAAGGCTAATCTAGAGTAAGAAACAACAAGAGCTTTGTGTGGACTTGGACATGAACTTGAAGTAGTAGATTGCACAAATACTTATTTACAGATTCATACAAATACCAACAAACAATACTGCATTATTCAAGTGGTACTTGAATGTAATAAATGGCAAGAAATTCAAGTTAACGTTCTCTACAGTCATTGTATGTCTATAAGGCACTTAGGTTAATATTCTTTCTTGGCAAGAAGTTCATGTCAATTCTTACATATATATTGCATATCTATACAGCACTTATGTAATCTTACTTATTATCAGGGCTTTGAACTAGTTTAAGGAAACGAAAATGAAAACCGAAATGAACAAAATTATGCTCGGAACAAAAACCGAAACGAAAACGTCATCATATTTTTTGTTACGGAGCAAAAACACCATTTGAAAATCCCTGTAACCGGTTAATAACGTTATTATTTCGTTCCATGCCATATTTGGTCAATAATCGATTTTCGCTTCCAGTAGCCAAATGATTTCAGTAAATACATATGTATTACATATAGTACATACATCAACTAAGTCTACTGTATGTGTACACTTGGCAATTGACGATGTGGTTTTGTTTCAAATAGTATCATATGCACCACTTTTCATTTTATTTGTGAAGAGTAATTATTTTTTCATTTTAGAATTATGAATTTTTGTCTTCGTGATACGTATCACGTTCCCTTATTTTATTAGACCTTCCAATCGTTCAATCATTGAACTATGATACTGTAGTTGGGTTTAAGAACATGCTTAGATTAATATCCAGTATATGAAAATGGATAATATATCGTGAATATGTGCTTAAACTTTTAACTGTGTCCATAGCCTAATGCTTGGTGCGCCGAATTCGGTGTGAGTGTCCTAGATCCGAGTCCTTGGAGGACCACATATAGTCATTGATTTCATTGAGTAGGTTTATTTAATTAGTGGGTTGGTGATATCACGAATTAATATATTTTTTGT
This sequence comes from Chionoecetes opilio, assembly GCA_016584305.1. Classification (NCBI taxonomy): domain Eukaryota; kingdom Metazoa; phylum Arthropoda; class Malacostraca; order Decapoda; family Majidae; genus Chionoecetes; species Chionoecetes opilio. Next base: position 411,800 of record JACEEZ010000609.1, read on the forward strand.
CATATATAATATTAATAAATAATTAGTGATTCATGTCTTTACGGCAACTGAGATTGCATACTCCTACACTACGCTTCCTGTATTGTATATGTAAATGTGTTGCCTTATTTAAATCGTATAACATTATAGTTCTTATGACATCTAAGGCTTTGATTTTGTTGGATACTGTGGACCATGCAATGTATGGCTTTATTACCATCTATAAGAATCTAGTCATGTATAGGCATTATTACTTATCAGGGCTGATAGCATATTTAATATATGGTTTGAGAATACCGTTATAACCGGTTTTCATTTCTTTCTAACCTGTTCAGGAACTTTATGTTTAGAGGAGGAACGAAAAACGAAACGTTAATAATACTGTTTCTGATCGGAGCGAACAGTTTGAAAAATAATTTCGTGTTCAAGCCCTGCTTATTATTGCGAAAATATGTCATATATTCCTATAAAATCCAGTAAAACTTTGATTAAATGTCATAAATGTAGCACTTAACATTAAAGGGACAAGCGACATGCACAAACAAACATAAAAACAGCTAATCAAGTTGGGCAATTATTGCTTATTTTTGCCACTCACAAACACCAATGGGTGAAGCAAGGCCTTCATGGTCGTTTGACAAAACTATATGCCATGGGGGGGAGGGAGGGAGCTAAAGAAGATGGAAAACATGGGTGGCAAAGGGAACCTGGAGGCTGTGGGGAAGTGAGATTGAAATTCAAACTGCTTCCTCATGAGACTGCAAACAATAATCTCATATGCTGCTGGGTTTGTCACCTTTGCCTATTCTGGTGTTATTCTTCCAATCCACTTTTTCTAAGCATCTCTATAAGAAAAATTACCTTAATACTGCCACATCTTCAAATTTCAGCCAAAACAATTGCTACCGAATGCCTTGCCAATGAAAAGACATTGCAACCCCAAAATTGACCCCGACATCACTAACCTTCAGCAGGAGGTGCAACAATTCACAATGATATTATAAATGGATATGTTCTCTACTCACAAACTTGAATTCCCTTTGTCGTTTCCATTCCTATCAATAAAAAAAAACTGGGGGAGAACACATCAACTCCTCACTGTCTCTGTAAAAGAATTACATGTAAGTTAGCGAGAGCTGACCATGAAACCATGTGTGGCTACATGAAGAGTACACACACCATGAAACACACAAAAGCATGGGATCATCTTTTCTTTTCAATTATATAATCAGAATTCTAGCTCTAATTCGTATGCTAGAAGGGAAGGAAGGTTCTAGATTTCATTCACATTTCTGAATTAATAAATATTGCTGTTCATATACTTTTTTAGGATATGCAGTAATTTCTATGAATTATGGTCAAAATTCAATTTCATTTAAACTCATGGTAGTTTTGTCAGCTAGGAAATGTGAATGGGTGCAAAATGTGCTCTGAATGGTAAATAATCATTATGAAAATAACCATGGGTATCTGGAGCTTAATTACAGTAGTCTTACATCCCATGATTTATTGCTAACACATTGTGGTGCATAAAACAAAAAATGGGTAGTTCATGGGTAGTAAATAAAATGGGTAGTTCAAACCAAAGCTTCAATGAATTTCTAGCGAGGCTAAATATTTTCAAGGCTCTCTGATTCTAAATAAATAAGCTAAATATAGTTGAATAAATAAACTGTTTTAACCTCATCTTTGGATACCTAATATGTTTACAATTTGCTTCACATTATTTGATCAATAAATCATTAACGGAAATCAAATAAAGATTCATGATAACATACCTGCGAAAGATACATCCATCACACTCATTACGAGCAAAGTCCTTCAGCCATTCCTGTTCATCTTGTTGCAACATAACCTCCTCAGGGATGGATAGAGTTCTAACACTAGCTCCAGCCTTCTTCATGTTCTTCAGCAGCCTAATACACCCAGCAGATGTGAGTAGACTCCGAGGAAATCGCAACTCGTATAACCTAAAATAGAAATCATCCATTGGTATCCTAATGCATTAGAACATTAGAAAATAAGGAAGCTACAAGAGGCCGTGAGACCTACACGTGGTAGTTCCTGTTACTTAACACTACCTACAACCACCTTTCATCCCCATCCATGAATGTATCTAGCCTCCTTTTAAAGCTCCCTAATGACTCCACACTAACTAACTGTCTACTGAGTCCATTCCAATAATTTACCACCCTATTTGTGAACCAGTTTTTCCCTATTTCTTTTTAAAATCTTGTAAATTTTATCTAATTCTAATCTTTTTAAAATACTTGGTGTGATGGAGCCTGCTGTCACATCAGGCCAGTTTTGTGGAGATCAGATCTGACTTTCAAGAGAAGAAATCAGAAAGGAGATATATAGCAGATTTCATTATGGACTAGTCAATGAATACAAATCTTGGATGAGGAGATTGAGAAAAATAAGTGTAATCCAAGAACTCTCACAGCTATACACCTTGAGAACATTATGCAAACTAAAATCATAGAAGTAGGACTAGAAAAATGTATCAGTGAATAAGTTCGAAAGGAGTACAGGCAAAGAATGACCTAGGAGATGAGTGGCATACCAGACAATATTCAAAGTAAGGCAGTATAGGGTGTTTACGATATTTGAAGAGCGAATAATAAAGGCTGTACAACAAATGGTAGGCACAAAGTGGTGAAAATAAGGAAACAGAGTATGATTGAGGAGTGGACAGATGAAGCCCAGGAAGCAGTGGAACAAAAGAGAGAAGTATAAGCCAAGATCCTACAGAGAACCGAAACTTAGCACGTAAGCGAGAGCATGCAAAGTGAATGTAAAATGTAAAGGGAAAGTGAAATGGATGATCAAACAAAATAAGACAAAAGTGGATGAAAGTTTTGGAAGGAGGGTGAGGAATATATAAGAGAATAAATGATTATATGAAGGAATAGATAGAGGAAGTGGATGGTCAACGGAGGGTAGGAAGCAAACGTTAAGATGGAAGATGTGAGAGTAAATGAGGTATAAAAATGGATGGGTTTGCGGAATTAATAAATGTGAGAATCAAGAAAGGCAATAGGTCATGAATGAAATACAGGAGGATGGGATAAGCATATAGAACATGTGATATCAAACGGGAAAATTGTAGAGCAATTGGTGATTTTAAGTGTCAAAAATCACCAGTATAATGGGATAAGAGATTTGTACTTAGTGGAATTAACGGGTTTGGGAAACAGTCATTCAAACATAGCATGGAAAGGAGGAGTGCCTCAAAACTGGTACAGGACTTAGGTTGCGATTTAAAAGGGGTAAAAGTAATTGGGTTATAAGGAAACAGTTTTTTGGAGTAACGTACCAGGAAATTTTTTTTTTGTATACATTTATGCTAAAATTTAAATTTAAAAAATATGTGAAATAACAAAAACAAGGAGTGAGGAGCAAGCCTACATGCGTGTTTTTCAAAGCCTTCCCTTTTTTTTCAAATAAATCAAATTTTTCCAAATATTCTACTAATTTTTTTGACACCCTTTCCCTTTTCCCCTTTGTATCTCTATAACCCCCTTAAGCCCACACGTAAATTTCATTGTAATTTGGTACCATTAGATGATTTTGTGATCTAAGTAATTTTTTAGATAAAGACCTGTTAGAAAGCCGGGCCTTGCTTACCCTTTCTTACTGCGTTACTGCGTTACTAATGCCTACCAAATCGGTAACCTACCCGGTAAAAAGCAAAGATTTTCAAAGTAATGCAACCAGTAATGCACCAAAAAAATATTGCGTTACCACTTGCGTTATCGTAATTTTCAAAAGTTAAGAAACGAAGACGACAATCGCCGAATTTGTTGCGCGGCATTGTTGAGCTCTGTTCTGCAGGCGTCGCGTGTATTCATTCATAGACCACTTTGTTGGGATGTTAGGAATTTTAAGGGGGACTCTTATATTTCCGGGAACACACATTATTAATTTTGTTCTTCTCAAAAACTAATAATTGTATGGGAAACGTTCTTCTATACAAAAGTGTTTAGAATAATGTGGTGTACAATGTATGTGAAAATGAAAAAGATCGAAGGAAAAAACTTGGTAAAAATTTTGGTAACGCTGGTAATGCACTTTCAATTTTGGTAACGGTAACACAGTAACGCAGTAACGCGGACCGCTCTAAGGAAATTAAAATCGGTAACGCATTGACGGTAATGCACCCCTGATTTGTCGGTAACGCATTGACGGTAATGCACTACCTGTCCGGCGGTAAGGCCTCTTTCACACGGCGCGGGCGATGCCCGCGTCCGCGCTTAAGCGCGGACCCGCTTAAGCTAATTACTGATGTTTATAATGTAACCTTACACACGGCACGGGCGTCGCCCGGCTGCGGGCAACGCCCGTGCGCGGTTGAAATGCAGCGCGGGCGCCCCTTGGGTCGCCCGCGGGCCCGCCTCCGCACATTGATGATAGGGTACAGTGTTTAATGCGTGTCTTCACACGTCGCGGGCAGCCCCGTGACACGCGCATTTCTCCAGAGGAAACTCATTCAGTAGCCGATTGGATTTCAACGTGACTGGTTGTGCGTGACTGTCCCTTTGTACTTAATATGGATGCTGATATTGACACAGAACAGTTAATATCCTTTCTGCAATCAAGGGATGAATCCATAATTTACGCCTATGTCTCCTCTTCTTGTGTAAATGTAATAGGTAAAGGAGACGAAGGCGATCATGGTCCATATAATCAATGTGTGCACAACACAAACTGGTGCGGCGCGCGGGTGCGGGTGGCTTACACCCGTGCCGTCTGAAAAGAAACGCGGAAGCGGGTGTGTCCGCGCTTAAGCGCGGACGCGGGCATCGCCCGCAAGTGTGAAAGAGGCCTTACACCCGTGCCGTCTGAAAAGAAACGCGGAAGCGGGTGTGTCCGCGCTCAAGCGCGGACGCGGGCATCGCCCGCAAGTGTGAAAGAGGCCTAACGCGCCCAGCTCTGCTGTTTAGTATCCTTGTCCACTAGTTAATATGGTATATTTAGTTACTTTTCATAATTTTATGGCTAACAACAGACGACTCTATATAGCAAAGGAAAGATCTGGGCGTGAAGGGATTAACATGTACTTCGGGACTTTTGTTAACGACGAGATCTGTCCCGAGTCACAAACAGACACAAGGGCGTGTCTGTAATGAAATGCCTGTAATGTAAAGATGAAACAAACATCTTCACAACTATTACCTGCTACACAAGCCACCAAACATTTCCAAGCGAGACATGGAGATTATGTAATACTTGCATCTCTATTACTCACCTCTCGTCCTGAGGCAGGATAGCCTTTGCCATCTCCAACACTCTGTCAAGGTCAGAGTCCTGCACTTCACTCACGAATAATTTCAAAAAAGGTATGCCCTCTATCGTTTTCAGTGCTTTAGGGGATACATCTTTTGTTAAATGCAGGCCTGTAACATAATAAAACTGTAGTGTTTGGAATTTTGAAATCTGCATCATAGGTAGCAAGAAAGTGAATATCACAGCAATTATGATTTAATGTAACGGATAAACTCAATTCTGAAAACACTTCCTCATAATGAATAATCATTTCTATCCTAATCCTCACATGCATAAGTCCAACACTTCTAAGACACAACAGTAAACATTGCTATTATCAGTAACATTCATTTATTTTGGTAAGAGTTGACAAACAGTGCTCTAATAAACATTATCAAAAACCTTTAAGCATAAAATATATAAGAAAATAAGCACATAAAGAAGCTACAAGAGGCCGTGAGACCCACACGTGGTAGTTCCTGTATAAGAATAAAAAATTAAAAAAGCAATGTAGGTCACATGATGGAGATAAAGCAAAAGTAAACACTACCCTCTCTTCAGTATTATAAAGATGTTCTATATCTCCTAAAGTAGTGATTTGTAATGGAAACGCAAGAGATTGTTTCTCAGAATCCACTGAGGTAAACAGAAACCATATTACCAATTGTTTAGAGTATTAAGCTGCAATAGTAAAGTAATACTAAAGAGAGTAAAAGAAGCACATCACCAGAACGTAATGGCAGACTACCTAGGAAAGGAGGTAATATTATCATATATTTGCTCATGTTACTATGTAACAGTGATAGTGTTAATGATAGACACTCAGAAAGCAGGATTATGACATCAGGAATTAAGAAATGTAAGAAAATACTAGTGTTCACGGCTTAAAGTTGGAATTTAAGTAAATTAACGGTAAAATCCTTTGTCATGGGAGTGATTTATATCAAAATATTACAATGCAGACATTAATATCATCATATATTATCAATGAGCAAGTGAATTTCCTTTGTTACCATTGGGATACGAAGAAACAAAACATTTGAAGGTAAATATAATACTGGGAACCTCCTACCCTAACCGCACCTTATAACCTCCAAATCAAACCCCACTTTCTAGTCTCCTAATCTAACTTAACCTAAAAATAGACTAAATTCAGACGGAGGTGTAAAAGTGGAGACGAACATCTCCCCCCCCACTTCAACTCTATGGGGGCACAACTTTAATCTATCGCGGCCAACGACAGATGAATTAAAGTCTTTGCTGCCCCCATAGAGTTGAGGTGGCTTTTACACCTATTTACAACAAATAAATATAAACGTCTTGCAGTGCTACCGAGTGCTGGCAAGCAGGCCAGCAAGCCAATGATTTAAATGAATATATTTTTTATACTTTTATTTTTATGCCAAACATTTTGTGCGTAACTTCAAATCTTTAATGCATTAGATTTTTGTTTGAAAGAAATTTGGGCGTTACTGAATTTTTCTTAAGCGAGTGTGTGTTAAACGGGGTCTATGTGTATACGTATTTCAATAGACGCTATTATGAATAAATGCCATAAAGAATGAGGTCCTAGAACATTCACATTCTTTACAGTGGATCACCACTGCGTACTTGTCAAGTGCAAGCAATATAATATTTTTTTACAATAGCTTTTTATGTTCCTTGACCAGTCCCCTTTACATCAAAGAATATTCTAATGGAGTTCTTACCACTTATTCATTGCATGGATTTGTATCTCTGATGAAACAAATAAAGCTGTACAGAGTAAGCTTTAAAGTAGCTGGTTATAGTACATAGACCATCCAGTCCATCCTTTATTCTTATCTTACTGTGCAAATACTGCAAACTATTTCAAATATTCATATTGACATATGTTATAAAATGCCTGCATGGTTATGTTTAAAAAAAAAAAAAACTCGGCATTCTGAACTTAAATGAACTACGTATATTAAATTAACTTATCAACTTTGTGGAGTTCGGTGGAATCCATTCTACAAAACTGACAGGTTGGTTATTCTGGTCCAGTCATTGAGAGGCAAATATTCATAAGAAGAAATTCATGTTTTCAAGCTAGTACTTCAGAGGATGCAAAGAAAGATATACTTGCAACAAAGGTAAGTACTTACAAAGTCCATTAGGCTTGAAGTCTTGGTTCCTGTTGTTAAGGTTGAACATGAGTTCCTGTGCAGCCTCGTCACTGGTAACAGCCAAGTAAAGAGAGGCTTCAGTCTTGATCTCTCAATCTTGCATCTGCTCAAACTGAAATGCAACATTTATCAGAAATATGATATTTGCATGGGAAATTTCAAATTTTACAGTATTTTCCGCCACTTTCGATGTGATAGCAGTGATTATGTTATGTGATATAGCTGAGGTGTGCGATATCAGTGATTATATATTTATGTTATGTGATATAGCTGAGGTGTACAGAGTTTGAGTTTCCAAGAATAGCTGTGAAATGTGATAGCCTAAAGCGCGATAGCTGAGCGTTGAATGTAATTAATTTCCTGTATATCACAACAACTAAATACAGCCTCTATGTACAGTAGTGTTATGGTTAGTAGCCGTTGATATTTTACTTCTATATCATTGTTAAATGATCAAAATTTGAGAATTAGTTGTATTGGTTAGATATTGTAGGTAGTAATTGACTTATCTTAGCATTTACGGTAAAAACATACCGGCTGTGCAAGCCAGGCTTTGTGCATAGGATTAACAAGTGCTTGTGGGCCCTTCGGACCCATGTATTGATGTTTGTAGTAGTAGTATATATTAGACAACATGTGATTGCAAACTCCAATCGTGTTGTTGCTGTCGTTGGTCACTGGTCAAAGTGCCTCGGGGTAGACCACGTTCCGTGTGATTCCAACCCTTTGTGTTCCGTGTGATTCCAGCACACACACGCTCACACACGCACACAAACGTCAATGAGTCTACTGAGTTTGTGGAATGTGACAAGACGTTATCGCAGAGTTGTTCCTGTAATTTAATACTCCTAAAGTGTTTTTAGCCCAAGACCCCCCTTCAAAATTATTCAATCGACATGGGACCAAGCCGTTTACCATCTACGATATATTTGCGATTTTTTGAGCCTACTCTCATCAAAATTGAATGTATAGTTTCGGCTACCCAAAACAGACAGACAGACACACACACGGCTACTCCTATAGTATATTAGATATGGAGTTTGTATCAACGCTGTTAGGAAATATCTGCTGGGTGAGGGATAGAATGTCATTTCAAGCCATTTTTCCGTTTGCACTATTTTCCAAAAAGTATGGTTATCCTATAGATATTCTCTATTAAATTTTTACCTACATTACAAGACTATTGTACCCAAAACAATTTTTTACAGAAACTTAACCAGTTCATGGCACATTTATCTTGCTCACAAAAGCATAAGAATAGTGTGTACGAGGTGCGATCAAAAAGTTCCAAGACAGTCCTTGTTGGAAACAAACTGAGTGGTGGACGACCCTGCATGTGATGATATCAGTAACAGTAGTGGTTTAATGTGCCACATGGCATCATGCTGTGACCACTGGGATATTTGTTGCATGTGATTTTGTAACCACATTCACATGCTCATTTGCAAGTTCAGTATGGATTTCTAAACTTGAGTAACGAACAAACATCAAATTCTTCGTTAAACTTGGGAAATCGGCAACTGAGACCAAGCCAAGCAAGGTGTTTTGAACGACTCTAGCGGTTTTATGAGATCATCCGGTTTGTTTTTGCTTTCTTATTTATTTATGGGGTTAGTGCAATGATACTTATACCAGAATAAAAGGATATCATACACATCAATTTTAACACAAAAATTTATATCTGTGACCCATATTTTTTTTACCATTATACAATTTTCAACAATTTTTTTCAATTTTTAAATATCTCCTCCTCCTATACTGTTTGCTCAACATGCCTGAAATTGGTACGGTATCATAACCTGGTTTATACCATCAAAGCAAGCATAGGTGAAAATTTTTAGTGGAAGTCAATTGTTTGCGAAATATAAACTTTATATTTTCAGTGTCATTCTCAACCCTCAAAAAATGGAGAAAAAATCTAGCACAATTCGATCTTCTTAGATATAAAGAAAAGGTCACGATTTCATCAATCAGACAGGTCTGTGCATTGTAGAGTGGTTTTTTATATTTTTTATTGGTTGAAAAATGATGAAGGAGTAGGAGTTCAAATTTATATAACTTATGTTTTGAGATACTTGCAGGTACAGCTTTTCACTGGCTGTAAACTGGTATTATTCACACATAACTAAGTCATACCATGTCAACTTATTAGTCATATCATATGTGATAATATTTCTTCTTATTCAATCCTATATTTTGATGTTGAAGGTGAGTGTCACATCTTACATTATCCTCTGAGGTGGCGGCAGGAGGCAGGTGTACTGCATTTGCTTCATCTATTTCAGCCTCTAATACCCAGAGCTGGGCACTTGCGGTACTTTTTGCGGTACTGCGGTACTACCGCACTACCAAACCGGTACCGCATAACGCAGTACCGCAAAGGATCGCTGAAAGTACCGCAGTACCGCTACCGCATTCAAATTTCCCGCGGTACCGACAAAGACGACTTTTCAAAAAATAAATGAGTGTAAGAATAAAAGAGGTGGATGAGGTTCTGGCCATGAGCCTGGAGGAGTGTAACCGCCAGCAGGCCAAGTCCAGTGTCCCCCTCAGCAAGGAGCTCTTCCCCAGCAAGCACAGGGAGGCCTGGGTGGAGCTGTTCATCAACTAAAACACAGCCCTCCCCAGCTCTGCTACTGTGGAGAGGCTGTTCAGCTCTGGGGGTGACATCCTGAGGTCCAAGAGGTAATCCCTGTCAGCCAGCAACTTTGAGAAGCTGGTCTTCATGCGCGGCAACATGAAGTTGCTGGGGCTCAAAGAGGTGGAGAGGCAGGAGGAGGAGGCTGAAGAGGAGGAGGCTGAGGAGGTGGAGCAGGACTAAGTGAAGACAGAAGACATGTTTTTTTTACAGTATGACTTGTCAGTTGTCAGTTTTTTAATTGAAATGTGATTTTTGGTGTTTCAACTGTCTTTTTTTTAACATATAGGTGTTTTTGGTATCGCACAGCTATTTTTTCTGGTATCGCAGTACCGCTGCGGTAGTACCGCTTTAGAAACCAGGTAACGCTACCGCAGTACCGCGGAACGCACCAGGGGGCCCTGAAAAAGTACCGCAGTACCGCGTAACGCACTGGGCATGCTGAGGTACCGCAGTACGTAACAAACCCCCAAAATGTTGGTACCGCAACCACCACTGCTAATACCTTTATTTTTACATGTCTACATATACTAGTCTCTTCTTGCTTGCTTGCATTAGATATTTGGCTTGCTTTTGACGTCGTGGCATTATCAAATGAGTTAGAACAGTGTAGGGAGCTACTAAAGAGGCTGCCCATGTGAGTGTAACTAGTGCGACATGATCATGCTCTCACAGATTTTCCGTCTTTGCGAGTGAGTGGCCGTGCCAGTAATATCCCAATCCCTCCTACTCACCAGATTTGCTTCCCTGCCACTTCTTCCTCTTCCCCATCAAGAAGTTCAAGTTGAAGGGTTGCTGTTTTGACCCCATTGAAAAAATCCGGCATGAATCGCAGATGGTGCTAGATACACTTTACTTTAAGAACGGGTCTTCCAGGGAACATTCCAATCATGACAGAAGTGCCGGGAGCAGGTTATTGCTGCACACAGTGACTACTTCCACATGAATGGCGGCCAAATCTAAATAAGGTATGATGTCTGTTTTATATAGGTGTCGTCTCAGAAATTTTTGTTCGCATCTCAGTGTTTTATATCTTGCTATCACGAGGGTTTACTTAAAACCTCTAATTCATCTCATTGGTTTTAATGCTATCATCCTGGACTTAACAATAAGCATGCAACATGATCAGTTAAAAAGTAAGCCATACAAAACAAGTTATTTACCTGTGTGAGATAATCCTCAGTTCATCATCATTGCTGGGTAATGGGCCAGGGTTCCAGAAGTCATCCATGAATAACAGATCTACTTTTGTTCCACAGTTTGCAATTCCCTTCAATAAACTTTGTAAGTCTGGAGTACTCTGGGCTTTTCTGGTAATTATAAGTAGTATTGCATTGGGTCTCCCTGTAAGTAACAAGCGCGAGGCTGCTTGCACCTGCTCATCAGTGACCCTTATGGCTTCAGAGACGTATTTAGAAGCATGCCTGATGACATCAGAGTCATTTTTAGTCAGTTTAAATAGATCAAACCATTCATTATCATCTTCTTTACCTAGTTTTGAATCCTTTAGCAATTCAACAATTTCCATTCCAATCCGGTCTTGATCTTGTGATCCATGCAAGGCATAAACTATCCCTGCTACGTGCAGCAGCATGCTCTGATACTTATTCATTTCTTTAGACTCTTTTAAACAAAGATCATCGATCAAAGCTTTCAGGGAGACTGGCTTAGGAGCTGTGGCTATCTGTGCCATTTCTGCTACATACATACTGAGAACATTCTGTTGCATTTCAGGATCAGCATCATGCTGATTTAGCAATACAGCAAGTTTCTGTAATAAAGAATTATTCTTACTTTCTTTGTTTTCACTGAATAGGTTTTGCACTACACATTGTGCAGCATAAAAATCATGAAGAAGTTTATGTGGTACACTAATTTTTTCCTCTTCTCCCACAAGCTTAATTATAAAAAAGGCAGACATAGTCTCTCTGAATGGCAAGTTGTTGGCTTTACAAGTGACCTTCATTTGCTCAACACACTCTGGCAATAAACTTTCAATTGCATCTTTACTTAGAGAATCCAGAGCTGCTTTATATACACTACACATAACTCTCTTAAGTTTTTCTTCCAAGTCTTGGAGATCAATACCAGAAGCATCTTCATGGTGGACCAATCTTTCCACAAGTTTTTTCTTCATGAGGTTGTGTATCTGTATGTACAGTTCACTGGAGGTTGTTAGAGGAGTCACAGAGGCAGGATCATCAGCCCAGAGCCAGGTGAGCAATACCAAATTTATGGGCAGTCGGTAGTGATTTTTGAGATGAGATTCAGATCTCTTGATATAACTTATGAGACTCTCTATATCCTGCATGCTCATGCCATGCTTCTGCATCTCTGCATGATATTTCCTAATGAATTCTTCCCTTTTACTATCAGCAATGCCAATAATCTTGAGGTGTGCAGTATGGAATGTAGAGGGAACAAGCAATTTAAAATGTCTCGCTTTTTCTGGACGAGATGTACAGAATACTACTAGGTTGTTGTTGTTTTGATTTATTATGTCCTTAAAAAGTTTTTCTGAAGAAGAATTAAGTTCATCCAGCCCATCTACTAGAATGAGTGTCTTCAGATTAAGGGTAAACTTTAAAAGCTCACCTTCACTAAAATATGTTGCATTTGTATTTGGCATCAACTGACAAAGAAGCTGAGATAAAGATGACAGTGAATGATTCCTGCACTCCATATACAAAAGGAGCTCAAATTCATCAAGACCTAGTATGGATTCACGCTTATTCAACCATGCAGCCTTCATATACTTCATTAGGGTGGTCTTGCCAGCCCCTCCCAAACCCTCGATGAGATAGACTTCAGGACTTAGGATTTTAGTCCCATCCTTCTTTGTTGTTGCATTGTTTCTGCAAAATGTCAAAATTTCTTGGCATGGAACTTGGAAACCTTTTCCCTTCTTCCCAGCATTTTCAACCTCAATTTGTGTGAAGACCATGCTGACATCAAGAAGCACTCTCTCGCCTTCCAAGAAAGAAACAGGATTGAACTGGCTAAGTCGTTCATATAGTTCTCTTAATTCTTTAGCACCATCCTTCTTCAACTTAGCTTTCAATTTCTCATTCAGAAAAACTTTATATTCAATGATGTCTGGTGTTATTAAAATCTGGTCTCTGACACTTTCGATGTCTTTCTCCATTATTTGTATTTCTCTCTCAGTCTCCTTTACATACAGGATCCCAGCCACAGTCAACGTTTTCTTGAGCAGATCCATCAACTTATTGCCTCTCGAGGACAACTCTTCCATTGATATTACAGAAATATCATGGAAGAGCTCATTGCGGAAGTCTTTGACCGCATTCACAAGCAATTTTAGTGTAGTATCATTTTCTGTTGGGCAAACTTGGTAAGATTCGTCCAATTTATCACAAGTATGCTGAATGACCCTGCATAAAAGCGTTATATCAAATACACCTTCTTTAGTTTTATCTGATATCAGTTCTCGCTGAGCGCTGTAAAACCAACCCCTGTAATCTTTGTTGGAGCATCCCTTGGTTTTAAGCAAGTAGTGCTCCACAGATTCACCCGGTTTCCGTTTTGTGCCCCAGAGAAAGACCTTGTACAGGATAGGGCGTGCTATGTCACTGGTCATCTTCATCAACTTATAAAGGTTAATGTCATCCTTACTGACAACAACAGGGGCAGCAGGGTTGGCCATTGTGTCCCTTGATATGTAAGCAGATCCTCGGCCAAACACTAACTTTGCCTCGCCCCAAAAATCAGAAGCTGTAAAAAAGAAAATCATAATAATGTAATACATATGTATTATTGGTTACATTAGCATACCATAAATTTAATGTCAATATATAAATCAAGGCTTAAAGCTTATTCATTTGTTACCTAAATTTGGAACCAACTGAATTGAATTAGAACAATGCATAAATTAGCGTTAAATAAATAAATAAAATCATCAATCGGGTAATTTTCCCGATTTATGAGGTTATTTATTTAGTTAACGCGAATTTACACATGGTGCTAATTCATTTATCAAAAAACGAAATATGTAAGTAAATAAATAACATCATCAATTAGGAAAATTACCCGATTGATGATCTTATTGATTTAGTTAACGCTAATTTATGCATGGTGGTAATTCATTTATCAGAAACCGAAATATATCAATGGAAAGTTAATAAAATTGCGCTTCTATTGATACCCTTCATGATAAAAGTTGACTCGCAAGGTTTTAAATGGCGAAGAGTTTAAGTGAATGCATATTTCTTCAGAGTCTCGTAATGGCATTTCTTTAGCGTGTTTTACAGTTTTTTATTTGATAGTAGTATAGAACAAACATTTACAAAGATAACAGTATATCATATTCAAATACTAATAAAGCAGTCTATATGATAGTCATATGCAGAAAGTGAATGGGCCAGCAGACTGGCCATGGGGCCAGTACTGCAGCGTCCAGCGCGCGTAGTTGGCGAGTGTCACATCCAGTTCTACTGTTATCTATGCTGTTTATTATCGATATAGACTTATTTAATGGGAAAAAGGTGAGTTTTACCATTAAATACCTTATATATGGTATATTAGTGGCAATAGGAGTATTTTTAGTGATAAATATAGGTGGGACGATAATACATTGCCGCCATATTAGCCTTTCAGCGTAATATTCTCCCTGAAATAAATGACTGACCTTGGTAAAATGGTATATTTTGATGTGTTTCCGCTAAGTGTCTCCCGCTGAATACTACAAAGACGTACACAGGGTCAATATCGATGAGCTGATCCCAGGTTCAAGTCCCCGCGTGCCCGAGAGTAGCTTGTTATGGACCAGGGGCGCCCACAGAGATACCTGTTGTGGACGCACATATTATATAGGGCCCACTGTTGATGGGTGTGGGTGGCGAGTGAAGCGAACCTACTCAGCTGGGGGGTCGGGGGGGGGTCGGGGGGGGTCTGTAAGCCAACCCTGAATTTTTGTGCAGTTATGATCAATTTTAGGTGCATTTTGAAGCTATCTGAAAGTTATATTAAGGTGAAGTAAATAAAAGATTATTTATATAAAAATGTAATTTTCTTCAACTTTTTCCATACAGCTGATATATGATATAAATGGCTAGTTTAGTTTTCTTGGTCAAACATTCTAAATTTAAATACCTTGAGCATGCCTTTTGTCTCCCTCACTCACATAGAAAAAATAAATAAAAACAAATGTGAAAATGCCCACAATATATTGTATGCACTCAGTGATTTTGTGTATAGAAGGAAATTAATATGACTGAATTAAGACTATTTTCTTATGTACTTTAGCCTACTGCACAAAACTGAAAGTGACAATAGTTGATCAAGAGTCAAATGCTAATGCAATTCGTCTGTGTCCACAGGAAATAATAATTGGCAGCGGTCAGTGATATAGCCTAACTATAAATTATTTCGTACAAATAATGAAAGCTACCATAACAAAATATAGCCTATAAATAGCAGGAGAGTTGGAAGACTATAATTATGTAACCTTGACCAAAAGTTTCTTCAGATATTATATGAAAAAGGTACTACACTAATAATAATAATAATAATTCTCCCACCACTGTAAATTAATGTGCATCCTATTTGCTTCCCTTCCTTTCGGGCCCTTGGCCTATTCAACTAGCGGCGTCTGTATAAAAAAAAAACCAGCTAAAAGTAACAACGAACTTGTATGCATTACAGAAAGCGTATTTTTCGGCGGTATAATTCTACTCTTTTAAGCTCCGCCCACTTTTTTTTTTACTTTCTTGAGTGAACTGCTAACCGACATGATACACTCTCGGCAGTATATTATACTTTTTTCGGAAAAATATACTCTTTTGGGTGGGGATTGAGCCTTGAATGTCCTGGCGAATCAGACCGCGCGCATGCATACATTCTTATCTGACATCACCCCGTAAATGTTTGTTTTCCAATAATTTTCATCTCATTCAGTATTCATAACATAAAGATCATATGCAAATAATACTGTTTTCAATTAGGCGTAGTTATTATACTTTGATGGCATGTATGGAAGTAGGAGCTCATGATTAATTAAATCCTGCAGCGACATCTGAAATCTTGTCCGCAGACTCGCCATGGATACATTCCGTCCGAATGTCCGTTTATGTTTGTGGCTAGATGCGGCAAAACTGTTGTATTTTTGCTATAGTATAATCAAATACTTAAATATATTCATTAGTGATATTAAAATTGCAACAAAAATGTAATATATTTGGTATATACGTATGTCATATCACACAAAAGAGTGTCTTTTAGAGAACCTATCGCAGGGCATGAATACGAACATTTTCTCAGTCCACTCCGCCTCGCTGTGGACTGTGGACCTCGCTCTCCCACAGCCACAACCAAGGCTGAAAAAGGGAGACTCTCTCTCGGAAACGTAGATGTGTGTACGTACTAGTACGTATCACACATGTCCATGAAGGCATTAAACATCCTCGACGCACATCGTGAAATGGCTGTGTAGCAAATAGATATTCAAATAAAATTTTCATAGCGCCCAAAACATTTCAGTTTGACATCAAGTCCATCTATAAGTTAGAAAACGATGCTAGGCCATTCTAAAAGCTCAAATCAATTAGATATAGATGTATAATACTGACAATCACGCTACTACTCTTTGCTGTGCCTTCAATAATGTCAACCTTAACGATATTCCTTGAGTCTCTGTAAAAGTTAATGAAGTGTAAGACACTTTTACTCCCGGCAACATCTAAAAAGTGCTTTGGCAGCGCTACAATCGTAGTTTGTGATGGCAAGCAGGGGCGGAGTTTTAAAGAATATAATTTTCCACAAAATACGCTTAAAATACAACAAATATAATCATAACAAAATATATTATTTAACCAAAAATGTCCGTAGGCTTACCTCTGCTCTGCCCTGTAGGCCTACCCTCCCTCAGACTCGTGTGTAAACAATGAACGTTTTCAGAATTAGTTATTAATGCTTTAAAAAAAATTCAATACTATTATTATTCTTGTTTGGGTCTCTTTTATAGAAAATTACTGAATAATTATATTATACAACAGTAAAGCGTAACTTATCATTCAGATGAAAAATGATCAATAAGAGATATAATATTTAGCATTGTATGAAATATCTGTACTCGGTACCGGTAACGAAAGAAAACGAAGAGTTGGGAAGGATTAACTATCCAATTTTTAGACCATAGCCTACTCTGCAGATATTTGTTTCGTAAATTTTAGTAAGAACTAAGAATATATATAATGACATTACGGTAC
>JACEEZ010000609.1:434054-450412 GCA_016584305.1 Chionoecetes opilio
AAATTAACCCCTTGAGGCCCAGAACGTAATTTGTATTGTAATATGACTACCATTAGACACTTTTTGGTGAATGTAAGCAATATTTTTATAGCTATGACCTGTTTAGTATCCTTGTCCACTAACTAATTTGGTATAATCAGTTACTTTTTCGTAATTTTATAGCTAACAACAGACGATTTTATGTGGCAAAGGAAAGATTTGGGCGGGAAGGGGTTAAGAAGAATCTATTAAAGAAGTAAATTAAGAATAAGTAAGTCATTTAGTAAGCATAGAAGGGGATTGGCTAGGTTTTAATGTTTTTTTTTAAGGATTGCAGGAGTTTTAGTGTTTTTTTTTTTTTTAAGATGGGGAAGATGATTGGCTAGGGTTTAGTAAGCATATAATAAAAAATAAAAAATGTGTTGTGTGTGTGTGTTGTGTGTGTGTGTGTGTGTGTGTGTGTGTGTGTGTGTGTGTGTGTGTGTGTGTGTGTGTGTGTGTGTGTGTGTTCATGTAGTTGTGACATATGATGTTTGTGACATACAGGAAACGAGATACTGTATAAGGTCATATTGTCCCGTTTCCGAAAGTACAATTATCTAGCTTGACTTTCAAGTCATGACTCATGAATGTGTGTATTCAGAGCTGGGCACTAAATACATTGAATGTATTTAAATACTAAATACTAAATACATCAACTGTATTTAAATACATTTTAAACACACACAAATATTAACATCTCCGGAAAAAATGGATTTCCTTAGGATTTCCTTAGATTTTGGGTTTCCTTAGAAATTTCCTTCTCAGGCCTAAATTTCTTTAAAAGAAGGAAATTTCCTTGCAAGTGGAGACACTGGTTCACTGTAACATCAGGGTTACCAGATAGTTGGGCGGGTTTATGACCAAATTAACTGACAAAAAAGTATTTACATTTTTATATTATGAGTATTTAAATACAATGTATTTAAATACTGTATTTAAATACATGACAACCAATGTATTTATAAATACATTTCTAAATACACAACTGTATTTAAATACGTATTTAAATACAAATGTATTTAAATACTGCCCAGCTCTGATCATGATGTTATAAGTACGTAATTGAAACGTAAAACCACTACGTACTATATTAGTAGAAGAAACACGTATTTCTGTAACGTCTTAATTACGTTGAAAAACGTATTGTAGCGACGTAACCAAACACTACCTAAATACAACATACACAATTCATATTAACGTAATACTTACGTATCTTTAACATATGTATCCACGTATTCATTAGGTATATATAACGTTTTGAATCCTCTAATATCACGTAACATCATGATGTTATAAATACGTAATTGAAACGTAAAACCACTACGTAATATATTAGTAGAAGAAACACGTATTACATAACGTCTTAATTACGTTCAAAAAACGTTTCGTAGCGACGTAACCAAACACTACCTAAATACAACATGGACAATTCAAGAGTGAACGCATGATTTACGTATATATTACGAATTTTACTAACGTTACCAAAACGCTACCGTCTCAAAACGTAAGGTTTACGTAGTGTGTTTGCTGGGTGAATGGGTGGGGGGAATACATACATTTCTACATCCATGATTTCAGGAAAGTTAGAAGGGGCTATCTGGAGAGTCTGTGTTTGGTGGGCCGAAGGCCCACCAATAGCCCTCCGCAGGAGCTAGGTAAAAAGTCCGCCCGGAGGGCGGCTTTTGCGGCTAGTATTACATATTTGCAACCTCTGAACACGTTGCATCATTTTTGACATTATTGATTGCTTTTAGCATATTGTCCTCAATGTTCAGGTTATGTAAAGATATTTTCAAGCGTTTCATGTGATATATTGCATGCATTAAGCCACTTAGGGTTTCATTTTTAAGAGAGGATCTTTGACAAGTTTTAGTTAGATATAGTTTGCTGAAAAAACGCTCAGATGCTGCATTTGAAAAGGGTAGTTAGAAGAGGGTGGATATGACTATGGTTAAATTGGGATAACATGGCAGTCCTGCATCATTTTTTCTATTCAGCACAATATCCCAGTACTTTGTGAAGTGGAGTTGATTAGAAAGTTCTTCATCCAAACAGTGCAGTCTCCATTCTTCATCCACAAGATTTTTATTGGCATACTTTGGTAATTGTGGCAGTTCATCAAATATATATGCTACGGATGGAGGACTCAGAGTTGATGCAGAACGAGGGTTTACACAGGCCACTACCTCATGAATTTTGTCATTGAGTGAATATCTTTTCTGAATCTGGGATACAGCTTCAATCAAGAAAGACTGACATGACTTATAAAACTGTAAAAGTTCTGCGCTAGTTACTGTTCCCGATTGTTTTAGATCCCTTACTGTTGTTGATGCACTCACTCCTAGATATACATTCTCAACAGGAATTAAGACACTTGAAAAAATATGTTGACCAGGACTAAGTAATGAAATATCAGCATTCTTAACAAAGCTCACATCCATGAAGTCAGTACACAAGCTTCGGATGAGTTTGCATGTCTCAGTTTTCAGTGTGAAAAAAATTGGAGCCTCAGACTGGAAGAACGTATTATAACTATTGAACTTACCCAAGTTGTAATCCAGAAATTCGAGGGAGGCTTGGGTAAGCTTGTTTTTCAAGGCAGTAACAATCATATCATTTACATGTGTTGGGTCACTAAATGTTAATTCTGTGAAATAAAGCTCCAATGCATCCCACTGTTCTACCTAGCAATCTTTTCACACATGCCTGTACAGACAACCACCTGGTTTGGCCTGGAGCCTGGATTTTATGAGGTTCAATATAAAAAAAAAATTGAAACTCTTTGAATGCATATTGCCTCTTGGAGCTAAGACTAAATTAAGTGTGCAAAAATGTTACGGCATAAATCTTCAACATATTTTAGGAGTTTGAGGCAAGCATTTGATGCACATAGATGAATCATGTACGTGGCATGCACATTTGACAATTATGACTTGAGGCAAATATTCTTTCAACAATGTAGCTACTGAATGGTGGCTCCCATCATCACATTTGTAGTGTCAAAACAAAACCCAACAATATTATTAACAGGAATGTTTTTTGATGTGAAACATTCCTTCATGGCATTGAACAGTCCTACAGCTGAGCTATCATTAACCTCTATCAAATCTATGATAGAGTTTTCAAGTTTATCTTTCTCAAAATAGTGCTAATACGCACAATTGTTTAGTTGTACTCCTGTCTGTTGTCTCATCTATAATTACAGAAAAAAGCCTTTCACGTAAGATTCCAAAAAGTTCAGTGCCGATCGAAAATGCTTTCCAAACACTTGTCTCATTATGTTTGAGGCTCTTTGCTTCCCTAGTTTTACTTTTCTTAAAGACATCGCATCAGGAAACATGGCTTTTAGGAGGTCTAGTAAGGGTTCACATAAGGAAATGGGCAAGTGATGTTCTGATAGAAAAGCACACACCCGAAGTTCAATTTTCCGTGCAGACTTTTCGATTGGGTCATTTGCAATAATAAAACTGGCAACTGACTTTGTCTTAGAAATTTCACCAATTTTCGTCATCTGGTGAAAATTTTCGTCATCTGGCAACACTAAACCCGCCCAGAGCAGAGACAGAAAACGGGGATCTATGAAGGGTGACACCAGTAGATTTCCGCTAGCCTTACATAAATAAAGTTTCGTGTGTATAAAAAATGAAAATTAAACACTGATTTTACGTCAATGAATCCTTTGAATTTGAATTTTAAAAAACTGACAAACACCTGATTACCCTAGAATTACCCTAGATTATGCATTACCCTAACCGCTACCCTAGAAGGGGTCTGATTACCCTAGTTTAGGGTATTTTACCCTAAATGGAAGCACTGCCGCCCAGCAGTGCTGCCAGATCGAGCTGCCAAAATTGTCCTATATTCACCTCAACCATTTCCCTGTTTATCCCTGTATTTCCCTGTCGCCTTTATATCAATTTTTCCGTCAGAATTGCACAATTTGCAATGCAAATACAGAGGGCCTTTACCCCTTCATATCAGCCAACTTAAAAATTTGGGGTCACTTTCCCATTTATCAGTGTATCTTTGAGTGTACGCCTGGCGTTTGCGCTTGTATGGAGGCAGTGGCGCAACCAGGGGGCTCTCCGAAATTTCCTTCCTTGTAAGAAATCAGAATACACTAAGTCAGTTAAAAAAAAGTTATTATAGGTTCTACCTAGCGATGTGACCGCGTCACCTGACCGTGTACACCTATACCTTGATTTGGTCGCGCATATGCTTCACGAAATGTCTTGAATAACCATCTAACAGCACCAAAACTATTGTTTCAGCAGCAGAAATATGACATCAGGCCTGAAAAAGCCATCAGCCGATGGCGGAAAAATTTACCATCCATCTAGCGCTGCTAGAAGAGAACCATTGCAAGTATGGTTTCCGTCAGAAATCAGTTTCTTACCTTTGTCTTGGTAAGGTTAACCTTGCTAAATACCCTCTCACAATCTGCGTTCCAATGCGGCAAGCAACGGTTCAAATCCATATCATGCAACGGATTCCGGACCAAAAGTCAAACTCAAAACTCTCTCTCTCTCCTCTCTCTCTCTCTCTCTCTCTCTCTCTCTCTCTCTCTCTCTCTCCGTGAAAGAGAGAGAGAGATATGAAAGAGAGAGAGAGAAAGAGAGAGAGAGAGAGAGAGTTACCAAAATACTTTTTCTACTTATATATATATATATATATATATATATATATATATTATATATATATATATAATATATATATATATATTTTATAATATATATATATATATATATATATATATATAATAAAAAGTAGAAAAAGGTTTTTGGTTACTCTCTCATATCACTCACTCATATCCCTCTCTATCTCCTATCCATATATATATATATACTAGCCGCAAAGCCGCCCTCCGGGCGGACTTTTTGGCTAGCTCCTGCGGAGGGCTATTGGTGGGCCTTCGGCCCACCACCTGTGTTTGGTGGGCCTTCGGCCCACCAAACATGGACTCTCCAGATAGCCCCTTCTAACTTTCCTGAAATCATGGATGTAGAAATGTATGTATTCCCCCCACCCATTCCTCACCCATTACCCATCACCCCCCACCCATTCACCTCCCATTACCCATCACCCCCCACCCATTCACTCACCCATTACCCATCACCCCCCACCTATTCCCTCACCCATCACCCATCATCCCCAACCCATCACCCCCCACCCATTCACTCACCCATCATCCCACACCCATTACCATCACCCCACCCATTTCACTCAACCCATTAGCCATCACCCTACATCAAGGTTTCATCATATTCTCGCAACCATTGTTGTTACTCTCTCATATCACTCACTCATATGATGATACTCTCTCTAACCTACCATATCTATATATACTAGCCGCAAAGCCGCCCTCCGGGCGGTACTTTTGGCTAGCTCCGCGGAGGGTCTATGGTGGGCCTTCGGCCCACCACTGTGTTTTGGTGGCCTTCGGCCACCAAACATGGGGACTCTCCAGATAGCACATTCTAACTTTCATGAACTCATGGAGTAGAAAATGTATGATTCCCCCCACCCATTCACTCACCCATTACCCAATTCACCCCCCACCCATTCACTCACCCATTACCCATCACCCCCCCACCCATTTCACTCACCCATTACCCATCACCCCCCACCTATTCCCACCCATCACCCATATCCCCAACCCATCACCCCCCACCCATCACTCAACCATCATCCCACACCCATTACCCATCAACCCCACCCATCACTCACCATATACCCATCACCCTACTTCAAGGGTTTCCTCAATTCTCGCAACCCACTTTTTTTTCACAATTATCGCTAATAGGCGCTAAAAAAAAGATTAAAAAGAGTTGATTAGAAGTGAGGAATCATCTCATAAATTGGGCTTTCTTAAAACTTCCCCTGGTCAACCTGATTCAAAATGTGCAATATGAGGTGCTTGCGCCACAGGGGGGCGGAACCTATACCAGGACACAACACACACACACAACACAGCACAGGACTTTCGCTTATATGTACATTACCATCACCCCCACATATTCCTCAACCCCATCACCAATCCACCCCCACCCATTCCACTCACCCATCACCCACACCCATACCATCACCCCACCATCACTCACCCATTACCAATCCACCCTACATCAGGTTTCCTCAATTCTCGCAACCCACTTTTTTTCTTCACAATTATCGCTAATAGGCTGCTAAAAAAAAAAAAAAAAAAAAGATGGATCATCTCATAATTGGGGTTAAATTCCCCGGGGGAAACCCCGGTTCCCAAAAAAACCATATGAGTTTTGCCCACGGGGGGGGGACCCATACCAAAACCCACCCCCCACCACACACCACCAACACACACAACCACACACCAACAGACAGAACACACTTTCGCTTTTATTATTTTAATTTCCCTCCCCCCCCATTCCCCACCCTCACCCCCAAACCCCTCCCCCCCCCCCCTTCCTCACCCCCCCCACCCCTTACCCATACCCCACCCCATTCACTCACCCTTACCCCCTCACCCTAATCAGACTTTTCCCCAAATTTTCGCACCCACTTTTTTTTTCACAAATTTTCGTAAAAGGTGCTAAAAAAAAAAAAAAAAAATGATCGTATCATCTCAAAGGGGGCTTATGACCTTCCCCCGGGCAACCTATTTCCAAAAAAGTGCCTAGAGGTGTTTTCGCCACGGGGGGGGGAAACCATACCACACCCACACACAGACAGAAGACAACAGACAGACAGACAGACGACAGACAGACAGAAACGACGACACATTTCGCTTTTATTATTAAATTATAATAAAATAAAATAAAAAAATATAAAAAAAAAATAGGAAAAGAGGAGAAGAGGAGAGAGAGAGGGAAAGAGAGAGAGAGAGGGAAGGAGAGAGAGAGAGAGAGAGGATAGAGAGAAAAAAAAAAAAAAAAAAAAAATTTTAAAAAATTTTTTAAAAAAAAAAAAAAAAAAAAAATAAAAATAAAAAAAAAATAAATATAAAATAAATAAATAATTTAAAAAGTTAATTTAAAAAAAAAAAAAAAAAAAAAAAAAAAATAAAAAATTAAAAATATAAAAACAAAAAAAAAAAACTTAAAAATTTCCCCCCCCCAAAAAAAAAATAATATAAATATAATATATATAATTTTAAAATATAATAAAATAATATATAATTTTATATTATTTTATATATATTTTTATATATATTTTATTTGAGAAAAATTTGGGCGTCAGTAAAAAATTTGTGGGGCAGTTTTTAACAGGAAGATCAAAAAGAAGAAATTTTTAGCTTTCCTTGCTAATTTCGTTTCTGATAATCGTAGAACCTGCTAAAATTTGCGTTACTAAATAAAACGCCGCGAAAGGCCCCCCTCTCTCTCCCCCTCCTCTCTCTTCTTCTCCTCTCTCCTCTCCCCCTCTCTCTCCTCTCCTCTTCTCTCTCTCTCCTCTCTCCACGGGGGTTTAACAATTAATGTAAAAACTATTTTATATTTTTTTATTTTATATAATTTTTTTTTTTTTTCTTTTTTTATTTAAAAAAATTTAATAAAAAAAAAAAATATATTTAAAATTAAGGGAAGTATTTGTTTTATTTTTTAAAGAAAATTTTAAAAAAAAAAAAAAATAAAAAATAGATAAAATAAAAAAAAAGGAAAAAAAATAACAAAAAATAAAAAATAAAAAAAAAAAAAAATAAAAAAAATAAAAATGATTAAATAAAATATAAAAAAAAATACAATAATATATAATAAATATATAATATATAAAATAATATATATATATTATAAGTTAATTTTATAAATATTATAATATAATATAGAATTTTTTTTTTAATAAATAAATAAAATAAAAAATATAAAAATATAAAATTATATAAATAAAAAATATTTAAAAATATATAAATAAAAACAAATAATAAAATAATAATATATAAATATTTATTTAAAAATAAATAATATTAAATAAATATTTAAAATATAATAAATTATAATATATATATATATAATAATATATTTTAATATATATTTATATAATATATAAATTTATATATAAATTATAAAATAAATATATTTATTATATATATAAATAATTTTTAAAAAAAATAAAAAAATTAATAAAAAAATTAAAAAATTTTTATAAATAATAATAAAAAAAATAAAAAAAATAAAAAATAATTATAATTTATAAAATATATAATATATTAATATCTTATTATATATATATATATTTTAAATAATATATTATATTATAATATAATTTTTAATATATATAAATTTATATAAAACCCGGGTGCCCAAAAAAGCCCCTATACCTTTTAAAAAATCCAAAAAAAATACACAAGATACTGATTTAATTTATATTTTAGCATCAAAAACAGGTCATTGCTTTTTTATTTGCTAGACTTGCCATCACGTTTCCAACGCCTTGAAGACTCTGTTACCTCCGCTCTCAAAATCTCTCTTTCTCCTCTTTCGTTTCCATATTTTTTTCCTCTTTTCCCACTCCTCTCTCACAAAGATACAAAAAAACATAAAAAATAAAAAACCAAAAATACAAATAAGAATATAAAAATAAAACTAGCAATAAATAGTAAAAAAATGTAGAAACAAAAAATAGGAAAAACGGGGAAAATATTTTTTCTTTTTCCTTTTCCTCAATTTTTTTAAAATCAAGTTCTATAAAATTTAAAAGTATATAAAAGGTTTTAGTGTTTCAATGTATGTAAAGTTTAAAAAAGTATATAGGGGCCTTTTATTAAGCACGTGCGTACCCTTCACTAAAAGGATTGACTGACTGACCCGGGTTGCAGAAACCCTGGTCTAAAAACCCTATATATGGGGGAAAAACCCCCAAAACCCCCCCATTTCATATTTCCATCAGTTATAAAAATGCGAAATTATCTACAAACTACCCCTGTAAAAAAAAATTGCTATGTTATTTTTAAAGTTGATTTAATGATTTTTCTACGTTTTGTATCCCCAATCGGGGAACTCTGGCCTGACCGGGCCCGCGCCCCCCCCCCCCAGCCCCTCAGCAGTGCTCCCGATCGGCTGCCAAAAATTTTCCTATACACGTCAAACATTTCCCTGTTACCCCGTATTTTTCCCCGCGCTTTTTTTTCATTTTTTTCCCTCAGAATTTCCAATTTTCAATCAAAAACAAAGGGGGTTTTTCCCCATATCAGCCAACTTAAAAATTTTGGGGGGCATTTTCCCATTTATCGGTATTTTGAGTGTACGCCTGGGGTTTTTCGCTTGTATGGAGGCGGGGGCAATTGGGGTCTCCGAAATTTTCCTTTCCTTTTAGAAATCAAATACCTAATCAGTTTAAAAAAAAAAGTTTTTACGGGTTCCCTAACGTGACCCTTCCCCTGATTTGGTCGCGCTTGCTTCCGAAATGTCTTAAAAAACATCAACACACCAAAACTTTTTCAGCACAAATAGAAACGGGCTAAAAAGGCCATCAGCCGATGGGGGAAAAAATCAAAAAACCACGACTCGACTTTGGCGGTTTACTATGTACTGGGTGGCGAAAAAAATTTCTGCCCCTCTCACCAAAAAATTTTCCCTGGTGCATTCTCTTCTCTCTCTCCCCTTCTCTCTCTCTCTTCTCCCCCCTCTCCCCTCTCTCTCCCCCCTCTCCCCTCTCTCTTCTCTTCTCTCTCTCTCTTTTTTTTTAGAGAATAGACAAAAAAAGTTTTATTTTCTCCGTATCTTTCGAATTTCCCTATATTTGGTATTTTTAAATTTTCTTCCCTTTTTCCCCCTGTAGTGACCAATTTTCCCTTAAACAGGGAAACTTCCCTGATCGGGCAGCACTGCCGGGCCTGACCCTCTGTCCCAGGGGCAGCGCCAGGGCCCACTCCCAGGCCTCCCTCTCTCAAGGGGGCTGTAACTTTTGTAGCCCATATTGTCGACCGAGCCCCCAAATTATCTATTTTCAGATAGTTTTAATTCGTACAATCTTAGCAAAAATAATATCTAGAAAACTATATACACCCTTGATTCAGCTTTCCCACAATACAAAATTTTTCTCTTTTCACCAAATATATAATACATCCAATTATGCCCAAAAAATTCCCATGTTAATTTATTTTTTCTTAAAAATAAATTTGAAATAAAAAAAAAAAAATTTAGTAACACATAATGACCAAAAGAAGCTGAACTCTAAACTCTACATCTATCATCCTCAAAAAAAGAGAATTCCGTTCCCCCTCTATTCTTTATTCGTTCACTGGGGCTTATAAAGTGTGTCGTTTCATCGACTATCTATCACAGTTTTTTTATGTAGTGATAAAATAACACAATCTCTTTTCCTTACCACTGCCGCTAAAGAAAACCCTTGCAGGTAGGGTTTCCGTCGAATCAGTTTTTTTTACCTTTGTCTTGGTAAGATTAACCTTTCTAAAAACCCTCTCACAAACTGCGTTCCAACGGCAAACCGGTCCAAATCCATTCTGCAACAATCCGACCAAAAATCAAAATCAAAACTCTCTCTCTCTCTCTCTCTCCTCTCTCTCCTCTCTCTCTCTCTCTCTTCTCTCCCTCCTCTTCCTCTCTCCTTCTCCTCCCCTCCTCCTCCCTTTTCTCTCCTCCCTCTCTCTCTCTTTTTTTTTTTTTTTTTTCTTTTATAAACAATTGACATGGGTTACATGGGGTCCAATAGCAAGGGTTTTGAGGGCAAAAGGGGGGCGAAGCAAGTTTTCCCCCGTCCCCCGGGGAAATCTATCTGAAAGCTTCCCTTTTAGGATAAAATAAATATATAAAGTTTAAACTGGGGGCACTGTCCTCACAGGCACTTTTCAGGCGCCCTATTTTCACGTCCTTTCACTGTGCAATGTGGTCATTGTGTGTGTTCACTATGTATCACTATTTACACGACCGGTTACGTCCCACGGGCACTAAGGGGATTAAACGCACCTCTTTTGGGGCCCCCACCTTTTACCTGCTGGGGGGGTTTATGGCCACGACATCCCTCCAAACCGTGAAAGGGGTTCCACAGTGTCGCCGGGCCCAGTAAAAAGGCTCGCTGGGCCCACACGGTGTGGGGCTCGGGGCCCCAGGGGAATCACCTGACGCTACCGTCCTCTTTGCGCGCTCTGACCTCCTCCACGGGCCCCAAATCCTGCAAGGGGGGAAGTGTTGCACCTGGGGCCCTTTTGGGAACACTGTGAGGGCACCGACTCTCCTCCATGCCCCAGGCTGTCAAGCTGGGGCGGGGAAACCCGCCCCTCTCCTGCTGTAGTCGTTGTTGTTGTTTTTTTGTTGCTGGTGTTGGACTGCACTTTTTGTTGGTTTGTTGTCTGCTGCTACTGCTGTCACTGTTTCCGCGGGCGACGTTTTCCCTGTGAATTGGGGCGTCGGGTTTGGGGGTATAGGCGCTCAGCACGCCTCTCCCCCTTGTCCGCAGGACGGTGGCACGGGCATTACTCCCAGGGAAAACTGTATCCCTGACGGGCCTCACTTGGGGTTTTCAGCCGCGAGGCCCTCACGTCGAGCAGTGCCTTACTCGGGCAAGAGTCCCCCCAGGGGGGCTCGACGTGCCACGTCTCCGGTGGGGTCAAGCGAGCCTGGAGCAACCTCCCCCCCAGGATGTTGATGGATCCTTGATGGCCTCTCCCTCTCTCCCTCTCCTCTCCCTTCCTCTCTCTCTCTCTCTCTCCCCTTTCCCCTCCCCTCTCTCCTCTCTCCTCTCTCTCTCTCACTCTCTCTCTTTTCTCTCTGCCCTCTCGCGCGCGCGGGCGCGCGCGGAAATTAACAGCGATAGATTATTATTTTTATTTTTTTGCGATGGCAATGCATTTTTGTATGACTTTATAATGTAATTATATTTGTGAGTCAATTATATATAATTATCGTATTTTCGTGTACGATTCTCAACCATGCATCGTACATCGTACGGATAGTCAAATTATCGTACAAATACGATAATTATCGTACAGTTCACAACCCTGGCTTGATGTTTGATGATTGATGTTTGAATAATTTCGTCGTATCAACGCAGCTGAGATGGATCTCCGCTGTAACCAGACAGCTCTCTCACAAACTACCCCTAGAGAGCTGTCTGCTAGTGCTTATAGTGCTGGCCGAAGCCAGCAACCCGGGGCGGTTACAACCCCCGCTAACACCCGGTACCCAATCACTGCTGGGTGGACAGGGGCTCGGGTTTTAAGGAAACAGTCCAACTGTTTCCGCTCCGCCCGGGGATCGAACCCGGGACTTCTCGGTTGTGAATCGAGCGTGCTTCCCCTACACCACGGAGTACCAAGAATTAGAGTGCTTAGAGTACCTTGAATAATAGAGTAGCGACAACTTGATTTATGGGCGCCATCTTCCTACCAGGGCCTCTTCGTTCACCCAAGACCCGCGGAAGTTCTCAAAGCATGACCCCGCAGTATATCATGTTATAAATATATAAAGGATATACTGTTACCCTTCGAAATGTTTGTTCTTAAGATTATCACAAAAAACCCCAGTAAAAAACATTAAATAAAGGTCATTATGAGACTGAACAAATTTGATGAACCTAAAACTCGTCGTCATGTAAAACTTTGTGGGACAGCTTATATGATGGTAGATATCAATATAAGCAGAATTTTATTAGCTTTCCATTGCTATATTTCGGTTTCTGATAAATGCAGTAGTACCATGCATAAATAAGCGTTAACTAAGTAAGTCGCCGCGAAGGCCCGCCTGTCTGTCTGTCGGTCTCTCTCTCCTCTCTCCTCTCTCTTTTCTCTCTCTCTCTCTCTCTCTCTTCTCCTCCTCTCCTTCTCTCTCTCTCTCTCTCTCTCCGTGAAAGAGAGAGAGAGAGAGAGATTTTTAAAGAGAGAGAGAGAGAGAGAGAGAGTTACCAAATACTTTTACTACTTATATAATTATTATATATATATTAATATATAATATATATATATATATATTTTATATAGTAAAAAGGGTTTTTTGGTTACTCTCTCTCTCCTCATATCACTCACCTCATATCTCTCTCTCTCTCTCTCTCTCTCTCTCTCTCTCTCTCCTCTCTCTCTCTCTCTCATCCCTCTCTCTCCTCTCTCTCTTTCACGAGAGAGACAGATAGAGAGAGAGAGAGAGAGAGAGGAGCGGGCCTTCGCGCGATTTATTTGTTAACGCTAATTTACATGCAATGGTTCTAAAGCATTGTGGAAGAGCGTCAGCAGCCCTTCGCTGCCTCCGTCTCAGCCCGGCCAGCAGTGCCTTGTGGACGCATATTTCCTGCTGATGGCTTGGCTGTGGGGTTTACAGTGCTGGTAATGGCTTAGGTTTCATTATTTTCCACTGCTGTATCCTCTTTCCATAAGGTGAGGTCAGCCTAATCTAACTATCACAGCGTCTCTCTCTCTCTCTCTCTCTCTCTCTCTCTCTCTCTCTCTCTCTCTCTCTCTCTCCTCTCTCTCTCTCTCTCTCTCTCTCTCTCTCCTCTCTCCGTTTATTAACGATCTTACTGAAAAATGTTAATCATGATAACCAAACTAACATCAGGGCGTGTGTGTGTGTGGGGTGTCCGTGCGTGTGTGTGTGTGTGAATGCCACGTTTGGGACCTTCTCGCCTCCCACTCGCCTGCTAGTGCACTCCCCAGCCCCGCGCAGGTGACAGCTTGAGGAGGGCAGGGAGGGGCCCGGGGTTACTCGTGGGCCCCCTGGAAAAAGGCCTTTTTTGGATTGGGCCCCTGAAGTTACCCATAAGGGTCAACCCGCCTTTCCCCTCCCCGGGACAAAAATTTTCCACCTAAATAAGGGTTTTTCATATAAAAAAATTTTTGTTATCTTCGGAAAGTTTGTTTTTATAAAATTTAAAATAAAAAAACCCTAAAAAAACAAAGAAAATCCCTTATTAAACTTTCAAGAATAGGCCCCTTAAATTAAAATCTTCGCCTTTTAATATTTTGGTTTGCAAAAATTTTACATGGAAAAAACAATAGAAACGGATTTAATTAGCTTTTTCCCTTTATATATTTCGTTTAGTGATAAAAATTAGCGGCAATTGGGATAAAATTTGCGTTAACCCAATATAAAAATCTGAAACGGGGAAATTTTCCACCCCAATATTGTTTAAACAGTATAAAAAAATTTACCGTTTACTTTGAAAAGTTTTTTTCTATAAAATTACAAAAAAAAACCCTAAAACACACCAAAAAAAAGCCCCTTATGGGAACCCTTTTAGCAATTGGGATGAACTTAAAACCTTTTCCCCCATTTATAAATTTTGAAAAAACCCTTTTTCAAGGAGAAAAACAAAAGAAGCGGAAATTTATTTCTTTTCCCTTTATCTTTCCTTTTCTGAAAATGAAATTGAACCATTCAAAAAATTTGCGTTAACTAAAAAAATAACATCATGAAAACGGGGATTTAACCCATTTCATGATGTTTTTTTTTTAGTTAAAGCTAATTTCCCGCATGGGTTTATGGGTTTTCCCCCGCTCTTAAAACCCCCCACCCACCCCCCCTAATTAGGGCCCCCAAACTGCCACCCTCCCTGCCCCCCCCAGTTCATACATGGGAGACAACCCACACGCCAAAACCAAACCCCAACTTCCTCCACCACCACCACCAACCCCCACCAACCTACCCCACCACCACCACCACCACCACATATACCTCCACCCCACCCCTACTGCATAAATTCAGCAAACAGATAGTAGAAATAAAGTGTGGTGTTTGTGTTTTTTTGTGTGTGTGTGTTGGTTGTTAAAGCGCGTGTGTGGGTTTTTGTGTGGGGGGAGAGTGGGGGTGTGGGGTGGGGGTTTTTTGTAGGGGTATTTTTGTGTGTGAGAGGAGGTGCGGTGTTGGTTTTTGGGGGTTTTATTTCACCACATATAAATATTTTCATAAAACTGCTTGATATTTTTTTAGGCAGTATTTTGATAGGCATTATGTTCCCGGGGTTGGGTTATTTTCTTGAAAAACTTCGCTTCTACCAGCCCATGAAGAATTTCCAACAAACCCCAAGGGGAGCCCATAGCGCCCCGTCTATTTGTTGTTTTTGTTCCCTCGGGGGAGAGGTAAAAGGTGCTTCTTTGTGCGCATTCGGGAGCCCACGTAGTACGGGTTTCCGGGCGTCAACGGGGATGAAGTCGTTGTTTACACCCTTGATGATGTATTTTGTAGGGGAAAAACAGTCGTTGGGTGAAGGGGACCGACATCAACGAAGCGATTGCCCTCTGGCGTTGTGGTCTTATATGTCGAACCTTGCTGATTGAAGGCGTAATCTTGGGGTTGTATGGAGTAAAAATAAAAAAGCACACGCTTTTTTGCAGGGGGTACTCGGCGTGGGTTTTTGGGATTTTATCGGACAAGTTTATTCCCGCTTGTGTCTTGATTTGCCGTAGCAGTCCCCCTGCCGTATTCACCAGAGAGTTTTCCCAAAATTTATGGGGGGTTTTGGAAAAATTTTTTTTTTGCTTTAAATTTTTTTGTTTTTTAACTTAGGTTTCAGTGGGGCTTTATTGATTTTTGCGAATTTGAGTGTCGCTGGGATGTCGTCGTCTTGTGAGGTTTGGGAGGTGTTTATGATGACACCAGCAGTTTTGTCCGCTCTCCTGAGGGGGATTTGGGTTGATGTTAGCGAAAACCCGACCCGGAAAGAGCTTCCAGGACCTAATCTCTCCTTTGCCCCAGCCCCCTGTCGCATGACGCACGTGGCCATACATGACCCCTCCCCGACCACTTTGCCACATGTATCACCCCAAAATTTTCAAAAAATGCACCGCCCTCGCTTCCCCCCAAAATACAAAAAGCGCTGGGATATATAATTTTATAATTATATATATTTAAAATTATAAAATATATATAATTATATATATTTTTAAAATTTTATATAATTTAATAAAAAAAAAGGAAGTAGGTAAAAACCTATTTTTTTTTTTTAAAAAAAAAAAATAGTAAAGTGAAACCTTTTTTTTTTGTCTATTTTATACATTTCCATTAAATAATTTTTTCTGTTTAATAAAACACCTTTTTCAAAATAAGTTTGAAATAAAACCCAAAATTTTTTGACCCACAATCTTTCAAAAATTTAAAATAACAGGGACATTACAAAAATTCATTTTAAGGGACATATACTTTAATTTTTACTCTATAATAATATAAGCGAAAAGGGGGTGTGTCTGTCGTCTGTCTGTCGTGTGTCCGCGATAGGTCCGCCCCCCGGCCCCAAAACTCAAAATATGGCAATTTTTGGAAAACCGGGGCGACCGGGGCACTTTTTAATCCCTTTTTGGAAAGATCGATCCTTTTTTTTTTTTTTTTTTTAGAGCTATTACGAGAATGTGAAGAAAAAAAAAATGGGTTTTCGAGAATTTAAGAAACCTTTTTGGGGATTTGGGGGGGAGGGGGTGGGGG
>JACEEZ010000610.1:0-11308 GCA_016584305.1 Chionoecetes opilio
AAAAATTTTTTTTTTTTAAAAAAAAAAAAACATTAAAATAAAAAAAAAAAAAAAAAAAACTTGGAAAAACTTTGTTTTTAAGATTAACTTATAATTTAAAAATTGAAATTAAAATACTTTAGCTTTCAATAATAATACGATAATTACTAATTAAAAAAATTACTATTAGAATTAGTAAGTTTGTAAAATTGATAGAAAATTTATCAAAATACTAAAACTTGAAACTGCTTAGTAATCATAAATATCTTTAATAGTTAATTGTAAATATAGTGCAAATTATTAAGAGATTATACTCAATTTAGAAAAATTTCACGATATAGCTAAATCATTGAAACACACTTTTAGGTTTAACATATGATAAGTAAACTACTTGTATATTAAATAACGCTAATTTAAAGAACTTGAAACGTGCAATATACCGTTATATCAAATAAATACCTTACCTTCTTTTAATAGCTAATTAGCTACTATAGGTCAAATTTTAAAAGGATTATATTCAATTTGTAGAAAAAGCTATATATCACGATAAATAGCTAAATCATTGAAAACACTACATTTTATGGGTTTATAGCAATATATAAGTAAAACTACTTGTATATATACAATAACGCTACAGTTTAAAGAAACTATGAAAAACGCTTGCAATATACCGTTATATCACAATAAATAACCTCTTACTCTTCTATTTAATAGCTTAATGTAATGTAAGCTACTATAGGTGCAAATTTCTAAAAAGGATTTATACTCAATTTGTAGGAAAACAGCTATATATCACCGATAATAGCTAAATCATTGAAAACACTACATTTTATGGGTTTATAGCAATATATAAGTAAAACTACTTGTATATATAAATAACGCTACAGTTTACAAGAAACTATGAAAAACGCTTGCAATATACCGTTATATCACAATAAATAACCTCTTACTCTTCTATTTATTAGCTTTAATGTAAGCTACTTATAGGTGCAAATTTTCTAAAAAAGGATTTATACTTCAATTTGTAGAAACAGCATATATCACCGATAAATAGCTAATATCATTGAAAACACTACATTTATGGGTTTATAGCAATATGATAAGTAAAACTACTTGTATATATACAATAACGCTACAGTTTACAAGAAACTATGAAAAAGCTGCAATATACCGTTATATCACAATAAATAACCTCTACCTTCTATTTATAGCTTAATGTAATGAGCTACTATAGGTCCAAATTATTCTAAAAAATGGATTGTATACTTCAATTTGTAGGAAAACAGCTATATATCACCGATAAATAGCTAATATCATTGAAAACACTACATTTTATGGGTTTATAGCAATATGATAAGTAAAACTACTTGTATATATACAATAACGCTACAGTTTACAAGAAACTATGAAAAACGCTTGCAATATACCGTTATATCACAATAAAAACCCTCTTACTCTTCTATTTATTAGCTTAATGTAATGTAAGCTACTTATAGGTCCAAATTATTCTAAAAAAAGGATTGTATACTTCAATTTGTAGGAAAACAGCTATATATCACCGATAACTAGCTAAAATCATTGAAAAGAACACATTTTGTGGGTATAGAGCATTATCATAAGGTAAATTCCTTCTATTAATAATATAACACTACAATTAAGAAGAAACTATGAAAAACACGTATAATATACAACTGTATCACAATATAGAGTCTCAAACTCCTATTATCAGCTTACAGTATTTTAAAATAGCAATTTTTAACGAAAACAAATATAATTCCACATTTCGAATTTCTCTATCAAAAAAAGGGCTGAATAATGTCAATTTTCGAATTTTTTAGCCCTTCAAAAATACATTAAAACACTTGAAAAAACGTTGTTTTTAAGAATAAAATTGATACATAAATTACTTGAAAAATACATATTTTAAGCTCATAATATTGTAAAATATAGTTGTGTAAAAGTGCTGAATAATGTCAAATTTCGACATTTTTTAGTCGTTCAAAAATACATTAAAACACTTGAAAAAACGTTGTTTTTAAGATTAAAATTGATACCTAAATTTCATGAAAAATACATATTTTTAGCTCATAACATTGTAAAATATAGTTGTGTAAAAGTGCTGAATAATGTAAAATTTCGACATTATTTAGCATTTCAAAAATACATTAAAATTCTAGAAAAAACATTGTTTTTAAGATTATAATTGATATCTAAATTTCATGAAAAATACATATTTTTAGCTATTAATTTTGTAAAATATAGTTAGAGCAAATATAAAAAGCTATATAGCTACAGATATAAAGAAATATACTTCAATATGTAGAAAAAAACCACTCTTCATTGATAACTAGCTAAAATCATTGAAAACACTACATTTTATGGGTTTATAGCAATATGATAAGTAAAACTACTTGTATATATACAATAACGCTACAGTTTACAAGAAACTATGAAAAACGCTTGCAAGCAATATACCGTTAAATCACAATAAATAACCTCTTACTCTTCTATTTAATAGCTTAATGTAATGTAAGTACTTTAGGGCAAATTATTCTAAAAGAGGATGTATACTTTTCAATTTGTTAGGAAAACAGTCTATATTAACACTGATACTAGCTAACTCATTGAAAACACTACATTTTTATGGGTTTATAGCAAGATAATAAACTAAAACTCTGTAATATTACACATAACGCCTACAGTTAGAAGAGAAACTATGAAGAACGCGTGCAATATACCGTTAATACAAATAAATAAACTCTTAATCTGTATTTAATAGCTAGCTTAATGTAATGGAGCTACTTATAGGTGCAAATATTCTAAAAGAGGAGTTTATACTTCAATTTGTTGGAAAACAGCTATATATCACCGATAATAGCTAATATTCATGAAAACATAATTTTATGGTTATAGCAATATTGAAAGTAAAACTACTGTTACAATACAATAACGCTACAGTTTAAAGAAACTATGAAAAACGCTTGCAATATACCGTTTAATCACCAATAAAAATTCTTACTATTCTTATTTATTAGTTAATGAAGTAAGCTACTAATAGGTGCAAATGTTCTAAAAAGAGGATTTTACTTCAATTTGTAGGATAATAGCTATATATCAACCGATAAATAGCTAATATCATTGAAAACCACTACATTTTTATGGGTTTATAGCAAATGATAAGTAAAACTACTAGTATATATACCATAACGCTACGCTCTGAACAAGAAACTATGAACAAGGCCCGCGAAACCCATACGTTCATCCACTCCTTAAAAAACCCTCTTACTCTCTCTGTTTATTAGCCTTGCTAATGTCCTAATGTAAGCTAATTTAGGCCAAATTATATCATAAAAAAAGGATGGTTATACTGAAATTTGTAGGAAAAACAGCTATATATACCAATAATAAGCTACAAATCATTGAAAAGACACATTTTGTTTATATAAAGCATTATATAAGGTTAAAGTACTTTCTATTAATGAGTATAAACACTACAATAAGAAGAAAACTATGAAAAAACAAGTATAAATATACAATTGTATCACAATATAGTGTCTCAAACTCCTATCAATTAAGGCTTACAGGTAGTTTAAGATAGCGATTTCTAACTCCGAAAACACCTACTTAATTCCACAATTTTGGAATTTCTCTATCATAAAAAAAGGGCTGAATTATAATGTCAATCTATTCGACATTTTTTAGCCCTTCAAAAATACATTAAAAACACTTGAAAAAAACGTTGTTTCTAAGTTTAAAATTGATACATGATGTTCATGAAAAATACACATTTTAAGTAATAATATGGTTAAAATATAGTTGTAAAAGTACTAAATTAAGTCATATAATTTCGACATTTTTTAGGATTTCAAAAATACATTAAAATACTTGTGTGAAAAACGGTGTGTAAGATTAAAATTATACCTAAATTCATGAAAAAATCCATTTTTAGCTAAATAACATTGTAAAATATAGTTGTGTAAAAGTGCTGCATAATGTAAATAAATCGACATTATTTAAACATTTCAAAAATACATAAAATTCTGGCAAAAACATTGTTTTAGGATTAAAAATTGATAGCTAAAATTTCCACGTGACAAACATAAATATATTGTATGTGTATGTGTAATTTGTAAAATATAGTTGTATCAAAATATAAAAGCTATATAGCTACAAGATATAAAGCAAATAACTTCAATTTGTAGAAACACCCAACAACTCCTCACTGATACACTAGTGCTGAAAATCCAAGGTAAAAAACACTACATGGTTATGGGTTTTATAGCACTATGATAAGTAAAACATACTGTAATATACAAGAACGCTACAGTTTACAAGAACCTATGAAAAACGCTTGAAAGCAAATTACCGTTATATCACCAATAAATAACCTATTACTCTTCTATTTAATAGTTAATGTAATGTTGTAAAGCTACTTATAGGGCAAATTATTCTAAAAAGAGGATTTTTTACTTCAATTTGTAGCGAAAAACAGCTATATACACTGATAACTAGCTAAAATCATTGAAAAACACTACATTTTATGGGTTTATAGCAATATAATAAGTAAAAAACTACTCTTGTCTAATATACAATAACGCTTAAGTTTAGAAGAAAACTATGAAAAAACGCGTGGCAATATACCGTTTTATATCACAATAAATAATTCTTATCATTCTATTTAATAGTGTAATGTCAGTAGCTACGTATAGGTGCAAATTATTCTAAAAAGCGTATTTTAACTTCAAGTTGTAGGGAAAACAGCTATATATCACCGATAAATAGCTTAATATCTCATTGAAAAACACTACATTTTATGGGTTATAGCAATATGGATAAGTAAAACTACTTGCTATGATATACAAAACGCTACAGTTTACAAGAAACTATGAAAAACGCTTGACAAGATACGTATACACAATAAATACCTCTTACTCTTTCTGTTTATTAGTTAATGTAATGTAAGCTACTTATAGGTCCAAATATTCTAAAAAAGGATTGTATACTTCAATTTGTAGGAAAAACAGTAATATCACCAATAACTAGTAAATCATTGACAAGAACAAAAGTTGGGATATAAATCATTATAATAAGGTAAATTCTTCTATTTTAATGATATAACACTACAATTAAGAAGCCATGTAACTAGCTAAAATAATTGAAAACGCGACATTTTATGGGTTTATGGCATTATAATAAGTAAAACTCTGGTATATATACCAATACGCTACAGTTAGAGAAATTATGAAAAACGCTTGCCAATATACCGTTTTATTCAACAAATAAATAACTCTCTCTTCTATTTAATAGCTTAATAATAATGTAAGCTACTTATAGGTGCAAATTATTCTAAAAAGAGGATTTATACTCAGTTTGTAGGGAAACAGCTACTATATCACTGATAACTAGCTAAAATCATTGAAAACACTACATTTTATGGGTTTGTAGCACTATAATAAGTAAAACACTTGTATATATACAATAACCCTACAGTTTAGAAGAAACTATGGAAAAAACGCTTGTTTTCAGACTTACAAATAACAGTTCTATCACAATTTTAAATAACCTGTTACTCTTCCGTATTTAATAGCTTAATGAATGTAAGTACTTATAGGTGCAACTTATTCTAAAAAAGGGAGTATTTTCACTCAATTTGTAGGAAGAAAACAGCTAATATATCACCGATAAATTAGATAATATAATTGAAACCACTAATGTTATGGGTTTATAGAATATGATAAGTAAAACTACTTGTATATATACAATAACGCTACAGTTTACAAGAAACTATGAAAAAACGCTTGAAGATTACCGTTATTATATCACAATAAATACCATCTTACTTCTTCAGTCATTAGCTTCATGTAATGTAAGCTACTTATAGGTCAAATTATCTAAAAAAGATTGTATTACTTCAATTTGTAGGGAAACAGCTATATATCACCAATAACTAGCTTTAAAATCATTGAAAAAGAACACATTTTGTTGATATAAAACGTTATTATGACCTAAGGTAAATTCCTTCTATTAATGATATTAACACTACAATAAGAGAAACTATGAAAAAAAACACGTATAATATACAATTGTTGTATCACAAATAGTGTTCTCAAACTCCTATTATAAGCTTACAGTAGTTTAAGATTAGCAATTTCTAACGAAACAAACTATACTTCCACAAGTCTTTGAATTTCTCTATATAAAAAAAGGGCTGAATAATGTCAATTTTCGACATGTTAGCCCCTTTCAAAAAACATTTAAAACACTGAAAAAAAGTTGTTGTCAAGTTTAAAATTGATACATTGTTTCATGAAAAATACACATTTTAAGCTCTTAATATGTAAAAGATTAGTTGTGTAAAAGGCGAAGAAAGTCTAATTCGGACATTTTTCTAGTTTCAAAACCATACATTAAAATACTGAAAAAACATTGCTTTTAAGATACAAATTCATATCTACATTTTCATGAAAAATACATTTTTAGCGATTAATTTTGTAAAAATATTTAGTTGTATAGGCAAATATAAAAGGCTTTTTAGCTACAGGATATTAAAGAAATATACTTCAATTGTCGAAGAAAAAACCACTCTGCACTGATAATTAGCTAAAATCATTGAAAACACTACATTTTATGGGTTTATAGCAACTATGATAAGTAAAACTACTTGTATATATACAATAACGCTTACAATTTACAAGAAACTATGAAAAACGCTTGCAATTAACCGTTAATCACAATAAATACCTCTTACATCTTTCCTCTTTAATAGATTAATTATAATGTAAGCTACTATAGGTGCAAATATTCTAAAAGAGGAGTTTATACTTCAGTTTGAGGAAAACAGTATATAGCACTGGATAACTAGGTAAAATCATTGCAAACTACTACATTTATGGGTCTTATAGCAAATAATAAGGTAAAACTACTTGTATTATATACAATAACCCTACAGTTAGAAGAAACTATGAAAAAACGCTTGCAATATACCGTTATATCCACAATAAATAACAGACTCTTTTATTTAATAGCTAATGTAAGTAAGCTAATTTATAGGTGCAAAAATTATCTAAAAAGAGATTTTATACTTCAATTTGTGGAAAAACAGCATCATATCACCGGATAATATAGCTCATATCATTGAAAACACTACATTTTATGGGGTTTATAGCAATATGATAATAAAACTACTTTAGTACTACCAAAATTTAACGCTAAAGGTTTACAAGAAAACTATGAAAACGCTTGCAATATACTTATATTCACAA
Organism: Chionoecetes opilio; assembly: GCA_016584305.1. NCBI lineage: Eukaryota > Metazoa > Arthropoda > Malacostraca > Decapoda > Majidae > Chionoecetes > Chionoecetes opilio. Next base: position 7,242 of record JACEEZ010000610.1, read on the forward strand.
TAAATAAACCTCATATCTTCTATTATTAGCTTAATGTAAGCTACTATAGGTGCAAATTATTCTAAAAAAAGGATTGTATAATTCAAGTTGTAGGAAAAACAGCTATATATACCGATAAATAGCTAATATCCTTGAAAAAACACTACCATTTTATGGGTTTATAGGCAATATTGTATGATAAGTAAAACTATTGTATATATACAATAACGCACAGTTAGGCCACGAAAACTATTGAAAACAACGCGCGTGAAATATACCGTTTATATCACAATAAATAACTCTCTTACGCCTGATTAAATAGCTTATGTAATGTTAAAGCACGTATCAGGTGCAAATTATTCTAAAAAGAGGATTTTTTATTACTTCAATTTGTAGGAAGGACACACAGCTATATATCACCGATTATAATAGCTTAATATCATTGAAAACACTAACATTTGTCTTATGGGTTCTTTATAGCAATATGTATTTAAGAAAACTAACTTTTATATATACAATAACGCACAGTTTACAATGAAACTATGAAAAACTCATTGACAATATACCGTTAATCAAAATAAATCCCTCTTTACTCTTCCCTTTATTAGCTGAATGTAATGTAAGGTACTTATAGGTCCAAATTCATTCTAAAAAATGGTTGTATACTTCAATGGGTAGGGATTTAAAAACAGTATATATCACCGATAAATAGCTAATATCATTGAAAACACTACAATTTTATGGTTTATAGCAATATGATAAGTAAAAACTACTTGTATATATACCAATAACGCTCCAGTTTACAAAGAATAACTATGAAAAAACACGCTCCTTTTTTGGCATATACCGTTATATCACATAAAAACCCTCTTATCTTATATTTATTTAGCTAATGTAATGTAGTCTACTTATAGGTCCAAATTAATCTAAAAAAAAGGAATTGTATACTTCAATTGTAGGAAACAGCTATATATCACCTGATAATAGCTAAAATCATTGAAAACGAACACAATTTTGGGGTTAGCCATTTCATAAGGTAAAGTCACCTTCTATTAAATAATAAAACACTACATTAAGAAAGAAAACTATGAAAAACACCGATAATATACAACGTACACAATTATAGTGTCTCAAAACTCCTATGTATAAGCTTACAGTAGTTTAAGATAGCAATTTCGAACGAAAACAAACTATACTTCCACATTTTGAATTTCTATATAAAAAAAAAAAGGACGAAAAGTCCAATTTCCACATTTTTAGCCCTTCAAAAATACATTAAAACACTTGAAAAAATGTTGTTTCTAAGATTAAAATGATACATTATTTCATGAAAAATACACATTTAAGCTCATAATATTGTAAAGTATAGTTGTGTAAAATGTGCTGAATAATGTCAAATTCGACATTTTTTAGGCTTTCAAATAATACATTAAAAATACTTGGAAAAACGTTGTTTTTAAGATTAAAACTGATACCTTTTAAATTCATGAGAAATCCATATTTATGTCTCATATTATATTGTAAAAATATTATGTGTAAAAGTGCTGCATTCATGTAAAATATCGACATTATTAACATTGCCAAAAAAATACATTAAAATTCTTTGAAAAAAACATTGTTTTTAAGATTAAAATTGATATCTACAATTCATGAAAACTACATAGTATTTAGCTATTAATTTTTCAAATATAGTTGTATCAAATATAAAAAGCATATAGCTACAGATATAAAGAAATTATACTTCAATGTAGAAAAAAACCAACTCTTCACTTTGATAACTAGCTAAAATCATTGAAAACACTACATTTTATGGTTATAGCAATATTGATAAGTAAAACACTTGTAATATACAATAACGCTACAGTTTACAAAAAACTATGAAAACGCTTGCAAGCAATATACCGTATATCAACACTAAATAACCTTTACTCTTCTATTTAATAGCTTAAGGTAATGTAAGCTACTTATAGGTGCAATATTCTAAAAAGAGGATTTTATACTTCAATTTGTAGGAAAACAGCTATATATCACTGATATAACTAGCTTAAAATCTTGAAAAAAACACTACATTTTATGGGTTTATAGCAAGTATAATAAGTGAAAACTACCACTGTATAATTACAGAACGGTACAGTTTAGGAAAGAAAACTATGAAAAACGCTGCAATATTACCGTTATATCACAATAAATAACCTCTTACTCTTTTATTTAATAGCTTAATGTAATGTGAGCACGTATATGGTGCCAAATTATTCTAAAAAGAGGTTTTATAGTTCCAATTGTAGCTCCACCAGCTATATATCACCCTGATAAATAGCCTAATATCATTGCCAAACACTACATTTTATGGTTATAGCAATATGATAAGTGTTGTAAAATAATTGTATATATACAATAACGCTACAGTTTTTTAAAAGAAACTATGCGAAAAACGCTGCAATATACCGTTATATCACAATAAAAATAACCTCTTACTCTTATATTATTAGACTTGATGTAATGTAAGCTCGTATAGGTGCAAATTATTCTAAAAAAAAGATTGTACTTCAATTGTAGGAAAACAGCTAATATCACCGATAAATAGTAATATATTAAAAAACATATTTTTTAGGGGTTTTTATAGCAATATGATATTTTAAAATACTTGTATATTAAATAAGCTACATTTTACAAGAAACTATGAAAAACGTTTTGCAATATCCTTTATATGCAAAAAAAATAACCCTTACTTTCTATTAATGTTAAGTAATGTAAGCTACTTATAGGTGCAAATTTTTCTAAGAAGAGGATTTTATTTTCTTTTTGTAGGAAAACAGCTATATATCAATGATAACTAGTAAACTTTTGAAAAACGCTAATTTTAGGGTTTTAGGATTATAATAAGTAAACTATTGTATTATACAAAAACGCTACAGTTAGAAGAAACTATGAAAAACGCTGAATATACCGTTTTATCACAAAAATAACCTCTTACTCTTCTTTTTTAATAGCTTAATGAAGTAAGCTACTTATAGGTAAAAATATTCTAAAAAGAGGATTTTATACTTCTTTTGTAGAAAACGTATAACCCCCGTAAATAGCTAATATCATTGAAAACACAATTTTTTATGGGTTATGCAATATGAAAGTAAAACTACTTGTATATAACAATAACGCTACATTTTCAAGAAACTATAAAAAAACATTGCAAATACCGTTATATCAAATAAAAAGCCTCACTTTTCTATTTTTTACTTAATTAATGTAAGTCTTAAAGGGCCCAAAATTTTCTAAAAAAAAAGGTTTTAACTTAAATTTGTAGGAAACAGCTATATATCCCCGAAAAACTAGCAAAAAATCATAAAAAGAAAAATTTTTTCGGGTATAAAGCATTATCAAAGGAAAACCCTTTCTTTTAATGATATAACATACAATTAAGAAGAAACTAGAAAAACACGTATAATATACAAAAATGTACACAATATAGAGTCTCAAAATCCATTTTAGCTTTCGTATTTTTAAAATAGCAATTTTTTAAAAAAAAACAAATATAAAATTTCCCCATTTTGAATTCTCTATCAAAAAAAAGGGGGAATAATGTAATATCGACCCTTTTTTTGCCCTGCAAAAATACATTAAAACACTTTAAAAACTTTGTTTTTTAAAAATAAAATGTACATAAAATTTCTTGAAAAAACATTTTTAAGCTCATAATATTTTAAAAATAGTTGTGTAAAAGTGTGAATTATGTCAAATTCACATTTTTAGTTTTTCAAAAAAATTAAAAAAACTTTAAAAAAAGTTTTTTTAAGATAAAGATACCTAAATTTTTATGAAAAATAAATTTATAGCTCATAACATTGAAAAATATAGTTGAAAAGTGGAATAATGTAAAATTTTTGACATTTATTTTGCATTTCAAAAATAATTAAAAATTTTAGAAAAAAAAATTGTTTTTTAAGATTAAAAATTTCTAAATTTCATGAAAAAACTATTTTTTGTTTTTTTAATTTTTTAAAATATAGTAGAGCAAAAAATTAAAAACATATAGCTACAGATATAAGAAATATACTTCAATATGTTTGAAAAAAAAACCACTCTTCCAAAAA
>JACEEZ010000611.1:0-24589 GCA_016584305.1 Chionoecetes opilio
GCCCCATTTTTCCCCCCTTTTTCAAACTTTAGGGATTTTTTTTTTGGCCCCATTCCCCACTAGTTTTTCCTTTTCCCTGTATGCTTACTTTTTTCCCTCTCAAGAATTTACCATTCCTACCCCCTTCCCCCCTTTTTTTCCTAAGTTCTCTGATCATTTTTCTTTTCATTCCTCTTGCTTCCTCACCAAGTTTTCCCCTCCTTTTGCTTATCTATACTTTTCCCCATCCCCCTTTCTACTCTATTTTTCAGCTTACTGTTTGAATTCTTTCGCCCTACACTTCCTATTTGACTTTTTCCTTTTTTCCGGGCCTTGTCGATATTTTTCCACAACTTTTTCTTGTCCTGCCTTTTGCTCTCTTACTGTTGCCTAGCCTCTTTGCCACTTTGTTAAGTTTCCCCAAACAATCTTCTTTCATCTCACAAAACCTCTCTCACCCCAAACCTTCTTCCAGCTCCAGCCCTAACTCCCCATTTTTGAAAAATCCCAGTCTGCATCTCAAGGGGTTCCAAAACGTTATCCTCTCCTTCTCAATGAACTGGTAAAAAATCTTGTTTCTATTCCTGCTACCCGTTTGTCTAGCTCTTTACGTTGCTCCCCCACCCAACCCAACATCTGTCTTTTCATCATTTTATATTTTAATCCACTCTTTTACTGAACTCCACCTTTCATACTGTCCTTCCAGGTTACCGCCGCTTTTATATTAGTTTACAATGATTATATGTGGCCTGGGGTCCCTTGCTGCACGTCAAAATTGGTGGGTGGGGTTGTGGTTAATGTGGTAGGGTGTGTGGTTAATGTGGTAGGTGTGTGGTTAATGTGGGTTTGGGTGTGTGGTTAATGTGGTTTGGGTGTGTTGGGGGTTTGTGGTTAATGTGGTAGGGGGGTGTGGTGGGGTTTTGTGGTTAATGTGGTAGGGTGGTGTGGTGGGGTTTGGGTTAAATGTGGTTTGGGTGGTGGTGGGGGCTGTGGTTAATGTGGTTTGTGTGTGGTGGGGGCTGTGGTATGTGTGGTGGGGGCTGTGGTTAACGTGGTAGTGTGTGGTGGGCTGTGGTTAAGTGGAGGGGGGTATGGGGGCTGTGGTTAATGTGGTACGGTTGTGGTGTGGGGTTGTGGTTAATGTGGTAGTGTGTGGGGTGGGCTGTGGTTAATGTGGCAAGTGTGTGGTTGGGGTTTGTGGTTAATGTGGTAGGGTTGTGGTGGGGCTGTGGTTAATGTGGTAAAGGGTGTGTGGTGGGGGCTGGGTTAATGTGGTAGTGTGTGTGGGGGGCTGTGGTTAATGTGATAGGGTGTGTGGTTAATGTGGTGGGTGTGTTGTGGGTTTTGTGGTTAATGTGGTAGTGTGTGGGGGGGGCTGTGTGTGGTGCCAGGGTTTTCGTAGTTGTTGCTTGCACCTTTGTTATTGAATGAAATTAATTGGTTAGGATTTTACATTGATTACAACTGAATTGAGAATTGAAACTTGTCTTATGACGTCACTATTTAATTATAGTACGAACACTTCTCGCTGCGGAGAGTACTGAAATGGGAATGAACTTAAGGGGAAAAGGGGTAGGGGTGGAGTTAAGGAGTAAAGGGGAAATGCTGCCACCAGCTCAGGCAAGTAGTTCTATGGTCTTACTTCCTGGGCACGTTTGAATAGATATATATTAGATTTATCTTGGTAGGTCGGGGTTGATACTTAGAATTACACCGAGTAAGGCTGACTCTTTTGGAAGGGGGGGGGGAAATTTTACTGTCCTAAACAGAATAATCACCTGAGGTTTCTACTAAATGACACAAGAACTATTTTTGAAACATCATCCTATTTATTCTCCTGAAGTATTTGTCTCTTGTTTGAAAATCTCGGGACCACATATAAGCTCTAATCCAACACAAGAAAGCTCTCCACCTGACACAGGAAAGCGCTCCATCTGATACAAGAAAATCTCCCCCTGACCAAGGAAAGCTCTCCAATCTGATACAGGAAAACTTTACACTCTGATACAGGAAAAACTTTTACACTCTGATACAGGAAAGCTCTCCCCATCTGATAAAGGAAGGCTCTCCCCATCTGATAAAGGAAAGCTCTTATGACATAACCTTCCTCCACTGAATCTATTAAGAATTATCATTCCCCTTATGTAACATACGCTGAATACTTTTAGTTATACATGGAAAATTAAGGGGGAATATAAGAGTAAGGATGTTGTTGCGTTTACTTAAAAAACCATGTGACGGGGGTTTTTTTGTCAGACTGAGGGCGTCCGTCTGAGTCTGGAGAGGGATGGAGGGAGAGACTCCCGCGAAGCCTACAGTGAAAATGGAGAGACGACTCTGTTAATAACACTTATAAGGATGGGGCAGGCCTCCTATGCGTTAGTGAAATGAAAACTGTACCTATATATAATAGAAATATAGATAGATATAAATAACAAGGAAGGGGGGGGAATAGGAGGAGGTCCCGGGGTTTACTACATGAGTGGAGAGACGACGGGGTCCCCGGGGGACTAAGCAAGGGGGCAGGGGGGAAAAAGGGGGAAGCGGTCTATGAAATTTGGTCTTGGGGGGAACGCCCTGTCTTTAAAAATGAACAAGTAACATTGAAAGGCCCCTTTTTAACAGCTTTAACTAATAGAAATTTAAATTTTTACACTAATAATCGGAAAGTGTTTTTTCCTTTTTTCCAAGCCCACGAACGCGTTTTTAGAGCGGACGGGTATGGGAGTCGAATAGAAATTTGGTAGACTTTCAATTTAGCGAATAACTCGACTAACCCATCCATGTATGAACGTGATCTTTTACTATGGGGCTATTTTGAAGGACATTAAAATCTAAGAGTTTTTCCTTGATCTGATAGGAAGGGTGAGGGGAGGATGAAAAAGCTTTGAATCCATAGTTATCAATGATCGCGAAATAAGGTCCCAAAAATTTGACTCGTACTCGGAGTGTATGGGGGGAGGGAGTGAGGGAAGGAAGGAAGATAGAAATGGGAGATAGGAAGATAGAAGATAAATTTCAGAGAACGAAAAGATTGAGTTACTTACGACATAACCCGGGAATTGTATGATGGGAATTCCCATCCTATCTCTTTCCCAATACGGGCATTACCCTGTGGTTAATGTGGTAGGGTGTGTGGTGGGGGCTTTTGGTTAATGTGGTAGTGTGTGGGTGTGGGGCTGTGGTTTAATGTGGTAGGGTGTGTGGTGGGGGCTGTGGTTAATGTGGTAGGGTGTGTGGTGGGGGCTGTGGTTAATGTGGTAGGGTGTGTGGGGGGGGCTGTGTTAATGTGGTAGTGTTGGTGGGGGCTGTGGTTAATGTGGTAGTGGTTTTGGTGGGGGCTGTGGTTAATGTGGTAGGGTGGTGGTGGGGGCTGTGATTAATGTGGTAGGGTGTGTGAGTGGGGGTGTGGTGATGTGGTGGGGGCTGTGGTTAATGTTGGGGGGGTGTGGTTACTGTGGTAGTGTGGTGTGTTTGTGTTATGTGGTAGTGGTGGTATGGGCTGTGGTAATGTGGTAGTGTTGGTGGGGCTGTGGGAAGTGGATGTGTGTGGTTAATGTGGTAGTGTGTGGGGTTTGTGGGAATGTGGGTAAGGTGGTAGGGGCTGCGGTTAATGTCGGTAGGGGTGTGGTGGGGGCTGTGGTTAATGTGGTAGGGTGTGGGTGGGGAGTGGCAGGGGCTGTGTGGCGGGTGTATAGGAAACTGTCTCGATGCGATTCTCGCCGGAAACACAACTAGAGAAACCTCTCGCCGACGTGGAAAGGAACCTAACCTGGAGACATTGGTACCTAACAAAGTAGTCGTCCAGACCCATTTTTTTTTGCATAATTATGTTGAATGTACATTCAAAACACTAATCCACCAAAATATGAATTTCCAGGCCTTTATTTCCTAAAAACACGACTTGTAAAAAGCGCGCGAAAAAAAATCTCCCTCCAACAGGGCTACGACGTATGATGGACGTCAGAACAGGGACTCCCCACAGACCACTCTGTCTGACACCTCTGTCGGCAAAATTATGCTGAGCGATGTACTTCGGTGTCAGACAGTGACTCTGTCGCTGTTGACCGACACTTTCCCCACACACACGCCTGCACACACGCCTGCGCCACCAACCACCCTTCCGCACACACACACACCTTACACACACAACACACCACGTGTGTGGAGGGCGTGGGCACAGGCGTGTCGTGTGGGAAGGAGGCGTGTGTGCCAGGCGTGTGTGTGGGAAGGGAGGCGTGTTGTATGCAAGCGTGTGTGTGGAAAGAGGATGTGTGTGCAGGCGTGGGTAAAACTTTGGAAGAAGTCCTTCACCCCTATCTTTTTATTCCCCCTATAGCCAACAAGCCTGGGAACTGGCGGGAATACGGGGTTTTTTGGGGGGGAAGCAAATATAGTGATTTAGGGCGCCCCAAAAAATCATTCCAAAGTCACTATATGTAAAAATCTAACATAACATATACCTTACCCACAAAGTATACCTAAATAACCCTACTAACTAACCTAACCCACCAAAGGTATACCTAACCTACCTTAACCACAATAGTATACCTAACCTAACCTAACCTAACACAAAGTATACCAAAACCTAACCTAACCACTTAACCACAAAGTATACCTAACAACCTTAACCCCAAAAAGTATACCAACCTAACGAGCCTAACCTTAACCACAAAGATACCTAAACCATTAACCTAACCACAAAGTATACCTAACCTAAACTAAAACCAAACCCTAACCAAAAGTATACCTAACCTACCTACCTAACCATAAAGTAACACCAACTAAACATAACCACAAAGTATACCTACACCTAACCTAACCTAACCTTAACCACAAAGTATACCTTAAACCTACCTAACCGAACACAAAGTATACTAACCTAACCTAACCACAAAGTATATCTAACCCTAACCTAACCTTAACCACAAAGTTACCTAACTAACCGAACCTTAACCACAAAGGATACCTAAACCTAATCTACCACACAAAGTATACCTTAACCTCAACTTAACCACAAAGTATTACTAACCTAACTAACCTAACCTTAACCACAAAGTATACCTAACCTAACCTAACTCTAACCTTAACCACAAAGTATACTAACCTAACCAACCTAACCTATACCACAAAGTATACCAACCTAACCTAACCACAAAGTATACCTAAACTAACTAACCTAAAATGACACAAAAAGTATACCTAACCTAACCCGAACCACAAAGTAGACCTAACCTAACCAACTTAACACAAAGTATACTAACTAACCAACCTTAACCACAAAGTATATACCTAACCTAACCGAAACCACAAAGTATTACCTAAACCTACCTAGCTAACCTTAACCAGAAGTATAACCTAACCTAACCTTAACACAAAGTTAGACCTAAACCTAACCTCACCTTAACCACAAAGTCTACCTAATAGGCTAACTTAACACAGATATACCTAAACCTAACATACCTTAACCACAAAGTATATCTAACTAACCTACCTTAACACACAAGATACCTAACCTAACCTAACCTTAACCACACAAGTATAACCTAACCAACCTTAACCACAAAGTAGACCTACCTAAAACCTAAACCTAACCACAAAGTCTACCTAACCTAACTAACCACCTAACCACAAAGTATACCTTAACCTAACCTACTAACCTTAACCACAAAAGTATACTAACCTAACCTAACCAACTTAACCACAAAGTATACCTAACCTAACCTTAACCACAAAAGTATACCTAACTACCTAAACTAACCTAACCACAAAGTTATACCTAACCTACCTAACCTTAACCAAAAAAAAAAAAGGGTTTATACAGCCTAACCTAACCGTAACCACAAAGTATAACCTAACCTAACACAAAGTAACCTATCTAACCTAACCTAACCACAAAGGTATACCGTCAAAACTAACCTAACCTTAAACCACAAGTATACCTAACCTAACCTTAACACAAAGTATACCTAACAAACCTAACCTTAACCACAAAGTATACCTAACCTAACGAACCTTAACACAAAGTATACTAACCTAACCTAACCTTTAACACCAAAGTATACATAACTAACCTTAACCACCAAAGTATACCTTAACCTATCTGAACCAAAAAGTATACCTAACCTCCTTAACCAAAAAGTATACCTAACCTAACCTTACCACAAAGTATACCTTAACTAACCGAACCTTACCACAAAAAGATACTAACCTAAACCTAACCACAAAGAGTATACCTAACTAGCATAACATTAACACAAAGTAACCAACCTAACCTACCTAACACAAGTATAACCTAACCTAAACCTTAACACAAAAGTATACCTAACCTAACCTTAAACACAAAGTATAACCTAACCTAACCTTAACCACAAAAGTAGACTAACCTAAACCTAACCTAACAAACACCAAGTAACCTAACTAACTAACATTAACCCAAAGGCATACCTAGTAACCTAACCTTTTGTGAAAAAAAAAAAAAAAAAAAAACCACAAAGTATAACCTAAACCGAACATAACCTGAACACAAAAGTAATGAACTAACCTAACCTGAACCAAAAAGTATACCTAAACTTAACCTAAACCGTAACCCAAAGATACTAACAACCTTAACCAAAAGTTAACTAACATACCGATAACCACAAAGTTACCAACCAACCTAACCTTACCACAAAGTATACCGAACCTAACTAACGGGATATAATTTTTTGAGGCACCTCATATTTCATAGCGGTCGTGTGGGTTAACAAAGGTTGAGCCACTCTGGAAACCTTAAGATGTGAAGATAATAAGCATACAATACAGTGCGGTAGTTCATTTCAGCAAAGCGGGAAGGATGAGGTCCAAGTATTTCCAGGCGTGGTGGGACGGGTGTCGGTAGTGCAGGCGTGGTGTAGGAAGAAAGCGTGCTTGTTGCAGGCGGTGTGGGGGAAGGAGGCGTGTGCTGCAGGCGTGCTGTGGGAAGGGTGCGGGGTGCAGGCTGGAGGTGGGAAAGGTGTCGGTGGAAGGCGGTGTGTGGGACGTAGGCGAGTGTGCAGCGCTGAGTGTGGGAAGTGTGTCGGTGTGCAGGGTGTGTGGGGAAGGGTGTCGGGTGCAGGCGGGTGGGTGGGAAGGAAGCTGCGCACCATAAAGGCTGCTGCATGTGGAGATAGCAAAAAAAATCTATTCATAAAACACCCAAATATCTTAAAGTACTAGATTATTTATCTCTGTGTTTACGTGCCTTCTGGATCAGCGCGGGTGAAAGGAGGAGCCTCCCTCGATGGTAACGCACGGAGCCTGAGCCTGAGCGTCTGCAACTTGAGTGGCGTTTGAGAAACTCGGGGAATTTGCAGATTTGATGCGGATATTTAAAAACGGCTGACTGATACAAAAAAGTGACGACGTATGTTGATATACTCGTCAAGGGCAGATTTGATGCATTATAAATCAGGAATGATGAAATGGTCTGGACGATACTTTAACTCTAACTGATCAAGCTATTGCTGGTATTTATCCCTGAATACAGAAACACGGGTAAATCTGATGATGTAGCCTATTATATTGGGTCCTGTAATATCAAGAATTGGACCACTCCCTACCGACGGCGGCGAGTGTTCCGATCGGCGAAGTTCCAGTACCGTTGTGGAGAGGTGTTTGAAGGTGCGCCTTATTGACTTCTGATTGACTCCTATACTCCTATGTTTGTTTGGTTACAGGGAGATTCGTACACAAGTTAATCGTACCCAGGTTTTGTTAGTTGTTTCGACACTGATTTTGAGTTTTTTCGACATACCTGGTGCGAATCGTACCTCTAGTAATCAAGTTCAACTCTATACTGAGTGTACGAAATGACTATGGTTTCATATAGACTACGAAACAACTTTTTTGTGTACGAATCTACTGGTGTAACGAAACACTTGTGTCCCAACTGACTGCATCCGTTTTTTCATGGTTATTGCTTTTAAGGAGGGGGAAATTCTGGTTTTTTATGGTGAGAGAGAGAGAGAGTGTCATTCATTCACCCACGGTCTTGTCCACGTAAGTTGAACTCGCGATCGGCAGTTTCACCCTCCCCAAATATCCTTAACCCTCCCAGTGCGAGCTTGGAGCTGATTATTACCGATCTGTGGGCAATGCTGGGACCTCACACACCACACACCCCATCCACTTGCTCAAGGGGACAGTAACCCCCGCATTGTCAGGAAAAAATCACAAAAAGCGAATGAGTATCGAACGCCCGACCACGCAATGGCAGACTAGAAGCTCTTAACGATTAGATGATGCAGGCGGTTGTGTGTGTGTATGTGTGTTATTCCCCATGGTCTTAACCAAGCACTGGACTCGTGACCCGCCAGCCATCACCTCCCCGTAGGTTTAACCCCTTTACACCAGATCTTTCCTTGGCTATACAAGATTATAGTTGTCGAGCCATTAAATTACGAAAAGTAACTGAATATACCAAATTAGCTAGTGGACAAGGTTACTAAACAGCCCGTTTAGGTAGGGTGGCCAGTGCCAGTGGCGTACCGAGGGGGGAGGCCATGCGGCCATGGCCCCCCCTTTTGCAGAGAAGAAAAAAATAACCAATATATATATATGATAGCACCAATATATAAAATATATATATATTAAATTTTATATATAAAATATATATTATATTTGGGTAGATAGATAGATAGATAGATAGATAGATAGATAGATAAAAACAAATTACTTTATTTAAATTTTGAATTTTTTTTTGGGGGGGGGATTTAGTTTGATTCTCTAATTTTTTTTGTGATTTTTTTTTATTTGTAGATTTTTTTTTTATTTTGTTTTTCAATTTTTGGATTGGATATTTTATTATTATTATTTTTTTTTTTTTATATTGATTTTTTTTTTATTTCTAGATTTTATATATATTTTTATATAGATATATATATATAAATATATATATTTTAAAATATATATAATATATATATATATTATTTTTTATATATATATAATATATATATATATATAATTATAATATATATTTAAATATATATAAAATATATATATATATTATATATATATATAAAATATATATATATATTTTTTTATTTATATATATTATTATTTATATATATAAATTTTTATTTATATATATTTTTATTTATTTATATATTTTAGATTTTTTATTATTATATTTTTGTTTTTTTTATTTTATAATTTTTATATTTATTAATATTTTTTTCCTTAATTTTTTTTATACATTTTTTTTTTTTTTTAAGATTTTTTTATTTTTTTATTATTATATATATATATATATATAATCAAAAATATAAAAAAAACTTTTTTTTATAAAATTTTTATATAAATCTTATATATATATATATATAAATATATATTATATTATATATATATATATAAATAATTTTATTATATAATATATATGCCCCCCCTTTTCAATTTTCTGGGTACGCACTGTTCATAGCTATAAAATATTGCTTATATATAAAAAACAAAAACATCTAATGGTAGCAAAATTACAATGGCAATTACGGTCTGGGTCTCAGGGGGTTAAACTTACAAGGAAATTTTTAAGGAAAGGCAAAAAAAACTTTTAAAAATTACAAGGAAATACAGGGCTTCAAGAAGGACATGTCGGTAAAGTTAAATAGTTGCCTTGAAATATGATAAGGTCTGATAAATGGTCTGGTCTGCTCGAAAGCTACTCAAAACGTCACCATTTATATTCACTGGAAAAATTTTTTTGTTGAGTGCTGACATTTGTTTTTAAAGAAATTTTTGGGGGCTGAATCCAAAACTGATCTCATTTTTCTCTCACGTCTTTTTTGAACTGTAGGATTTTCGTTTTTTTAAAAATTAAAAAAAAAAAAATCTTACATAACAGAAACAGGCTTATTTTAAAAAAAATTGCAAATTTTAAACAAAAAAAAAAAGAATGGCAGAAAGAGTTTTTTTAAATTACATGTTTTTAGAAAGGAAAAGGGTTTAAAAATTGTGTGAGTTAAGGAAAAAATTTTATTTTGTGCTTTTCTGGATTTTTCAATTTGGGGACTATGTTTGATGCTCCAAAATAGAGCCAATATCCACACCCCATCTCCCGGGGAATTTTTTCCATAACCTAAAATCTTGGTGAAATGTTACCTTGTCGTCGACACACAAGTTTTTGGGAAAGTGGAAGATGGCTATGCAAAAAAGTATTTTAATATCATGTTGCAACCAAAGCATTGTAGTTTCCCCAAATTTTTCTGAAAATTTTCTGTGTAAACGCACTGTTTTTCCAAAAGAAAGTTTTTGACGAGTCTTTGAATGATACCCAAGCTTTCTTTTCAAGGTCGACTAGTACCGTTGAAATGTTCATTTTTGATGAGCTGTCGAATTTGTGGACCATCAAAACACACCGGCCTTGTTTTTTTCAATTGAAAGCCCGGGGAAATCCCAAAGATGATGTTTCAAACAGTCCCCATATTTGAAAATGCTTTTAAAAAATTTTTTCATAGACCTAGTTTTATGTGCGGGGGTTTGGGAAATTTTATTTTTTTCTGTCAACAATGGCTCATGTACAATGTTGGATCTCCAGGTTTAAGATCAGATCTCGGGGGCCCAATTTTCTCTAAAACCCAAATGTTTCTCTCGAGCTCGCTCCCCAATACAGAAAAAGCGGGGTACTTGTGTATCCCTGTTGACCAAGAAGGAAGGACACTTTTTAAAGGGTCAACAGATGCCCATTGTGTTTGTCATATTGAAATAACTCTGACCTCTTTACTCTCCATATTCCATGAAGACAGACCGAATCCCCAAAATAGGGCGCGCCAAAACAAATTGCCATTTTTTAAAGCACATTTTCAAGCTCCTTTTAAGCATAAATAAACAATCGCCATTCATTTGGTTTGTAGTTTAAAGTCCCAATTTCCTTCAGTAAACGGGAATGTTTGGCAAACAAAAAACCGCGGGACTTCGAAATACGCAAAATGTTTTCTTGGTTCGAAAGATGATACCTTCACTCCTTGTTAAAGATTTTTTTTCTCGTTCAGTTTTGAGCTGTTTTTCTGAAGTTTTTTGGGATGGGCCCCAAATCACGTGCTAAATTATTCAAAACGTTGATCAAAAACCCCCGACAGAATCCCCGTGAATGTCAAAATTTCATCATTTCTGTCACTGGCTTTAAATCCCCGATCTTAGAGGGGTAGTTTTTCGAAAAATGGCACTGGAAATTTTGCGAAAAGGGGATGGGCTTTTAGGAGAATTAGGATATTCTATTTTACTTTATTTTCTGTTTAAATCTGATGTTTTCACTAAAAAAAAAGTAAAAGTCTGTGGGGAAAGTCTTTTTTTCCCTTTGCCAAAAAATGGGGTACCAAATGCCAAATTTTCACGGTTCCTTTTGGCCACACCTTAAACTTGACACATGCTTTCACACTTTTGAGGGGCCCCCTAGTTTTCTTGATACGAGTTCACTTTAAAAATCGAATAGCTTGTTGACAAATACCTGATGCTTTCCCCCTGACTTGGAATGGTGAAATAGTCAAAATACCCCATTATAGAGAAGGAGCAGGGTTGTTTAGGCATTTACGACGAGACGTAGCAGGAGGAAAAGATCGAAAAAAAAGAAAAAATTTCCCATGTAAATAAAACACTAAGCTGGGAATGTTCAAGCTTTTAAAACAAAAAAAACCCCGCATAAAAAGATAAGAAAAACAAGGTATTTTACAAGGTTAGAGAAAAGCCATAACAAATCCTCCTAAATTCCATATCCTGCTTCTGTTTGCAGTATTATAGTACGGGCTATTTTGGGCGCACACCCTTCACCGACTGTTCAATTTTAACTGCAAAAACCAAATTGCCACATAGCTCTAGAGTCAAATGTATCAGTGGCAAGTTTTATACAGCCCCAATGGAATTTTTCTTTTCTGGGGGTAAGTGTGGGAAAAAACTTTACGTGCTAAAAAAAAAATGACTAAGATTTTGAATCAGTTGCCAATTTTTGTCAATAAGCTCAAAATCTAACTCAACAATTTTTTTTTTTCAAATTGTTCCCCAGTGTTATTAGTGTATATTTACGGAGTTTTAAAAGGAGGCTAGATTTCATGGATGGGGATGCCTCTTGTAGCTTCCTTATTTTCTTATGTTTCTTAACCCCCTCACGCCCACAACGTAATTTCCATGTAATTTGGTCCCATTAGACGATTTTTAGTAAATTTTAAGGAATATTTTAGAGATATGACCTGTTTAGTATCCTTGTCCACTAACTAATTTGGTATATTTAGTGATTTTTCGAAATTTTATGGCTCCACAACAGACGTTTTCATATAGCAAGGAAAGATCTGGGTGTGAAGGGAATAATGAAACCTTATCAATCTGACTAAATGAAATGAAAGGCATTATTTGTCTGAACGCAAAAGTAGCAGGCGACACCATTTCTTTCATTGTTGCCAAGATAAAGAGCTGTGTTTCTTTTATTGTTACGAATTTTGCTGTAACATTTCTTCACGCACAAGATGAAAGGTGCATGGGTAATTTTTCTAAATTTTTTTCGATATATCAAAATTTAATAAAAAATTTTATGGCGGACGACCCCCTAAATGCTGTTGTGATCACTTTTCCTGCTGCGCCCAAATGATGAAGAGACAGAGTAAGGTTATGCGATATACATATATGTGACCTGCAGAAAATAGGAGGGTAACTTATGCGTGCAAAGACTGTTTTTAAGGTAATCAGCAGAGAAACTTTAAAACCCCGGAATATTTATGAAAGTCATACCTGCACTGCCACCCCAACAACTGCTGGGGCCATTACTCCCCCACAGCACACAAAGGGGACGGCTGCCACCACACATGTAACACACTGCCACCACCACCCATTGCCACACAGGACCACTCCCACAGGCACGGGTACAACACACTTGTCCAACAACACACCACCTAAAAGGGATCTTCACGTGCCTGGGAATCTCAGGCTTAGTCTTGAAACACTTGCTACAAAAATCACACTTGAACTCCCGCAAACCAGTGTGTCTAAAGGTGTGTTTGTTGAGTTCAGAAATGGTATAAAACCTTTTCCCACACTCTAGGCATTCATGATTCTTAATACCACTGTGCATCAGGGTGTGCGTGGTGAGGTGAAACTTTCTAATAAACCATTTCCCACACTCTAAACATTCAAAATTCTTAACACCACGGTGTGTCAGGGTGTGTGTGGTGAGGTCACTCTTTCTAGTAAATCTTTTCCCACACTCTAAACATTTATAATTCTTAACACCACTGTGTGTCAGGGTGTGTGTGGTGAGGGAACTCTTTTGAGTAAATCTTTTCCCACACTCTGTATTCATAATTCTTATCACCACTGTGTGTCAGGGTGTGTGTGGTGAGGTGACTCTTTTGAGTAAATATTTTCCCACACTCTAAACATTCATAATTCTTATCACCACTGTGTGTCAGGGTGTGTGTGGTGAGGTGACTCTTTTGAGTAAATATTTTCCCACACTCTAAACATTCATGGTTCTGAACACCACTGTGTGTCAAAGAATGTCTCTCAAGCTTACTCTTGTGTTTGAATGTTTTGTCACACTGCTGGCACTTCAGCTCACTGTGTGCCTTGTGGCCTGAGCTGCCTGCCTCCAGGTGATTCTTGCCATCACCTCTGTGCCTCCCCACACCTGAGGCAGACTGATCCTGCTGCTCCCGGCCACTCATGCTGCTGCCCGGCCCTACAGCCTCCACCGCAGCAACACTCCCACCAGCACGCGATGACCGGTCCTGCGGGAACCCTCGGGGATGCCTGAGGGAGCCGGGTCAGTGCCGGGCGGAGCAGCCGGCTTGGACTGTGACCTCAGCACCTGCAACAGTGGTGACAGTCAGCACACAGAGAGCCACGCGCTGCCCTGACACTCTGCTCCTGCCTGCGGGGCCCACACCCTGCTTCCTGCCTCACTCACACCGTGTTGTGTTGTGGTGGACGCCAGCAGGACAAAGGTGGTGACGTTGAGGGCGTGGTGGTGGGCGTGGACACTGCAGCAGCAAGTGTTGGAGAGGGCAGGATCCTGCACCAGAGGCAGGACACATGCAGGCGGTGCAGGCCAATGGAACCCCCTTCTTCTTCTTCTTGTGACCTTAGTCGCTTAGTATCGCTTCATAGGTCCTCTTCTACTTTGTCTCCTGCGTTAACAAGACTTGTTAACTCTTCCCTGTTTATTTCACCTGGGAAAGACATTTTGATCAGTTTTCAATCCTTTGATTATCATCCTAATTCATTGTCTATTTTGTGTTCTGATCTCCCAACACTGCGTTAGGAATACTTTGGTGAGGTTTACAATCCTTTCAGTTTCCTTTCTGTCCCCATACAGTCCTAACACGTGTTACGTGTCACGTGTTGTCTGTAGTGATGCTAAAACTCATAATATATGCCCCCCTGCGACATTAGTGCAGTGGCGACTATATAAGTATATATCTATAGTGTTATTGACGGTAAATTAATTGAGATTTCATCATTCAATTTTCATAGTCACCCCTGCTACTTGACTTCCCATCGAGATGTCAAGAAATATACAGTCCTCAGAAACGCGCGCTTTTTAAAAGTTTGCATTCTGCCGGAGGACGCCCACTCGATCCCCCAGCCAATAGGAACGACGAATGGGAAGGGGCCCGTCTCGATGTATTTTCGCGAGCATCAGTCCAGCCTGGAACGGTATAGACTGGACTGGACCAGGGTGGTGAACGTCGCAAAAACACGCTATTACCGTTTGTGTGTGTGTGTGTGTCAGCACGCATATATGTGTGTGTGTGTCTGCATGCATACATGTGTGTGTGCGTGGTGGTGCTGCAGGACAGGCATGGGGCTAGGGTGAGGCAGGCGTGGGGCTGGGGTGAGGCAGGCGTGGGGCTGGGGTGAGGCAGGCGTGGGGCTGGGGTAAGGCAGGCGTGGGGCTGGGGTGTGGCAGGCGTGGGGATGGGGTGAGGCAGGCGTGGAGCTGGGGTGAGGCAGGCGTGGGCTGGGGTGAGGCAGGCGGGGGGCTGGGGTGAGGCAGGCGTGGGGCTGGGGTGAGGCAGGCGTGGGGCTGGGGTGAGGCAGGCGTGGGGCTGGGGTGAGGCAGGCGTAGGGCTGGGGTGAGGCAGGCGTGGGGCTGGGGTGAGGCAGGCGTGGGGCTGGGGTGAGGCAGGCGTGGGGCTGGGGTGAGGCAGGCGTGGAGCTGGGGTGACAGGCGTGGGGCTGGGGTGAGGCAGGCGTGGGGCTGGGTGAGACAGGCGTGGGGCTAGGGTGAGGCAGGCGTGGGGCTGGGGTGAGCAGGCTACGGGGGTGGTAGGTGGTCTACCCCGAGGCACTTTGACCAGTGACCAACGACAGCAACAACACCATTGGAGTTTGCACCTACATTGTTGTCTAATATATACTACTACTACAAACATGGCTACAAACATCAATACATGGGTCCGAAGGGCCCACAAACACTTGTATTATGGCTATAAATGAACTCATTACCAAAATATCCCCGAGTGGCGACTTTAGTAACGGCTACACTAAGGTCGCCAGCTAGTGTTTATGTCCTCCCGCCCGAAAGGTGATAAGTTGCTGTCTGTCGTGGCGCGAAAAAAAACCGAGTAGTGAAATTAGAAACCGTTTGAGGAAGAAGGCCATTGAGGAGGAAGGCGAGAGTCAGGGAAGTACCATTGCAGGGTATCAAACTGTGTACAATGTAAGCTGTTGTGTGAGGCCTGAAGGGAAGATGTCAATGGTGTAAACTATGTGCACAGTGTTTACTTGTGTTACTGGAGAGCGGCTAGTCTGTTTGAAGCCAATGAAAAATAGAGGAAAGGTGGAAACATAAACAAAAGCAAGACAATAGTGTGCATGCTACAGGGACACTGGAGTTGACTGCAGTGCAAGTGTGGTTTGAAGTACGTAAACTTGGATGTAAGTCTTGTAAACTTTTATGTAGAGTTTGAGGCTGTGTGGTCACAACAAAGTGGTAGTGGGTGGAGGCAGACTAAGGTGTGTGTTACCTATGGAAGCATAATGATGCGTGTGCCAACTTGTGCGTCATGTTCAAGAGTAAGTGTTCGTGTAAACTTGTATTATTATGCTGTATTGGAGAATGAGTGGAAATATACAGGTCATCTTTAGTATGGAGTGTAGTGTAAACCTGTCCCATACTCATACTGTCTGATTGAAATGTTGTCAATACCTCACCTGGACTAATACAGGGAGGTCCCGAAGATACGAGCAGTTAGGTTCCACCTGGCATACTCGTAAAGCGAAATCTCGTATAACGAAACATAACTAATGGTAAAATATAGGTTTGGTTCCAGGACCCCAACAATAAAAAAAGAAAAGAAAAAAGACATTTTTTTCAAGCTATAATAAAATTTGGTAATACAGGAGAACCTCATTTAACCGGCATTTAAAACAACGGCAGCCTCAAAACAACGGCACTAATCGACCCAGGCATTAATTAAGTATAATTATTTCAAAAACTGAGAAAATCGGCAGAAATTTAGTTGGGCAAGGCTGTGGTCTACACAGACTCTCTCTCCTCACTCTACCTCCTCCTCTCCCGTCATCCACGATCCTCTACGTCCCTCGTCCACACCATCCAGAGGGCCCTTCACCTTACCAACGAGGGGTGGGAGATCGCCTTCCAGTGCGTTCCCTCCCACGCTGGTATCCCAGGCAACGAGGTGGCTGATTCTGCTGCCAGGATGGCCTTAACAGATGTAAACACGACACCCTTCCCTCTGCCGCTCTCCGCGGCCAAACGCCTGATCCCCCGGGTCTGCCGCTCCACCTGGAATAACACACTCGGCGATGCCTCCGCATCACCTCCATGGGCCAATACCGCAGTGACTCTTCCCCCAGCCGTGGATACGGAAAAAGTCCCGCGTCCTGGATGTCACTCTCACCCGCCTCCGCCTGGGGCACACGACACTCACAGCTCACCTGCATCGCCTCCGTCTGTCCCCTGACCCCCACTGCCCTTGGTGCATGAATTTTCCGGAGACTATTGAACACTTTCTGCTGCAGTGTCCGTACTTCCACTCACACCGTGTAGTGCTACAGTCTCAACTTCTCGCCCTGAACGTCACTACCTTTGACCTGCCCACCCTGCTGGCGGCGGCTGGCGTTCCCCCCTCTCGGCAAAACGCCGTCATCCGCCTCACCTGTGCCTTCCTGAGGAAGACAGGTCAACTACCGCGCCTGTGATAGCATCATAGGACATCACCAGGGCTCATAGTGTTCCCCGAGGGATCCTCGCAGCCCTAAAACAACAACAACAACAACCTCCAGAAACCACAGTATTTATTGGGATTTTGGGCGATTCCATAAGAGTAACTCTCAAAACAACGACAAAATGAGTTATCCGGCATGCGCTCCCCCCCGAGGGTGCCGGATAAACGAGGTTCTCCTGTATTTAGTAGGGGTGCGAGAACCCCTTGAGGAATCCTATGGTCCCTGGTGATATCCTATGGTGCTATTACATGCGTGGGAGCTGACCTGACTTCTTCAGGAAGGCACATATTATACAGCTGATAACGGGGTGTTGTGTTGTGTTGTGCGGGCGGCGGCCGATGTCCGCCGCCAGCGGAGATCTCCTTGGTAATTATTTAGTAGGAAAGCGAGGACCCTTTGAGGAATCCTATGATCACTGGTGATATCCTATGGTGCTATCACAGGCGTAGGAGCTGACTGTCTTCTTCAGGAAGGCACAGGTGAGGCAGATGACGGCGGTTTTTGAGAGAGGCGGCGGACGGGGCAGGCCGCCGCCTCCTCTGCCAAGGTAGGTTTGGGCAGGCTTAAACGTCTTATCACTCGTTATTATACAACTTAGTGATTATGGTGAGATGTTATATCCACGTGTCATTATCTAAATCAATGTAGCACCGTGTGTCACCTTAAATAAGGGTGATTTAAAGATGTTATGATGAGGTGACTGCTGGCCGAGCTGGCGGGGCAGAGGGTGACGGAGAAATACTTGCCGCGGAGCCGCCCCATATCACAAATATTCACCATTTTAACACACATACACACCTTCTACCACCAATACACTAGCAACACAGGCTCCTTACTTATATATCTTACTATCTGATACATTAAAACTACTTAAAACGCAAGCATTCAAAATAAAACGAGAATTCGTTTTAGATGACGGGGACAGAAGGCGGAGAGGCAGTCTGGCATGCCATTCTTGCCCGGAAATATGTATCGCTGGCTTGTTATTGGTCGAGAAGTTTTAAAAACTGTTTGTCATTGGCTGGTGACGGATGACGCCTTAGCCAGTCACAACCTTCTACTCGTTTACGACCTATCGAGGGAGCTTTCAATCAGCTTTGTAGCTTCCGTCATTAGGAAAGTAGTATCTAGGTAGTGCGAGAGCAGGTTGTTGCTGGCCATACTACCTCCGTTGCTGGCTTCTCGCCCAGGGTTGTGAATTTTGTAGGCCACATTGTCGTACTGAGCCACCAGAATTATCATATTTTCAGATGGATTACACTGGTCGACACATACAATGGTTCCGAGTTCATTGTGTGTGGGTTGGAAAGCATTTTCGCTGCTGATTTAAAAAATGGCACTGCTTTTTCTCTAGCACGTATAGCTTTTGAAATATCGGCATTTTAAATGTTAATAGCTATTATAATTATATACGTATATATAATTATATAATTAATCGAAACAATCCCCCTACGTTAATATATATTACTCGTAATTAGATTATGGTGGTGCCTGCAGCTTTATTAGGACCTAATGTACATATCTGGCAAAAAATATACTTAAATTATGTTCCAAATATATCCAAAAATGTGCCACATCTTGGAAATATCCGAAAATATGCCAAATCACAATAAATTTTGACTTTATATACACCTTTTTCACTGTCAACAAGAGGTTTGTACATACAGTTGAACCTGCCAGGTGAATCTTTCGGTCGTGCTGGCCATTCCTTTTGTTTGTAATGTTTGTTGTCCGCTCTAGAGTCCCACAAACAAAGAAAACACATGTGCTTAGTGTAACCTAACTGGAGTCCTAGAAGCAAGGAGATTACCTTCAGGTCCCCACACAGATTCCACTGATGTTCTTCATATTTAACAGCAGATAACAAAGTCTTCATAGTTTCATAAGTTTCACTCATTTCATGGCCATGCGCAATTGGAACACTCGGAAGCTTATTTCCTTTATGCAGAAGAACGGCCTTTAGCGTGTTTTTCCTGAATCTATGAACAGCCGCCACTCACTCTTATCATAAGTGTGAGACTCACAAAGTTGTTCCATGAGGGTGTCAACATCAAAGCAGTAACAGAGCTTGTGTTCCATCTTGAAGAAGCTTGAAAGTTCTTTATGTCTACGACGAAACGTGGTGATGAGAACTCCTTCTTGTAGCAAATTCCATTCCTTGAGACGAGATCCAAGGACTTCACTTTTCTCCTTGGGTAGATCTAGGTCCCTAGCAAGGTCATGTAGCATTTCCTGACTGATGAATTTGGGCTCTCTGTTGTCTGCCATTTCTTGAAAGTCTGTATCCATGGGATTATCCTCCTCGTTCGAATCTGATTCACTTATAGCACTTGCAATTGGAACATTTGGAACTGGGAGATCAGGACCATGTGACCCAGGCCTGATGGCAGAAGGTACGTCAGGATACCTGATTTTAGCTCGCGTTTTTACTGAATATCCTTTGATGTTAGTTAGGCAGAAGTAGCAGTCAGTACTGTGATCCTTTTGTTCACGCCAAACCATTGGGATGCCGAATGCCATGCCTGATGGCCGTTTGCCACGCATCCATTCATTCAAGTGGTTCACACAGGGGTTGCATGCTACGTGAGGGGCCCACTTCTTATCTTGATCACCTATACGGCACTTGAAGTAATGCAGATAAGCTGCTTTAACATTCTTTGTAAGAGGTTTCTTCAGACTGTCAGGGGTAAAAATTCCACATATGTAACAAAAACTGTCCGATGCATTCACACAGTTACGGCGCTCCATCACAGCCCGGTACAAGGTACTATATACGGTAAACACAACTAAAATTAGGACTCCACTAAATCAAACACATCATATCTGCAAAGAAAATAAAATGTTTAAACATATGTCAATAGCTGTACGATCAGTAGGTAAAAATGTACTACAAAGCCTGCTAACCCCTCGCCAATACGCAGCGCGCACACCCTCCCCTGCTCACTGCACAAACCACACTGACTCAAAAACACTGCACTGCCCTAAATGGGCTTGAGAAAAGAAAAGATTAAGAGTTTAAAATGAAAACATTGGTGAAACCTATTTCTGCTGATTTTACCCATATTTTTTCATGAATTGCGTCTGGTTCTCAAAAACTGGACATGATAAGAGTTAATTGAACATCAGATTCGAGTTCAGCAGGGTCAATTTACCTATAATCAGCTTCATTTAGTCCAGAACCATATCTTCGATTTTTTTTTGTCGACCAGTGTTATCGTACAACCTTAGGTAAAATCATATAGTCAGTAAATGACTTTATAATTTTAGTAAATAACTTGGTAATTTTACTCACCCCAGTTTGAATGTCGTAACATTGGATTTTCGATCTCATATATTGAAATTAGACCCTAATTTACACATCTCATATCATCGGATTCTCGTATATCGAATGCTCGTATAACGGGACCTCCCTGTATAGCATTGCCATATAGCATTGGGGAAGGCTGGGAGGCTACAAAGTGTTCGTTATGTGAGTTATGTACAGCCATGGTTGTTTTTCAGTTTGAAATATTAGTAGAGCCGCTAACACACACGTGCTGTTTGCTTGCTGGTTCATTGTTCAAATTTCAGTTCACATGAATATAATTTTCTTCAGCAAAATTTCTTTATACAATTTTTACATAGAGTGAACCGCTCCTATATGGGAACCCCAGAAAATAAGATTCGTTTAAGGCATTTTGCTTGACGCATAATTTTCCAGTACCATAACTTGTGCGTTAAATGGGGCGGCAAGTAGTGTGGCATAAGCTGGCATTTCAGAGTGTGGCACATCCTATGCATCCTTGTCTTATACCTCTGCTCATGTCTATTTATGTTTATTTGGACTTTCCTGTATTTTTCATCATTTCTTTTTGTTTAAACATTTTACACAAGATTGTGCTGACAACTTTATATATATATACAGGGAGGTCCCGAAGATACGGGCAGTTAGGTTCCACCTGGCATACTCGTAAAGCGAAATCTCGTATAACGAAACACATAACTAATGGTAAAATATAGGTTTGGTTCCAGGACCCCATCAATTAAAAAAAAAAAGAGAAAAAAAAGATGTTTTTCAAGCTAAAATAAACTATAGCAAACACAACAAACTCTCAAATATAGGGGTCTATATACCACACCATCGCACCACCACACAAAACAGTGAATTAAGAGTGTGACAGCACAGTAGGACAGAGCACAAATAAGTCACAATAAGCACATTAAGTAAACCAGCAAATCACTAAAATTGACTCACAAGGCACAATACATACAAGCAACAAAGACGTATGTACTCTTGGTGACGCCGCGTGATACACTAGACTCGAGAGGGTAGGGTAGGGAAGGGTGCGCAGACCTCTTCCACTGCCCACAAACTCGTCTCTGCGCATCTGAATCATTGTACAGGAAAACCTCATTTAACCGGCATTCAAAACAACGGCAGCCTCAAAACAACGGCAGCCTCAAAACAACGGCACTAATCGACCCAGGCATTTTTTTTTCTTTTTTTTTCGGGCCTCCAGCAGGGAGGACCACGGGCTAGCTGAGCCCGTCAGAGGAGATCCTGTGAAAAAAGAGAGGAGTGTGTTCGTGCTGCTGGCGTGCGACACGAGGACTGGCTTGTCCATCCTGACGAGGAGTGCGGGATAGAAAGGGGCACTCAGCAGGATAACACAGGCATTAATTAGGTATAATTATTTCAAAAACTGAGAAAATTGGCAGAAATTTAGTTCAAATTTGGCGGGGTACACAGGGTTGGCAACCCTTTCATCCCTTCCACTGGTAAACTCTGGAACTCTCTTCCGGGTTTTATTTTTCCACTTTCCTATGACTTAAATCTTTTCAAAAGAAGAGTAACAAGACACCTCCCAAAACTAAATTGGCTCACCCCTCTTTTTTTTATTCTCTTACTGTCTTCTTTATAGGGACTGGCAACTAAGCGGGCATTTTTGTTGTGCCCTTGGCCAGTTCCTTGTGATGGGAGAAGGGATTTTGGGCGATTCCATAAGAGTAACTCTCAAAACAAGGGCAAAATGACTTATCCGGCATGCGCGGGCCCCCCCGGGGGTGCCGGATAAAACGAGGTTTTCCTGTACATTGTCCGGGGTTTTGTGAATTTTTGTAGGCCACATTGTCGTATCGAGCCACCAGAATTATCATATTTTGTCCAAGCGAACGAAGCGAGCTTGGACACCTATTTCAGCCGAAATCAGGTGTCATATAGGCTTGTAAAATGTTTTCACAAATGTGTGGGGCAAGAAAGATACAGGCGCAAAGGAAGAAATTTGGCACAGAAAGTTATATTTCGTCTCTTAACCCATTGTCCAAGCGAGCTTTTAGCATTTATGCTAAAATTCGTAATGTATTGTGCCTGGCGACATTAGTGCAGTGGCGAAAGTAGTGCATTAATGCAGTGGAAATAAATGTGTTCGTAGCCTTCACAACAACAGTGTCTTATAGTGTCGCCGAGAGGCAGGCCGCTTGTGTTAGGCCTCATATAACCACTATAACTCGTGATTCTAATGCCGTTATAGGTGTTATTTAGGGTTAGCGTGGTGTTATATACGTGGTAGGGTGTGTGTGAGGTGTTAAATATGCCATTTCAGCCGTGGGTTTGAGAGAGGAGGAAGAATAACAATTATGAAATACCACCACCACCACCACCATCAGGTTGATTTTCACCATCGTACAACCTTATAGTCGGGTCACTTAGGGCGGAAAAAAGGCTTTCGCTTCACCTTAGGTGAAGGAAGTATTTTGAGGGTCTTATCCTTAGCATTTTGTGCCGCTGAATCCGAAAATCGTATTTGGGGGTCACTCGTTAGCGGTAAGTTTTCGCGCAATTTGCAATTTGGCAATTTGGCAATAAAATTGGCAATTACAAATTGCAGAATGAGAACCAGACGTCGTAGAGACCTCGTTTTGGACTCAAATTGAAGCTTATTAAGAGTGCATAAAATGTTATTGAGTACTCCGTGGTTGTATCTGTTGGGTTTACTGATCTATAATGGAAATTAGAGATAAGTGGAAAAAAATTGGGAAAAATATAAAAGGAATAATTTTGGCCTTAAAGCCTGAGTTCTTAATAATTAAAAACTAAATTTTAATTAGTAAAAAAAGTAAAATAAAAACAATTGTTCTTAGGACACATTTAATTAACGAATTGTGCAAGGGTGGGTACAATTATTGCGTAGAAACTTGCGTATTGCGTTATTGCTCCGCGTCTCCTGATGAATGGCCAGCCCCGTCGCCACCTGGAGAGGGGTCTCTCGGGTTCGGGAAGCTTGGGTGCTCGTCGCAGCTTGCTTTGCACTCAAGATGTTTGTCATGAGGACTTGTCCGACGATCGAGGCTCCCTTCTCCGTTCGCGGATTGTTTCTTCCAGCTCCACCGACGACCCAGGTCGCGAAACTCTTGACGAGGGGAGGAAGGTTAAAGTTGGCCATGTCTCCTTCGAATTTCCAGTTCGGTTCTTTGAGGGTTTCTTCACGCAGGATTTTGGCAGCTTTCAGGAGTGTAGCAAGCTTGAAGTCCCCGATTGTCCGATGGTTTGTCAGGGCCTCTTTCCTTGCCTCCGCCAGATGAACCAGTTCGGGTTCGCGAGGGTTCTTGGGCTTGGTGAACTCCACGCCATGGGACCATGGTGGAGAGGAGTTCCTTTATCCGCCAGCGTGAGCGGCCAACACCATGCTGCTCCTTGATGCTGTCTATTTCTCCCATCGAGAGAACCACTCCACTCTCCAGCTTCTCGCTAACCTCTTCCACGAACTCGATCACGGAGCGATCTTCTGGGTCTTGTTGAGTGGAGGCCACTGTCCGCAACTTGTTGACGACATGAATGCTCCAGCAGCCCTTATGGTACATCACGTCGGCAGCCAGGACGTCGAGGTCGGGAGGAAGCTGGATTTTCCACTCATAATTCGTTCCATTGTGGACCGCCTCAATGATTCGATTGGCACTCCAGGTCGTGCTCACCCGGTGCAGGACTTCATTTGGCCTGTCTCCATCACCGCAGAAGAAACATTCCTTCCGGGGAATAGGAGCGCTGGCGCGGCGGGGGACTCGAGGCGGCGGGGTGGCAGGCCTAGAAGTAGAGATGGATAAAAGCTTTTATTATTTAGTCGGGAATGTAATGGAAAACTACCAAAGGGAATATACTTTCAGGAATCCTATGCATGAAAATAATTATAGCAAATAAGATATTTCTCGAAACATCAATTTAAAAGTATTCAAAGAATGTTTTTTAGCTTAAAAGCCCTCGCGGCCAAGCGGCCCCGGCTTTCCACTCCTCGCACTGCGAGTTAGATTTATCATCATCTGCGACGTTTATCCGGAAATCAGTGCCACGCACTTAGCGCTCCCTATCCTTGAATCACTAGACCATAATCAAGCATATTTTCAGTCGAAAGTTTTTCGAAAAAAAAAAAAATTTTTAATCCTAATC
>JACEEZ010000612.1:0-37552 GCA_016584305.1 Chionoecetes opilio
AACCCCCCTTCCCTTCCGAGAAGGAATTGGGGGTTTTTCCCATGGGTTTTTTATTTTTTTCCCCGCCCCACCCCCCTTTCCTTTGGAAAATTTTGTTCATAAGCTATTGTGGAGCCCTTTGTACTCCTTACATTTTAAGCGGCAAATCCTTTTATCAAATGGCCAAAACGTACCCTCTGCCCTTAAACACCGAACTTCCTGACAATTTCACTGATAACTTCAAATGCTTCCTGAGTTTCTCCTCGATTAAACTTGTACTCTTTGTCGCATCTAGTGTTCTTCTCCTCATCCTCCTTCCTTCTCTTTTTTTCCACTTGCTTCTGATTAAGTAGGGTTTTTCTTGAGCTCATCGTCGATCCTGAAAGACCATCTGGATCCTTTATTTTCTTGAGGCTCATCAGTCAACCCCCTGAAGAAGGACTCATCGGAGCCCTTTTCATCCCCTACACCCAAATCGCGGGGTGTGATTGGGGGTGAGGGAGTGCATGATGGGTAGGGAATGGGTGGGGGGTGAGGGTAATGGGGTGGTGAATGGGTGTGGGGTGATGGGTAGGGGGAGTGAATGGGTGGGGGGGGGGGTAGGGGTGGTGGGGGTTTGGGGGGTGATGTGGGGGGTGGGTTAAACATCATTTCTACATCCATAAAAGTTAAAAGGGGCTATCTGGAGAGGGGTTTTTGGTGGCCTTTGGCCCACCAAACAGGTGGTGGGCCGAAGCCCACCAATGCCCTCCGCGGGACTACCCAAAAAAGTCCGCCGGGTGCGGCTTGCGGTATATATTTAAGGTATATTTTAATATTTTAATATATATATATATAAAGTAAAAAAAAGTTTTTTAAAACTCACTCTCTCCCCTTTTCCCTATCTCTCTCTTACTCATACCCTCTTTCACTCATATCTTTTCCTCTCTCTTTTTTTCGGAAAGAGAGAGAGAGAGAGAGAGAAGAAGGAGAGGCCGCCACGGAAATTTTATATATTTAAACGCTACTTTATGCAGGGTTTTCTATTGTATTATCAGAAAACGAAATCTATCTGGAAAGCTAATTTAATTTTGCTTCTTTGATATCTGCCATCTTTAAACCCCGCCACACTACCCTCACCCCCGTCCCGGGGCTTTCCCTCGAACATGTTTGTCACTCAAAAGGGGGGAATGTGGACACCCCATGCCGACGGCAAAATTTTTAAACCTCGGGCCTGCCCGCCAACATTCAGAGGTTTAAATTGGGGGGGATGCCCTCCTACGGGGCAGCGCCAAACAATCTTCAAGTTTCGGCGTTTTCACTATTTAATATTTTTGCATTGCTTTTACCGTATACCATCAGAAACCCAAAGTCAGCTGATTACGAGTATGTGTCAAAATTAAATGGGAGAAGGTCGGGGAAAATTTCAGCGAGTTGAAGACAAAAAAGGAGAAAAAAAGGTTACACTATTCTTTTTGTATATTTTTTAGAATCACAAAAAGGTTTCGTATATTTTTCTTGCTTTGATATGCAGAAAAGGGGCATGAAAATGATAGTTGGGTCGTTTTTCTAAACCTCCTGGGGGTTTTTTCATAAACTCGAGTGGAGTAACGATATGGAAAAAATGACTCTCATTTTAAATCAGGAAGCGCGCTGACCCCCGAACAAAAACCCTTTATGTGGCACAACCCTGGGAAAGGCGCTTCTCGCGCAACACCGACGGAAGTACCGACGGTGGTGAGGGTAGTGTGGACGGGGCTTTATAAGTGTCCACAAAGGTTTTCATACGACTAGTTTTTTTAAATGAATGTTAAGTTCATCATATTTCTTCAGGTCTCAGAAGACCTTTTTTTAATGGTTTTTTTTGTTTTTTTGTGATAACTTTTAGAACAGCATTTCCCAAGATTAAGTCTATATTAAGAAAAAAAAGGGTTATCCTTATACATGTATAACATGATTCTGCGGGTCATGCCTTGGAACTTTTCCCCGGGGCTTGGGTGAACGAAGGGCCTTGGCCCAAGGGATGGCGCCCCCCCAAAACGATTTGTCGCTACTCTTATTTTAAGGTACTCACCTTTTCTTCAAAAGGGCCGGGCCTTTTAAAAGGCTGCTCCTGTGGGTCTTGTTCTTGTTTTTTGTTTTGGGGTTTGGTAGAGTCTTTTTTCTATTTCTCATATACCAATTTTTTCCCAAAAAAACTCTTTCCCCGGGTCTAAATCATCCGTCCATTGTCTCACCACACAGTCCCAGCAGTAATAACACCTTTCTCTTTCCTGTCCTTTAACCCCTCTTTCTTTGTAAACCTCCCATTTCAGTCAAAACCACACGCATCATTTAAATTCTCTCCCCGCAAATACTTCTCACATTCTATATCACATGTTCCCCTGTTTCACCCTCACCCATCTTCCAAAACCATCTGGAAACACTTTGCTGCCTGACTCGGACCATGGGTATTTCCCTTGGGAAATTTACACCCTAGCACGGGAAACTTTTTTCCGGGTTGGAAGAAAAGGTTTCGCCCCCGGGGGTTCCCAATCAAAACACATTTTCATACGGGGGCCCCTTTTCCCCTTATACCATTCTATTTGTTTGTTTCTGCCCCACTCTTTTTTCCCCCTTTACTCAGCCCCTATATTTTACTACTCTATCGATCTCCTTTTCCAAATTTTTTCACCTCCCACTAAAGGCCCTTCTTAAATCACCATTCAACATCTTCCTTTCCCAATTACTTTCGATCCCCCCTCTATCATTTTTGATACACCCAAACCAAAATCGCAATCCATTCTTTCTCCCTTTTTTTGGCATCGTTTCCCCCCATTTATACTCATTCACCCCACAAATAAATTTTTCTTGCCAACTTGTGTCCTCCATTCTTTCCAGTCTGATCTTAACCTGAGTTTTTGCTTTCGAAGTCCCCCCCTAAATGTACTCCATCCCAGGTCACCTTTTAAACCCCTTTCATTCGCTGCATCCTGGGTGCATTCTCCCAAATTCCCTTGCTACTTTATTTTGGGCCCATTCCAATATCTCTATTTCACTCTCATTCCATGAATCCCCTCCATACCATACAAAATGCTTGGGACACCCCACACTCTTCCACACCCCCTTAAACCCGCCCTACTTGCTTCCCCTCATCCTTGCCACACCCCCAAAGGGCGACCCCCCCACTGTTTTCCCTGGCTGATCTTTTCAGCCTTTGCTTTTCCCCACATCCATTGGAACTCATGCACTTTCCCTAGGTACTTGTATTCATAGTTTTTTTCTAATTTTTTTTCTCCCATTTTTCCATGTAGCTTTCTGTCATCCTCTGTTATTTTTTACTATCATCACCTTATTTTTTTCCCCCCGGCAAAATTTTTAAACTCCAAAGTTTTCCCCCGTACCTTTCCCCATCTAACAGGCTCTGGAGTTCCTGGGCCCGATTTCCCCTCAAAAACTCCCATATCATCGGCTTTCCCATTAACAAGCTTTTTTTTGTCATTTCCTACTCTCCCCTGCATCCATTCTTCTCATCCTTACTGCCAGTTCCTAAGTATACAGACTAAAAAAGGTTTGGGGAAAAGGGGTGCACCCCTTGCCAAAACACCTCTCTCACTCCTCACCCATTCGGGTTTCTATTTACCTAGCCTATATTTTGCTCAGTGTCTTCATGCATCCTTCTCACTATGTTCACTTTTTTGGGCCCAAACCCAAACCCTTTTTTCCAAAAAACCTTGCAAAAACTTTTTCTTGTTTACTCTATCATAGGTTTTTCCAATGTCTGGGAAACCCCAAAGGGAAACAGTGCCCTTTCCCCCCCTTTTCCTTTTTTTAAAATTATTTCATTCCCCACAAAAAATGTTGTCCTCTGCCCCCTACCCACTCAAAACCCATTTTGCTCCTCACCTAACACCATAGCTTCTCCAACCTTTACAAAACCCTTTTCCCCTTAAACACGCACAAAAAAACTTTCCCTTTACTGAAATTCTTTAAAGGGCTTTTGGGTTTCTATATTCTTCAATTCACTCTTACTCTTGTATCCCCCTTTTATGCAATAGGGCACTCTACATTACCTTTTTCTAGGCCCCCTTTCTTCTTCCCAAAACACGGTTAAATGGGGGCAGTCATTCGGGTCAATCACCCCCTCCCCCCCATTCTTGTACATCTCATTTTGGTTTTTACCCGGGGGCCTCCCTTGTTTTTTCCCATTCTTTTGCCTCCTTCCCAAATTCTCTACTTCATCCCTCCCAAATTTTCCTTTTCATCACACCTTCCGCATCTTTTTTTTTCCCAACGTTATACATTTGGTTTACGTCAAAGATTTCACCCCAGGGCCCCCTATGTTTTCCCCAAAAATTTTTTTATAAACCTTTTTGTTTTTTTGTCTCTCTGTTACCCCTTCAGCTTTTACTTTAAAGGGCTTTCACATCTTCTTTCCCACCATTTTTCCCCCCCTCTCTGAATCTGTACCACTCACCCCCCCCTGCAAGTCCTTTCTCTTTCGGGATCGGATTTTTAAATGGGGGCACACATAACTTTCGCATCTCTTATCTTTCGTTTTTTTTAAGTCGCTGCTTTTTCACTTATTCTGTCCATGAAATTTGGTATTCTTTCCTTTCGCCCCCTTCATTTTTCTTCCCCTCCTTTTTTTTAAAAACCCTCTACTTTTCCTTTTTAAAACCCTTTTTTTTTTCTTTTCCTTTCCCTTTGCCTCCCCTTAATTTTCCTTTCATTCCACCTGGTTTTTTCCTCTCTTTTTTCCTTTTGTTCTAATAAACCCTATTTTTTTAAGGGGCAACGTCCTAAAATTTTTCCTTTAGTCTCTCATTTAGCTCATTACCCTGTACTCTTTCCTTCCCCATCTCATCAGACACATTTGAAAATTTCCCATTTTGCACCCTTCCCCTCAACCTCCTTTTGTTCTTAAACCTTTCCTTATTTTTGGCTCACTTGTACTCCACATCATACATTCCCTACGGGCATTTTAAATGATCGGGACACAATACCCAATTTTTCCTTTCCCATCTTTTCCCCCATTCGAGCAAACTCTCTCGTTTTTCCCTTTAAACCAAAACAAAATAAATTTGGGCAGACTTTTGGGTTTCCTTGAAATTCCAGGGCCACGGGGACCCTTGCCACAGTCTCATTCGGGTTTTTTCTACCCTCCAACCATCTAAAAATTTCAGAAAGAATTTCTCCTTTTTTGATTTTTTTGCTCCCCTAGCATACCCAAAATTCTTTTCATATCCCCCAAAACCCAAATCACACTCTCTCCGGGGGGTCCAAAAAAAAAAAAGCCCCTTTTTTTTTTTTCCCTTTATAATTTGTTTTCCCTTTCTTTTCTCTCCCCCTTTCTCGATCACCTTAAACCCGTTTTGAAACCCCCACAATAAATATACATTTTTTTTCCTTGTGGTTTTTGGACCCAAAACATTCTACCTAGCAGCAAAAAACATCCAAATTTCATGGCACTGTTACCCACGCCCTATCTCATCTATTTTAAAAGGTTTCCCTTCCTTTCTATGAAAAAAGGCAACCCCCCCCCCTTTATTTTCTCTTTTTTTTTTTCGCCCTTTTTTCCAAATCATCTCATACTCACTATCAGGATTCGTATATCGTCTCTTAAAGGGGTTTTCAGTCAAAACCAAAAACTAGTTCAAATTTTTCCCATTCAACTAAATTTCCTTTTGCATACATCCTCTTTTTTCCCAAACCCCCCAAAACCCCTCAAATTTATACATCCAAACTTCATTATTCTCTCGCCTGGGTGGTGTTCTTTGCCCTTTTCCTCCTCGTCTCCTCAGTGTTTGGGTTTTGTTTTTCCGGCTAGATCCGATGGGCTGTCCTTCCTTCTGTTTCCCTTTTTGCCGCATTCCCCCCCGGTGCTGTTATTGGCCCCGGGGGGTTCACCTCTCTCCTTTTTCATTTCCTTTGGGTATTCGCCCGCCCCCAAGGTTTTCCCCCCTGATTTTTAAAAAAAATTTTTCTGTGTTTTTTCAGCTTCATTTTTTTCTTTTTTTTCCTTTTTCCCCCCCAGTGTCTTGTCATTGTGATGTTCCTCCTTTGACATGGGCCCTGTTTCCACCCTAAAAGTGTTGTGGGGTTTTATCTTTATCTTGATTTGGGGGTCACCCCGCTGATTTCTGCGGTGAAGCCTTTTTTTTCCCGGGGTTCTCCCACACATGAGTATTTTTGTTGGGAGAGAAGCAAAAAGGGGGAACAAAACTAGGGGTTTCATTTTCCCTTTTTATTCCTTCCCATTTCCCACCCCACGGGGCCCCTCACTGAGGGGCCCCCCCCCTCTCATGCTTCTCCCCACATGCTCTCCAATAATTCTCCAAAAATTCTTTTTCACTCAATCACACACTGTCACTCCCCCACTCAGCAAAACAACACCAGCAGGTACTCCATCTCCACAATCCTGGGGCTCTCATCTCTCTCCCTTCTTTCCCCTCCGCCTCTCCTAAACCTGACTACCCCCAAAATCTTTGTTTCTAAAACATACCCCATACCGTTCACATTTCCCGCATTAAGTCCTTCCCCGGTTTTTTATCCACTCCTGTCCACACATTTACACACCCTTGCTGCCACCATTCCCTTTTCCCTCTGTACATGCCAATATTTACCTCTAGCGACTTTGTCTTGGCTCTGAAAATAAATCCCCTCCATAGCCACCACATAGAACCTTTCATTCCGTGGCCCGGTCCTTTCTCCTGTACCATTTCCCGCGTTGATTTCTCACTCATTTCCCCTCAGCCATTCTTCTTTCCCCCTTTCTCTTCCCCTCTCCTATTTATTTCCCCTTTTGCACACCCGCCATAATCCCATGTTTTCACCCCTCCTATCACAAACATTCCCAGTTTTAAAACCGGGCCATTTTTTTCCACTTTTTTTGAGTCTTTTTCATTTTCCCCTACATATTTCCCGTTTTCCCCAAAACCCTTTCTTTTCCCACTTGCTGCATCCATTCGTTGCAGTCTAGCTCTGTACCCAGTCCTGCCTTTTTTCTATCCTCTCTCTGAAAGACTCCTCCCATGTCCCCCTCTAATCGCTTCCACTTTCCACATAAATATTGGCACTTAAAGCTATTTTGCCTGCTTTGTTCTGTGGTTTCTTCCAATCGTCCAAAACCCCCCTTCCCCAGCCAAAACCAATTTTTTCTAGGCCTTTTTTAAATTTAAGCTAGGGGCAGCCACACCCCCTTCCCTAGTCCCCCCTCACCCTTTTACTTGGTTTGGGCCCACCCTCTTGCCACAATGCCTAGCCTTCCAACCCCTGGTTGGCTCTAGTATCCTCTCTGTTTTGTTTTTTTTTCCCCGCCTTTTTCCCTCTAACCAAATACTCAGAACTTGTACTTTTGTTCTCTTTTTTTCATTCCCACCCCCCCAAACCAAAAACCCGTCATCATCAGAGCATACCCATTCCCACCAAAAACCCCGGGTCTTCTCCTTACTGAGGGCCCAAAAGTTGAAAAATTTCCCCCCCATACTCAGTCCCCAGATTTAGCATCTCTTTTTGCCCCATTGTGGGGTTTTTACTAAAGGATCACCAAAATCTCTGCAGCATTCACCAATTTCACTCAAAAAACTTTATTCTCCAAAATTTTTAAACCCAGACCCGTTTCCTTCACTCTCACTGCTATTTCCTAAAAATATATCCAAAAATGAGAAAAGGGCATAGCCCTGTTTTTCTCCTTCCCCTTACTATTCACCCAAAACAGTTTTCGAGGTCACCCCCTACCCGAACTTGGGCCCGGTGTTCCCCATTTCATACTGTTTTTATTTTAAAAAACCCTTTTCCCCTCATGCCAAAGTATCCAAAACCTTTCTGATTTCCTATCCACTCTGTCATACGCCTTTCTCAATATCTAGAAAGGCTAGTTATTTCTTTTTCCCCCCTTCCTTGTTTTCTAATCACTTCATTCACTACAAACATATTGTCCTCACCTCTTCGTCCTTTTCCCGAAATCCATTCTGCCCCTTCAAACCCCTCACCCTTTTTTCTTTTCCCAAATTCCCCCGTCTTTTCATTTAGTACACCACAGAAAAACTTACCTCCCCTGGGCACCAACACCCCCTATTTTGGGCCCGAATTTTTTAAACTCCTTTTCCCACTCTTGTGTCTTCCCATGTATGGGGTCACTCTACTGGGCATTCCAGGCACCAGGGACCCTTTTCCCTTTTCCATAGATGTCCAAACAAAATCAGGGATTCCCCCCAATTTTCTCCCCCAAACCCCCCTCTCTCTAAATTCATTCGGGATACCGGCCCTTTCCCGGGGCCTTTCCATTTTTTAGTTTTTTTACATACCCTTCAATCTCATCCATTCTAAATTTTTTCATCCATCAAATTTTCCCCTATTTTCCTCCCTAAGGTGACGTTTCCCCAAGTACTAAACAGGTCATTCCAAAACCCCAATATCTTTTCCGAAGTCTTTTTACAGCTCTGAACCCTTTTTTTTTCTCTCTTAGTGACCTGCCATTCACCACTAGTTCTTCTACATTTCCTGAGCTTTCTCTCTTCTCCTCTCAAAAGAACTTAAAACCCTTCCCTAAATCCTTTCCCCACCTTTTTCCCCCAAGTTTCTTGATCACTTTTTTCTCTTCATTCACTTTTATGCCTTCCTCCCAAGCATTTTTCACCTCCCTTTTTTCTTACTCTTTTTACTCTTCCCATTTCCCTTTCATACTCATTCTTTTACTTTATGTTTAAACCCTTTTTTTTCTCCCGGGTCCTCCCCTTCCCATTTGACTGTTTTCCCTTTTTTTCCCGGCCCTTTTCGATTCATTCGCAGGGGGCGGGGAAAAACGAGCTGGGGACCCAAAACAAACTCCACTTGCCGCCCCTGTTTGCCAGCTTATGGTAACTTTTTTCACCTTTCTTAAAATATGTTTTTCCCTATAAAAATATATGTTTCCTTTGGAAATGTTTGTTTTTTAAATTATCCCTAAAAAAAACCCTAAAAAAAAACACTAAAGAAGGGCCATTATGAGACCCGCAAGAAATAGCATGAACTTAATATTTACCCCAAATCCCGCTTCATTTAATATTTTGGGGTGGAAGGGGCTTTTTACATGGACAATATCAAAAGAACCCGGGAAATTTCCCCCAGCTTTTCCCTTGATGTTTTGATATCTGATAGATGAATTGAACATGCATAAATTAGCGTTAACTAAAAAATAACATCCTGAAATGGGTAGTTTTTTCCCCATTGATAGGTTTTTATTTTGTTTTTAACGCTACTTTTTGCCCGCTGCTAATTCCTTTTTCAGGGTAAAGAAATATATCAATTTGGGAAAACTAATGAAATTCCGCTTCTATTGATTAAATTTTTTTTTTTTTCCCCCCCCCCCTGTAAAAAGTTTTCGGGAAAAAATATAAAGGGGGGCGGAGTTGGGGAAAATTAAGTTCTGAGGGTCTCATAATGGCCATTTTTTTAGGGTGTTTTACGGTTATTTATTTTTATAATATTTTAGAAAAAAAATTTCCGAAGACAACAAATATACCTTCTATAAATGATAAACATATATTTGGGAAGGGGGAAAAAATTAAACCCTAACTTTTTCTTACACGGGCGGCATTTGGCTTGAAGCCCGGGGGCCTTTGGGATGAAGGGGCTAGATCTACGTCAGTGCAAGACGGGCCCATATTTTTATATATATATTAAAAAATATATTTAAAATATTATAATATATATATTTAATAATATATTTTTTATTAAATTTTTTCTTTGCCCCCCCAAAAAAAGGGGGGGGGGGGGCCCTGGCCCCATCATGCCCCCCCCCCTAAAGGTACGCCCACTGTTTTATATATAATTTTATAAGAACCAAAAGGGAAAAAAAAAAGGAAAAGGGACAAGAGGGCCCTGAGACCTACACGGGTAAAACCCGTAATACCACGTAGTTTGTATGTAGCCTATATAGGGGTACATACAAAAACCCACGTGGCAGGGTTTAATTTTTACAAAAATATTTTTATAAAATTTTATATATATTAATTAAATATTAAAAAATAGATATAATTATTTTAATATTTTAAAATTTATATATATATAAAATTTTATATATATATATATATATTAATTATTTAAAATTTTTTAAAATTTCTATAAAAAATTTTATTGAAATTTTTATACTTAATTTTTATTTTAAAAAAATATATAATTTTATTTAATTAATTTTTAAAAATAATATATTAATTAAAAGGGGGTTAAAAATTAAAAATTAACCCCAAAGGCAGGGTTTAAAATTTCAATGTTTTAAGGAAATTAATATTAAGGGACTTTGTTTTTTTTGAGGGAAAAAGAAAGTTTTAAATTTAGTTCGGTCCAAAAATTTTTTATCCCCAAAAAGGGGTTAAAATTAGCATGCTTGCTAATTTTTTTTCCGTTCACAAATTTCCCTCTTTTTGGGGGGAATTAAAAATTTTAAAAGGGAGAACCAAGGGGGGGGGGGCGCAGGGCCCCTTTTTTTTATTTTAAATTTAAAAAATTTTCCCCCCCATTTAGTTAAAAAAACCGAATTTGGGGGGAACCTTTTTTTGGGAATTTTTCAAGGGAAAACTTTCGAATTTATAAAACTATGGAAAAATCCTTTTTCCCTTTTTACTTACTGTTTCCCCATTGTATTAGATCACATGCAATTTTTTTATGAACGCAGGGAAGTGCACGCGAGCCCACAACCTCTACCAAAAAAGGGCCCCCCTGACGAGTAATATATTTATGAAGTTTGAGGCATTTGATGCACAGATATGAATCGTGTAGCCTAAACATTTAACTATTATGACATGAGGCAAAAAATCTTTTAGTAATGTACCTACTGAATGGTTTGCTCCCATTATCACATTGGCATACAAATCCCAACAATATTATCAACAGGATTGTCTTTTGATGTGAACATTCTTTCATGGCACTGGACATTCTTAGAGCTGAACTATCATTAACCTCTATCAAATCTACAAGAGTTTTCAATCTTCCCTTTCTCAAAACAGAAAAAGCTTTCACGTAAAATTTCAAATAGTCCACAAATAGTACCAAAATGCTTTCCAAACACTTGTCTAAATGCTTGAGGTTCTTTGCTTCTCTAATGTTACATGTTACCTCTTTAAGGAGATCACATCAGGAAACATTGCTTAAGCATCTCTAGTAAGGGTTCACATAATTAAATGGGCAAATGATACTCTCATAGTAGCAAAAGTTGCAACTGACTTTGTCTTTGAAATTTGCAGACTAAGCTGTTTGTGTCTAAGATCGTGATTGCCTATATAGTAATTTCTGATTTTCTACAGTCATGTTATGTCCAAGTTACAAATTTCACAGAAAGTATACAATCTTTTCTACTGGTTGATCTAACTGACTTGATAACTGATAACCACCCAGCTAACTGAGGCACACACTTACAGCTTTCATGCCATTTTTTAATGTACATAATACTTAGTTTTAGCACATTTTAGTTTTCTTCTAAAAAGACGTGTTTTGGTCTTCTTGA
The DNA here is from genome assembly GCA_016584305.1 of Chionoecetes opilio. Taxonomy (NCBI): domain Eukaryota; kingdom Metazoa; phylum Arthropoda; class Malacostraca; order Decapoda; family Majidae; genus Chionoecetes; species Chionoecetes opilio. The sequence continues at coordinate 11,423 of JACEEZ010000612.1, forward strand.
ACTTTTGAGGTTGTAAGACCGTGTAGGTGTTTCTGAGTCATCAAAATCATCAGAAACTAATTTTATCATCCATTATGAATTAAAACAACAGCGATAGTAGAAGTAGTAGAAATAATATAGAAGGGGCATGCCCCCCCCACCCCTCCGAAATATGCCTTACTTGTTAGAATCAAGATACACCAGTCAGTTTATAAAAATAATTCCGCAGGTTCTAGCGATGTACGCTCACATGCCCGTGTAAACATATACCGTGCTTTGTGGCAATTCTGCTTCACGTAATGCCTTGAACAAGCCTCAACACTACTTTGCTTTGGTGGCACTTAGCGTCATGTAGTAATGCTTTGGACAAGCCTCTAACCACTGCCTTGCTTTGGGTGGCAATTATGCTTCACGTAATGCATTTGAACAAGCCTTCTAACACTACCTTGCTTTCGGTGGCACTTATGCTTCATGTAGTAATGCCTTGGACAAGCCTCTAACACTACCTGCTTTGGGGCACTTATGCTTCATGTAGTAATGCCTTGGACAAGCCTCTAACAATACCTTGCTTTGTGGCAATTATGCTTCAGTAGTAAACCATTGGACAAGACTCTAACACTACCGTCTTTGGTGGCCAATTATGCTTCACGTAATGCCTTGGACAGCCTCTAACACTGCTTGCTTTGGGGCACTTAGGCTCATGTAGTAAGGCCTTGACAAGCTCTACACTGCCTTGCTTTGGTGGCAACTTATGCTTCATGTAGTAATGCCTTGGACAAGGCCTCTAACACTACCTTGCTTGGTGGCACTTATGCTTCATGTAGTAGGGCTTGGGACAAGCCCTATAAACACTGCCTTGCTTTGGTGGCACTTATGCTTCATGTAGTAATGCTTGGACAAGCCTCTAACACTGCCTTGCTTTGGTGGCACTTATGCTTCATGGAGTCTGCCTTGGACAAGCCTCTAACACTGCCTTGTTGGTGGCACTTATGCTTCTTGTAGTAATACCTTGAACAAGTCTCTAACACTGCCTTGCTTTGTGGCACTTATGCTTAAGTAGTAATGCCTTGGACAAGCCTCTAACACTGCCTTTGCTTTGTGACTTTTGCTTCAGTGAATGCCTTGGACAAGCCTTCTAAAACAATGCCTTGCTTTTGGTGGCACTTATGCTTCACGTATGCCTTGGACAAGCCTCTAACATGCCTTGCTTTGGTGGCCAATTATGCTTCAATGTAGTAATGCGTTGACAAGGCATCTAAACACCTGCCTTGCTTGGGGGCACTTAGCTTCATTAGGGTAATGCCTTGGACAAAGCCTAACATACCTTGCTTTGGCGGCACTTATTTCATGTAGTTAATACCTTGAACAAGTCTCTAACACTGCCTGCTTTGGTTGGCACTTATTGCTTCATGTAGTAATGCCTGGACAAGCTCTAACACTGCCCTTGCTTTGGTGGCACTTTGCTTCCACGTCATGCCTTGGACAAGCCCTCTAACACTGCCTGGCTTGGAGGCCACTTATGCGTCACGTAATGCCTTGGACAAGCTCTAACACTGCCTTGCTTTGGTGACCACTTATGCTTCATGTAGTAATACCTTGGACAAGCATCCTAGCACTGCCCTTGCTTTGGTGGAAACTTATGCTTCATGGGTGCAGTAAGCCTTGGACACGCTTAACAACTACCTTGGCTTTGGTGGCAATTATGATTTCATGTAGTAATGCTTGGACAAGGCCCTCTAACAATGCCTGCTTTGGTGGCACTTATGATTCACGTTAATGCCTTGGACAAGCCTCTAACACTGCCTTGCTTTGGGGGCACTTATGCTTCACGTAATGGCATTGACAAGCCTCAACCCTGCCTGCTTTGGTGGCATTATGCTTCATGTAGTAATGGCCTTGGACAAGCATCTAACACTGCCTTGCTTTGGTGGTCACTTATGCATCATGTAGTAATGCCTTGGACAAGCCTCTAAACACTACCTTGCTTTTGGTGGCAATTATGCTTCATTGTAGTAAGCCTTGGGACAAGCCTCTAAAACTGCCTTGCTTTGGTGGCACTTATGCTTCCGTAATGCTTGGAACAAGCATAAACACTGCCTTGCTTTGGTGGCACTTATGCTTCATGTTAGTAATGCTTTGGACAAGCCTTCTAACACGCCTTGCTTTGGTGGCATGTATGCTTCATGTAGTAATGCTTTGGACAAGCATCTAACCTGCCTGCTTTGGTGGACTTATGCTTCATGTAGTAATGCCTGGACAAGCCTCTAACACTGCCTTGCTTTGGTGGGCACTTATGCTTTCATGTAGTAATGGCCTTGACAAGCCTCTAACCTTGCGGACTTTGCTTTGGTGGCACTTAATGCTGCATGTAGTAATGCCTTGGCACAAGCCTCTAAACATACCTTGCTTTGTGGCACTATGCTTCACGTAATGCCTTGGACAAGTCTCTAACCATACTTTTCTTGGTGTCCAACTTTGCTTCACGTAATGCCTGGACAAGCATCTAAACACTGCCTTGCTTTGGTGGCCAATTATGCTTCATGTAGTAATGCCTTGGACAAGCCTCTAACATACCTTGCTTTGGTGGCACTTATGCCTACACGGAATGCCTTGGACAAGCCTCTAACACTGCCTGCCTTTGGTGGCCACTTAGCTTCATGTCGTAATGCCTGGACAAGCATCTACAATGCCGTGCTTTGGGGTCAATTATGCTGTAACGTTAATGCCTTGGACAAGCCTCTAACAACTGCCTGCTTTGGTGGGCATTATGCTTCATGTAGTAATGCCTTGGACAAGCATCTAACACTGCCTTGCTTTGGTGTCACTTATGCTTCAAGTAATATCTTGGACAGCATCTAACCCTACCACAACATTGTGTCAGTAGCAGAAAACAAGAAATAAGGCACTGAAAGAGAGAATCAGCTGATGGCGGAAAAACTTAACATGCAGCGGCTAGCGAGAATTCTGGCGGGTTTACTAACAAAGGTTTGGCGAAAACCATTCTGGCCCACACCTCCCCTCCGAAAATAATCCGTGGTGGCGAAACCGGTGTAGGGCTTACCCTGGCTCTCCAAATACTTTCATTAATGATCCCACCATATCAGCTGCCTCATAGAACTTAATTATGATCATCCCTCAACAAACGAATAGCTAAAACATAAGATTAACTATTAATTACCCTATACGGCATTACCCCAAACCGCTACCCTAGAAAAAGGGATTGATTGCCCTAGTTTAGGATATATTTACCCTCAAAATGGAAAAGCCCTGCCTATACTACACAAACTGTCTTCACCACCAGCACACAACACACACACACACACACACACACACACACACACATGGCAAACACACAGAAGAGGGAAGTCTCAGCATGAAGGAAAATACCTCAATGACAATGGATAATCAAAAGCTACATGATGAATAAATATATAAATACATAATTATATGAATCTTGTAAACAAAAACCATCAGCAATCTACTAGGCTGTACCTTGCAAGGCGGCGGGCGGGACGCCTCTGCGCCCTTCGACCATGGCAGGGGCTTCCCAGGGGCCCTGAGGCTGTGAGCAAACATGTAGTTCCTTTTTCCAGTGCAGACAAATCAAAACCACCGGTATTAGCGGCCCGGGTAACCACAACGCCTCGCAACGGGCTGAATAATAAAAAACAACAATTACGGAGGACATGCACGCGTGTGTACACTTCAAAGCTCGCTAACAACACTGCCGATTGGCGGACGAATCCCCGCGGGCCGCGGGCCGCGTGACGCAGCTTATTATTTCACCGACTATTATTCATTTTGACATTATATCATAGCTTCAGGAACATTTCATTGACGAAAACAAGCTACTAATGGAAGAATTTAACTTTGTACACATACGATTCCTTGCACTTGACAAAAAAACGTTGGTGATAATACACACAGGCTCTAACACGGAATGATGAACGTAAAACATTCTATGTGCTTTGTTTAATTCATACCATCGGTACTTGGTTGTATAACTACTGTCGTTACTTATTATTTATATCATTATTGATATCATACCTTCCTTCTCCCGTGTGGAAAGAGGAAATATACATAAAAAAAGATCGAATTTTTAAGGTCAAAACAGGGCGTCGCCATAACACGTGTAAGATGAAGATTACATCAATCCCACACAGTTTCCTAGGTGCCAGGAACTTGTTATTGATGTTGTAGTATCCTGAATACATAAAACAAACTGATCTAATGTGAACATTACATTTAGTAAAGCAAAGCAAAATAATTTAGTACATTATCTTAGAGTACAATATAATTACCTCGCGAGCCACGGACTTTGACACCACAGATGTACCAAAGTCTATAAAGCCGGCCACACACACAACGGCGCGGCCTGTCCGGCCGACGAAAAGTGGGCGTGGCTAGAGGCGGCCGGGTGTGGGCGGGGGTGTTTTTCATCCGGCGGGCCTGTCGCAGGGCCGGATTGAAAATCAGTCGACGCGTGAAAATTCCGTCCGGCGCGGCCTGCCGCCTTGCGTGGTGTGGGTGCCTTCCGGCGCGGCCCGCCCCTCGCTCGGCAGATAATGGACTAATTGACCAGTTATATTGTATTTTATGATAAGTATAGGTATTTATATATGACGTATTAGAGATAGTATGGACGTATATATATTAGGTATTATATATGGCTGCATATGCAGCCATCACCAACAAGTCATTTTTCGGGACAGCGGATTCATGTTGGTCACCACGGTGGTCCGACGTGTACTGTATATTTTAATGGAGGCGCCGGTGTGTGTGTGGGTCTCGTCCGGCGAACATGCCCTCGCCACTTTTTGTTCGGCCGGGAGTTGCCGCCGCCGGTGTGTGTTGTGGCGGCTTAACGGTCATACGAAGCGAGGTGGGGTGGGGCTAGTGACGTCACGCGATCCAGGTGACGATACAGTGATTACAGTGTGTACTTCATTCTTTCATTTCTTTAAAATTGATCAATGGTAACAATTAGTGTATAATAAATCATATATGTATGTCAATCGTTTGACTGCATTAGATGGGGGAATAATTAGACGATGATTTTGGATATGTTAAACTGACCAGTATGTTGTATATAGTGAAAGATATGGTCATTTATGTGAAAGTTGTCGGCGAAACCGAAGTTAATTTTTTTCCGCCTTTTGTTAGGTTTTTGCGTTCCATGACTAAACTTGTACCAATTACTGCATTAATTGTTCTTAATTACAAAGGCCATGATATTCTTGTCACGTGGGCACCAAAATTAAAATTTGTAACTACATATTGGATTTTATGGACATTTGGTAATTTCGAGAAAGGTCAAATATTTCGCGATCGACGATGGCCGCCATCCGAACACCATGGGACATTAGTTGACGGTGTTAACATTGATTTTTGTTTTCTAGACATATTTGGGCATCAAAAAAAAGTAGGTCTCATTAGATTGTCCATGGGGTGCACGTGGGGTCCACTGGACTACTAGACTAAAATGTTGGTCTGAAATTGAAATGTGGTGTCATGGTAACCAAAAAATCACCATGAAGCTACACGATTTCGAAACCTTTTCATTGCCAAAATTCCCCGAAAAATTTTAGACAAATTTTCCTTTCATTTTGGAAATATTATTAGTGTTAGAGGGTACAGACATTTGTATTTAAAGACCACCTCGGGTTTTGGCCCCCAAGCCCAGGAAAAAGGGAAAAATATTGTTTTTTACATTTTAAATTTATTGTTCCCCCCAACCCAAGCCGCACGTGAACCCCTGGCGGGGCCCGGGCAATACCAAGAACACGGGCCAAAAAAATAAAAGGTTTCCCCAAATTTCCCCTCAACACAATTACCCCATGTCAAGGGAAGCCTAAAATGGTCGGGGTTCCTATGGGGGCTGGGGGGCCAGCCCCCAATTTAGGTCCCCTGTTCCCCCCACCAAATTTTAAAAGGCCCGACTACCCTAAGGAGGGGTTTTTATAGCAAAATCCACATAAGGCGAAAACAGCATGGATTGGGACCATTAAATTTCCCTAATTAATTACGATGCGGGACAAGGGAAACCTTAATAATTATTAACCTCTTTCCGTAGGGGGCCTTCCTATTGTGAAATTTTGATTTTATTATCCCCCGGAATATTTAAATTTTCTTAGTTCGATCCAAAACTTCAAAGGATAAACCCTTCCCTTTAATGGTTTGGGAAGAAGGGTTAATTTTGGAAATTAAATTGGGGTTGCTAAAAAGGAAACCCTTTTTCCTTGTTCCCAGGGATTGGGTTTCCCAATTCCCTTCCCAATATAACTAAGATATGTTGACTGATGGAAACCTTTAAGGTAATCCCTTTCGCCATATTTTAAAACCATAACGTCTTTGAGGTATTACTCCTGCTTACATTATCCTGGGTTTTTCAGTGGCTATTTCATTAACTAATAAAATTTTTTCCTCTAAAACCTCATTTATTTTCCAAGGAAAGGGTTAATTGGTAATTGAGGGGTTCTTTATGCTAGAAACCCTGTTGGTTTCCTTTTTAAATTGGGAGTGAAACCCATATTACCTACCCCGCCTATGAACTGAGACGTTTTTTGTGCCCCTTGGTAAACGCCAAAATAATTGGCTCTTATTATTAATTGGAAAGGACCATCAGCGTCTTTGCAGGTATTACTAACTAGCTTAACACCATTATCCCTCAGCATTTCAGCTTTTGTCTTTAGTCCTTTAAAACAGTTAAACTAATACCAATATTATTTTACTACTACAGCAGCTCCCCTACATTTATATTTCCTAATGGACTAGGGGTTGAACTATGTCAAAGGTTTGAGACTCATTATTGGCTAGAAAACCTGATATGGCTAAATTCACTTTATAATTATGGGTATTTTGTAACAATTCAACTATCCCCCTGCTTATGAAAGATCGTTGTGCACCACTGTCAAACATTGTCTTTACATTGACGAATGACCATATGGCTCACATTCAACTCCGCAGTGGGAAACAGCTGCTGAACTACTCTTATTAGTGACTGCCATTTAATACGTGGGGTCTGAGTTATTATCATGTTAGGACAAAGAGCGATGTTATGAACAGATTGTTTACATTTCCTACAAGTTTTTAAGCTTATAGGGCATGCCATTTGAAGCATGTTTACCACGGAGACAGGTTAGGAAATTTACCAAGGCGCATTAACCTTTCAACTCTCGTGTAACAATCTAAATAGATTTTACATGTGGAGGCGTATGTTCTCCCTCACATAAGACACAATTTATATCGTACTTCATTTAGAAGTCCCCTTTAGAACTAGGGTTGTATCTATTATTTTAGTAGGTCTAAGTGGTTTACGGGTAGGCTGAGAAGTTTGAATCGTAATTACAGGCTGTTTGATTTGGGGTAACAGGCGCAGGATAACTACCCACTAACGAGAGATCTTTAAACTCTGAGGGTGGCTGATATAGCTGATTACCCTCAGGCGTAATAATCGTGATCTCCCTGTTGGGGGGTTCTTGCTTAATACCTTGCAAACTTTGGGTTAAAGAAGCTTTAGCTGTAGATGGAATATGAGCACACTCCAGTAATCCCTCATATTCAATTATTTTATCGAGATATCTTTGACATTCGTGTTCATGATTGATAACACATTGCTGAATATTTTTTTTATCCCCAGCTTGTCTTAATTGAACTTCATAATGGCAGTAAGCCTCCTCATATTTTTCCCATTGCTGATTTAACAATGGTATACCTGTCTTTAAATTCATATAATCAATAGGAATTGCCTTAATTGCGTCCTCACACTTATTATAAATTCGTGTGAGCATTGCTACCTTAGCTGATAATAAATGCTTAGCTAATTTCGCCATGATTTAGTTAATTAACTCAAATAAAATATTAAATGCAAGATTACGTCACTAAAAATATTTGCTAGTTGATAATTAATTATTGTATATATCCTAAGTGCTGGAAGCGCCGTTGGCTGGCCTGTCAAGGCGCATACCCAGGCCTATGACCAACCAGCACTTAACTATTACCACTAACTAGTCTACGTAGCCTCTGATGTTATCTACTACCTCGCAGGTAGTTGAACAGCTGAGTCATTCCTGACGCCGCGAAATATCCCGCCTCCAGCCTCATAACCAGCAATTGTGGTAGGCTCATAATTACCTCACAATTAACGACCACTTTGAATCACATGAACATCAATATTCCTCACTCGGGGCACCAAAATGTGGAAATTTATGTCACATACATATCTAATATGAGGGTTCTTACCTAATCAAAACCCATGTTCTATCTCATCCCGACTCCATTATCCTAGCTAATCAACTAACTAGGATACTTATCGGTGGATAGTAGGGTTGAATTACGTAGGCTTTATCCCAAAACGCAAGTCCTTGTGATCCGATGTGGTCGCGCGTGATCAGGGCCGCCCGTGAATGACAGAAGCGGAGGTGGAAGCGTTATTGTGGGCGTCAAGTGGGTTTTCACACCCTGTTATACATGACGCACGGCTATCATCAGTGTGTTGATTTATAACACAGTCCTATTGGTTTTACACTATATGTAGAATTAAAGTATGTACAAATCTCTTCTTTATACAAGCACGTATATATTAGTAAGAGATGTTATTAAGGCGAGGGTCTGGCGTGTACTGATAGTTATTAGATGTTACTATCACGAATGGCTGGAGTGTACTTGTACTTAGATAAGCACGTATATTAACAATAGATGTTATCCTCACGGAGGGGTGGAGTGTACTGATTCTCCGGTGGGCAGCGAGTCCCCTGCTACCAATACCTATGCCACGTGTATTATTCCCTGTGGCCTAGAATCTAATAGGCAGCAGCCAATGACCGCGCTTCTAACCAAGGTGCTAATTATAAGGTGCAAATTCTTATTATTACTGGGAATGTTAATTTGAATTATCCCCAGTACTTATCATTTACTTAAATTACCTTAATTATACCCATTACCATTTAAATTATATATAAATTCCTACTCACACTCCCCCTATGACGAGCGGAAAATACCTCACTCACAAGGGGGGGGGGGGAAACAAAACCACCACTCTACCAATTATGTGAGGGTGGTTGATGGATAATTTCCACAAAAGATATATTAGTGATATTGAAATTGAAGGAGGTTTGTGTGATATTAGTAAGGTTACATAGCGACAAAAAGTCTTCAGATAAGTATAGCTGATGGCAGTGGATGGGATTAGGGGACTCCATTCAGTGAGCAAGGCATTAAAACTAGAGGGAAAGGATAGAGCTGATTGCTGTACATGAACAAGACGAGGGTTTTTTTGATGGATTGGTAGACCCGGAATGGGCGATGATAGCTAATTAGTGGACAGAGATGGATGTTAGGGACTGATAGGTAAAGGCGAAAGTTTGTGGATAGAAGGGAGTCTGAGATGAGGCGAGTTGGGGCAGTGGATGGGAACGTCAGAATCCGAGCTAGATGGAGAGACCTCATTAGTTGGGATGTCTGTCCCTTAGTGGACGATGAGGCGTGTGGTATCGCGATAAACAAAGACCAGGAAGAAGAAAAAGATGATGAAACAAGAATAGGAAGAAGACGAAGAGGAAAAAAGAAAAGGAAGAAGATTAGGAATATAGAGGAAGAAAAAGAAGCAAAAGAGAGTAAACAAAGACCAGGAAGAAGAAGAGGAAGATGATGAAAAAAGAAAAGGAAGAAGATTAGGAATATAGAAGAAGAAGAAAATAAGAGAGATGATGAGTGTGTAGGTCGTTAATATCACTGAATGGGTGTTCCATTTTCTAGAGTAGGTCATGAAAAAATTACTTGTATGAAAGTATAAGTTTTTGTACCATTTAAAATCTAAATCTCATCAACTTAAAGTAATCGTCCAGACAATTTCATCATTCCTGATTTAATGCAGTAAAAATATAGCCATGATCGAGTATATCAACAATATATTGTCACTTTTTGCATCCAGTCACCCGTTTTTAAATGATCCGCATTCAAAATCTGTAAATTCCCCGAGCTCTCATAACACAACTGGGCAGACAGCAGACGACGCACCACGGCTCGGCAACGTCACACGAGTGAGCCTCCCAGCCCTGCCTGATATAAATACACGGAGACACTGAGAAAAATGTAGTACTTGGGGAATTTTGGGTGTTTCTGATATTTTTTTTTTGCGATATGGCATATATTTGCATCCTTCATGGGTAGGCCTACAACAAGAAAGCTGTGGGCCCTTTTCAGAGAGCTTAGCACCCGTTTCCGACCTATTTGACCATGATAATGTCTGTGCAGCGCCCGGGCAGTGGCGGGTGAGAGGAGCCCGGTGTGAGCACATTGTCTAGCTGCGCTCCTCTCATCCGCCACTGCCAGGCGCTGCAGACATTCGGCCGATTTTTCAAAAATGGGACTTAGGTAACCCAAGAAAANGGTGGTATCGAAAAGAAAGACAGAAGAAGAAAAGATGAGAACAGAATGGAAGAAGACGAAGAGGAAAAAGAAAAGAAGAAGATTAGGAATATAGAAGAAGAAAAGAACAAAAAAGAGAGTAAACAAAGACCAGGAAGAAGAAGATGAAGATGATGAAAAAGAATAGGAAGAAGAGGAGGAAAAAGAAAAGGAAGAAGAAGATTAGGAATATAGAAGAAGAAGAAGAAGAAAATAATAGAGATGATGAGTGTGTAGGTCGTTTATATCACTGAATGGATGTTCCATTTTCTAGAGTAGGTCATGAAAAAATTACTTGTATGAAAGTATAAGTTTTTTGTTCCATTTAAAATCTAAATTGCATCAACTTACCGTGTATTCGTAATTTTCTGTTCGTTTCTCTTAACTTTACCGAATACTCCTGCATGTACAGTAACGAGATATGACTGAGAAATTGTCGTGTTCAGAAGAGAGAGAGAGAGAGAGAGGAGAGAGAGAGAGAGAGAGGAGAGAGAGAGAGAGAGGAGAGAGATTGATTGATTGATTGATTGATAATTTTTTTATTGGCCTTAATATTATACAAGTTATTATACATGTAGAGAAAATGTCAAAGCCTTTGTCCATTGAGTCGTAACTCTTTTATGGACTTTATGCTAAAATAAGAGGTCAGCAGATGTAGCGTGTAGGACGGCCTAATGCTAATTTACATATGAAAAACTAAATTAAACAAAAAAAATTATATTCCCTACTGAATATACTACTTAATTTTATCAATTAAATTAAATAAATTTAATAAGTATATTAAAGAATATACACAAACAAGCATTCATACCATAACAGTACACATACATAATAGTACTGATAAAGAGATCAATGATAATTATCACATTAATTATACAAATCACAATTATAATAATAAATTAATTTTAATAGTTACTTTTCAACTTTTCTTTTATTTGCAGTTTAAATGGATTTAATTCTTTATTCCTTACATCATCTGGAAGTTTGTTCCACAGTTTAGTTCCCCGAGTGAGAACACTTTGTTGAGCATGGGAAGTTCTACACAATGGAAGTTTGAGATTATTGGTTCGTCTGGTTTGTATGCTATGCGTTGTGGTCTGAAAACCACTGTCAATTTTGTATGTATTCAACGCCTTATAAACAAAAGTTATAGTCTGATAGTCTATAATATCATGTAATTTTAGAAGTTTCAACTCACGAAAGATTGGGCTTGTGTGGTCATACCGATTACTAGAGGACATTATGCGAACTAATTTTTCTGATTTACAAATAGTTGATCAATATATGTTTTATATGCCCCACCCCAGATAGCTGAACAGTACAATAAATATGGATATGCTAATGATAAATAAATATGTCTTAAACCTTCAATATTACAATGGTTTCGTATTCTATATATTACACCTATTATTTTTGAAATATTATTCATTACATTCTCTATGTGTGTGTTCCATCTTAGCTTGCTATCAATAACAACTCCAAGGAATTTAGCTTCTTGTACCTCTTTAATAATGAGATTATCAATTTTGATATTGTTGCATTGTGTGTGTGTCATGTGTGAATGTGACAGCATACAGTGAGTTTTATTGATATTTAATGTTAGCTTGTTACATTTTAACCAATCAGCAACATGTACCAATTCAGTGTTCATTGTATTTCTTATATCATTTAAATCCCTTCCTGTAGAAAAATGGTAGTGTCATCAGCAAAAAGTAAAAATTTAAGATTTTTGGTACATAGAGTTATGTCATTGATGTAAATTAAAAATAATAATGGTCCTAGGACAGATCCTTGTGGCACACCACAAGTAAGACTTTTGTACGACGATGCACTACTATTAAAGACTGTATACTGGTTCCTGCCGCTGAGATAACTTTCAAACCATCTGAAGACTGGTCCACGAATACCGTAAATCATTAGTTTCTTTAATAAAATGGAGTGATTAATAGTATCAAAAGCTTTAGATAAATCACAAAAAATAGTTAATTGATACATTTTACTATCTATTGCATTATATATGTTTTGGCAAAGGTGGTGTACTGCGAGTTCTATCGAATATTTAGGTCGAAACCCATATTGATTATCTGTTAGAAGTAAGTTTTCTGTTAAATAATTCATTAATCTATTTGCAATAATCTTTTCAAAGACTTTACTTATGGCGGGAAGAACTGAAATAGGTCTGTAATTTGAAAAAATTGAACTATCACCTTTTTTATAAACTGGAACTACTCTTGCAGTCTTCAGAATGTCTGGAAAGCATCCTTCTGTAAATGATTTGTTTATTATATATTCCAGAAATGGAGATATTTCTTCTTTGCAGGCTTTGATTACTTTCATGTTCACATCATCATGACCTGGGGCTGTAACCTTAAGATTAGAAATTACACTATTGATTTCATGGCGTGTTGTAGGCCGAAAATAAAATGAAAACAAGGTAGGTTGGGGTAAAAAACTATCAAACAATATAGGAGTTTCCTCTAAACACCGTGCTAAATTGTTAGCAACGTTGCAGAAATATTCATTAAATTCATTAGCTATTAGAAAGCTACTCGAAATAGAGAGAGAGAGAGAGAGAGAGAGAGAGAGAGAGAGAGAGAGAGAGAGAGAGAGAGAGAGAGAGAGAGAGAGAGAGAGAGAGAGAGAGAGAGAGAGAGAGAATTAATTAAGTGTTGTTAATCAGAATTGCCTGAGTGACACCGGAGGTAAGCAATATCAAATCTCTCTCTTCCTCAGCAATCAGAGTAATAACTTGCCTTCATTGCCGTTTAATCTATTGGTCTCGTTGTTCGTGTCTCATATATTGCCGCCCCCCACCATTTGATCCTGCATTTCCCCCTATACATAAAAATAACCCCCATACACTTTTATTTTATCCTACATTTCCCCCCTATACATAAATATTACCACACCCGCACAACATTACCTTGAATTTCTAATATAAATGGTATTATATTTTCATCATTAATGTTTTACAGCATGTTTTTCGGGGAAACTTGTAATCCATTTTATATATGCCACAGGTCAGCAAGGAGATAAAATAAAAAAAACCCACATCAGTCATATTCCTTCATGTGTGTCGATGGACTAGGCTGCGGTGTGGGAGGTCAGGGTGACGGTATTTTCCATTCTACCCTCGGCAAGACTGTAAATGAGGTTTCCTTCAGATTTGTTTAATATTTACCGTTAGCTTTCGTTCAGTCACTGTCGCCACTAGGGTATGAGTGGTATTTCTGTGCACGTACTTCCCTTATTACTTGCAATGCTAATAAACAAAAAAGTTACAATTTTTGTACTCAGTCTGACGATACTATTTTTTCTTTTCTTGAGGGAGCTATTGTTCCTCAAACCATTTGTAAGGGGTAAAAAGACGACCCTTGGTAGGGAGGTGGAAGTGAAGTAAAAACACGAGAATCCGACTCAAGTCCCTCAAAAATCTATAGAGACAGACCCCCAATCAAATAGTCTAATTAAAAGTGAAAAAATACTTTTAAAGTAAATAATAAAAATGGTAAAAACAGGTGATGAAGGTGCCACGAGCTGGGAAGTGATTACTTTATTCTTGACTAGTTTCGTCTCTACTGGGCTTCTTCGGAGGAATATATTAGGAGGAATACATATTTCTTCGATAGTCCCAGTAGAGGCGAAATTACTAAAATAAAATTTCAGGAATAAAGTACTCACTTTCCAGTCCGTGTCTCCTTCATGATCACCTGTTTTTACATATATCTATATGTCTGCACAATAAAAAAAGTGTTTAGAAATACATTTAAGGTTAGAATTTAAGAAATACATTTAAGGTTAGAGCACACGTAGATGAGATATTTGAATATATTTAGATTCTATGGATCTGTGCCACCTGTGGAAAGATTTGACAGGTGTTAGAAAAAGATATATTAGTGATATTGATTGAAAGAGGTTTGTGTGATATTAGTAGGGTTACATAGCGACAAAAAGTCTTCAGATAAGTATAGCTGATGGCAGTGCATGGGTTTAGGGGACTCCATTCAGTGAGCAAGGCATTAAAACTAGAGGGAAAGGATAGAGCTGATTGCTGTACATGAACAAGACGAGGGTTGTTGATGGGATTGGTAGACAGGAATGGGCGATGATAGCTAATTAGTGGACAGAGATGGATGTTAGGGACTGATAGTAAAGGCGAAAGTTTGTGGATAGAAGGGAGTCTGAGATGAGGCGAGTTGGGGCAGTGGATGGGAACGTCAGAATCCGAGCTAGATGGAGAGAAATCATTAGTTGGGATGTCTGTCCCTTAGTCACATGCTTAGAGCACATAGTACCTATGAAGGGCTCCTCGTCAAAGTCATCCAGTATAGGGGAGCTTCTGTCCATGTTTCCCTCCCCCGGTAACTCACTCATAGGGGACATTGGGGGATTATTCTTGCTGAGGGCTTTCATTAGTTGGTGGTCATTCTTTTCATTTCCATTTATACTCTGGAAAAACAAAGAAAAAATATTGATTAGGGGACGTTTGAGGCTATTTCTTACGGGTACTGGGAGTTTCGTACGCAAGTTGTTTACGCTGATTTTGAATTTTTTCGTACATACCTGGTGTCGTTTCGTAACTCTAGTAATCAAGTTCAACTCTGAGCTGAGTGCACGAAACGACTATGGTTTCATATAGACTACGAAAGAACATTTTGGTGTACGAATCTACTTGTGTACGAAAAAATTTATGTACGAAACTCCCTGTACTCATTTGTTACTGCAGACTTTCATTAGTTGGTGGTCATTGCTTGCCTTTTCATTTAGACTCTGGAAACACCAAAAAAAAAAATTATTAGAGGCCATTTTCATTAGGTTATTATTATTTTTTTTTTGCTAGACATTTTTTGACCTTCCATTTAGATCCTGGAAATTACCAAGAAACAATATTCATCAGGGGTCTTTTGGGGGCTTTTTGTTACTGCAGACTTTCATTAGTTGCTGGACATTCTTTCCTGAGGTTCAGGAAAGGTGGTGGTGAGGTTTCCGGTTTCACCAATCTACCACAATATTCAGCACTGATATGTATATGGAGGACTCTGTTAAAGCTATGGAAAGAAACAGGAGAGGTTGTGGAGATAAACAGCACGTCACCTTAATGGCACCCATGAAGCAGCAAATGGCGTCCACATTTTCCGTGATGCACTCTTGCGTCGCTCGAAGGGGATGCTTGTCACCTTGGACACGAAGAATGCCCGTTCCTCCATTGGAGGGCGGTTTTTTTTTTTTTTTTTTTTTTCCCATTTTTTCGCACACTTCTCGGCCATCAGGCATAGACAGTATATTGATGCATATATGAAGTCTGTGTGTTCACCCATCTCGGAGGAGTTCAACCGGACAGACTACGCACACACACCACACACATAGCTCTTCAATCGGGCTCTCCCCTATGCGGTTTCTGATCATACCTCAGGAATGGCCCTCCGGGCCATTCCTGGATAATGGCGAATACAGCGTAAATGTTGGTAAATATAAACCGCTTCACCTCACCCCGTGCACGCTAACTACTGCTGCTACTTTACTACTGCTGCTGCTACTACGGAATTCCGCTATTCCAAAGTTTTCCATTCCATAACGTTCCAAGTACTTCCCTTGCATTCTAAGTACTTCCATTGCATTCCAAGTACTTTCATTGCATTCCAAGTACTTCCATTGCATTCCAAGTACTTCCATTGCATTCCATTCATTACCTGGATGACGAAGAGGAGCAGTGGCGTACCCAGACGTATCCAGAAAAGAGATGTGGGCGCCATATATATATATATATATATATATATATATATATATATATATATATATATATATATATATATATATATATACTAGCCGCAAAGCCGCCCTCCGGGCGGACTTTTTGGCTAGCTCCTGCGGAGGGCTATTGGTGGTGGGCCTTCGGCCTACCACCTGTGTTTGGTGGGGCCTTCGGCCCACCAACACGGACTCTCCAGATAGCCCCTTCTAACTTTCCTGAAATCATGGATGTAGAAATGTATGCATTACCCCCACCCATTCACTCACCATTACCATCACCCCCCACCCATTCACTCACCCATTACCCATCACCCCCCACCATTCACTCACCCATTACCCATCACCACACACCATTCACTCACCCATTACCCATCACCCCCACCTATTCCCTCACCCATCACCCATCACCCCCAACCCATCACCCCCACCCATTCACTCACCCATCACCCCACACCCATTACCCATCACCCCACCCATTCACTCACCCATTACCCATCACCCTACATCAAGGTTTCCTCAATTCTCGCAACCCACTTTTTTTCCACAATTATCGCTAATAGGCTGCTAAAAAAAAAAAAGAAGTGATCGGATCATCTCATAATTGGGCTTAAAACCTTCCCCTGGTCAACCCGGTTCCAAAATGTGCCATATGAGGTGATTGCGCCACGGGGGGCGGAACCTATACCAGACACACACACACACACACACACACACACACACCACACACACACACACACACACACACACAGACAGACAGACAGACACACTTTCGCTTATATTTACATTACCCATCACCCCCCACTATTCCTCACCCATCACCCATCACCCCCAACCCATCACCCCCACCCATTCACTCACCCATCACCCCACACCCATTACCCATCACCCCACCCATTCACTCACCCATTACCCATCACCCTACATCAGGTTTCCTCAATCTCACAACCCACTTTTTTTTCACAATTATCGCTAATAGGCTGCTAAAAAAAAAAAAAAAAAGTGATCGGATCATCTTATAAAAGGGCTTAAAACCTTCCCTGTGTCAACCCGGTTCCAAAATGTTCATATGAGGTGATTGCGCCACAGGGGGCGGAACCTATACCAGACACACACACCACACACAACACACAGACAGACAGACAGACAGACCACACTTTCGCTTATATTTACCATTACCCATCACTCCCCACCTATTCCCTCACCCATCACCCATCACCCCCAACCCATCACCCCCCACCCATTCACTCACCCATCACCCCACCCCATTACCCATCACCCCACCCATTCACTCACCCATTACCCATCACCCTACATCAAGGTTTCCTCAATTCTCGCAACCCACTTTTTTTCACAATTATCGCTAATAGGCTGCTAAAAAAAAAAAAAAAAAAAAGTGATCGAATCACTCATATGGGCTTATACCTTCCCCTGGTCAACCGGTTCCAAAAATGTGCATATGAGGTATGCGCCACGGGGGCGGAACCTCCCCCAAANATGGTGTTAGAAAGAAGGGATATATTAGTGATATGATTGAAGAGGGTTGATGGACATAGAAAAAGTCTTCAATAAGTAGCTGATGGCAGTGATGGATTAGGGACTCCATTCAGTGGCAAGGCATTAAACTAGAGGGAAGATAGAGTGATGCTGTACATGAACAAGACGAGGGTTGTTGATGGGATTGGTAGACAGGAATGGGCGATGATAGCTAATTAGTGGACAGAGATGGATGTTAGGGACTGATAGGTAAAGGCGACAGTTTGTGGATAGAAGGGAGTCTGAGATGAGGCGAGTTGGGGCAGTGGATGGGAACGTCAGAATCCGAGCTAGATGGAGAGACCTCATTAGTTGGGATGTCTGTCCCTTAGTGGACGATGAGGCGTGTGGTATCGCGATAAGCAAAGACCAGGAAGAAGAAAAAGATGATGAAACAAGAATAGGAAGAAGACGAAGAGGAAAAAAGAAAAGGAAGAAGATTAGGAATATAGAAGAAGAAAAGAACAAAAAAGAGAGTAAACAAAGACCAGGAAGAAGAAGAGGAAGATGATGAAAAAGAATAGGAAGAAGAGGAGGAAAAAGAAAAGGAAGAAGAAGATTAGGAATATAGAAGAAGAAGAAGAAGAAAATAATAGAGATGATGAGTGTGTAGGTCGTTTATATCACTGAATGGGTGTTCCATTTTCTAGAGTAGGTCATGAAAAAATTACTTGTATGAAAGTATAAGTTTTTGTACCATTTAAAATCTAAATTGCATCAACTTACCGTGTATTCGTAATTTTCTGTTCGTTTCTCTTAACTTTACCGAATACTCCTGCATGTACAGTAACGAGATATGACTGAGAAATTGTCGTGTTCAGAGAGAGAGAGAGAGAGAGAAAAAGAGAGAGAGAGAGAGAGAGGAGAGAAGAGAAGAAGAGAGGAGGGAGAGAGAGAGAGAGAGAGAGAGAGAATTAATTAAGTGTTGTTAATCAGAATTGCCTGAGTGACACCGGAGGTAAGCAATATCAAATCTCTCTCTTCCTCAGCAATCAGAGTAATAACCTGCCTTCATTGCCGTTTAATCTATTGGTCTCGTTGTTCGTGTCTCATATATTGCCGCCCCCCACCATTTGATCCTGCATTTCCCCCTATACATAAAAATAACCCCCATACACTTTTATTTTATCCTACATTTCCCCCCTATACATAAAAATTACCACACCCGCACAACATTACCTTGAATTTCTAATATAAATTGTATTATATTGTCATCATTAATGTTTTACGGCATGTTTTTCGGGGAAACTTGTAATCCATTTTATATATGCACAGGTCAGCAAAGGAGATAGAATAAAAAAAAACACATCAGTCATATTCCTTCATGTTGTGTCGATGGACTAGGCTGCGGTGAGGGAGGTCAGGGTGACGGTATTTTCCATTCTACCCTCGGCCAAGACTGTAAATGAGGTTTCCTTCAGATTTGTTTAATATTTACCGTTAGCTTTCGTTCAGTCACTGTCGCCACTAGGGTATGAGTGGTATTTCTGTGCACGTACTTCCCTTAGTACTTGCAATGCTAAAAAACAAAAAAGTTACAATTTTTGTACTCAGTCTGATGATACTATTTTTTCTTTTCTTGAGGGAGCTATTGTTCCTCAAACCATTTGTAAGGGGTAAAAAGACGACCCTTGGTAGGGAGGTGGAAGTGAAGTAAAAACACGAGAATCCGACTCAAGTCCCTCAAAAATCTATAGAGACAGACCCCCAATCAAATAGTCTAATTAAAAGTGAAAAAATACTTTTAAAGTAAATAATAAAAATGGTAAAAACAGGTGATGAAGGTGCCACGAGCTGGGAAGTGATTACTTTATTCTTGACTAGTTTCGTCTCTACTGGGCTTCTTCGGAGGAATATATTAGAAGGAATACATATTTCTTCGATAGTCCCAGTAGAGGCGAAATTACTAAAATAAAATTTCAGGAATAAAGTACTCACTTTCCAGTCCGTGTCTCCTTCATGATCACCTGTTTTTACATATATCTATATGTCTGCACAATAAAAAAAGTGTTTAGAAATACATTTAAGGTTAGAATTTAAGAAATACATTTAAGGTTAGAGCACACGTAGATGAGATATTTGAATATATTTAGATTCTATGGATCTGTGCCACCTGTGGAAAGATTTGACAGGTGTTAGAAAAAGATATATTAATGATATTGATTGAAGGAGGTTTGTGTGATATTAGTAGGGTTACATAGCGACAAAAAGTCTTCAGATAAGTATAGCTGATGGCAGTGCATGGGATTAGGGGACTCCATTCAGTGAGCAAGGCATTAAAACTAGAGGGAAAGGATAGAGCTGATTGCTGTACATGAACAAGACGAGGGTTATTGATGGGATTGGTAGACAGGAATGGGCGATGATAGCTAATTAGTGGACAGAGATGGATGTTAGGGACTGATAGGTAAAGGGGAAAGTTTGTGGATAGAAGGGAGTCTGAGATGAGGCGAGTTGGGGCAGTGGATGGGAACGTCAGAATCCGAGCTAGATGGAGAGACCTCATTAGTTGGGATGTCTGTCCCTTAGTGGACGATGAGGCGTGTGGTATCGCGATAAGCAAAGACCAGGAAGAAGAAAAAGATGATGAAACAAGAATAGGAAGAAGACGAAGAGGAAAAAAGAAAAGGAAGAAGATTAGGAATATAGAAGAAGAAAAGAACAAAAAAGAGAGTAAACAAAGACCAGGAAGAAGAAGATGAAGATGATGAAAAAGAATAGGAAGAAGAGGAGGAAAAAAAAAAGGAAGAAGAAGATTAGGAATATAGAAGAAGAAGAAGAAGAAAATAAGAGAGATGATGAGTGTGTAGGTCGTTTATATCACTGAATGGATGTTCCATTTTCTAGAGTAGGTCATGAAAAAATTACTTGTATGAAAGTATAAGTTTTTGTACCATTTAAAATCTAAATTGCATCAACTTACCGTGTATTCGTAATTTTCTGTTCGTTTCTCTTAACTTTACCGAATACTCAAACTGCATATGATACAGTAACGAGATATGACTGAGAAATTTCGTGTTCAGAGAGAGAGAGAGAGAGTAGATGACGAGAGAGAGAGAGAGAGAGCAGAGCGAGAGAGAGAGGAGAGGAGGAGGAGAGAGAGAGAGAGAGAGAGAGACTGAAGGAGAGAGAGAGAGAGAGAGAGAGAGATAATTAATAAGTGTTGGTTAATCAGAATGCCTGAGTGACACCGGAGGTAAGCATATCAAATCTCTCTCTTCCTCAGGCAATTCAGAGTAATAAAACCTGCCTCTTGCCGTTTAATCTATTGGTCTCGTTGTTTCGTGTCTCATTATATACCCGCCCCACCATTTGATCCTGCATTCCCCATATACATAAAAATAACCCCATCCACTTTTATTTTATCCCTACATGTCCCCCCCTATACATAAAAGTACCACACCCGCCAAACATACCTTGAATTTCTAGATAAATGTATTATATTTTCATCATTAATGTTTTACAGCATGTTTTTTCGGGGGAAATTGTAATCCATTTTTAATATGGCACAGGTCAGACAAAGGAGAATAAAATAAAAAAAACCCAACTCGTCATATCTTTCATTTGTGTCGATGGACTAGGCTGCGGTGAGGGAGGTCAGGGTGACGGTATTTTCCATTCTACCTCGGCCAGACTGTAGAGGTTCCTTCAGATTTGGTTTAATATTTACCGTTAGCTTTACGTTTGAGTCACTGTCGCCACTAGGGTATGAGTGGATTTCTGTGCACGTACTTCCCTTAGTATTGCAATGCTAAACTAAACTAAACGTTACAATTTTTTGTACTCAGTCTGACGATACAGATTTTTTCTTTTCTTGAGGGAGTATTGTTCTCAAACATTTGTAAGGGTTAAAAAGACGACCTGGTAGGAGTGGTGAAGGAAGATAAAAAACAGAGAATCCGACTCAAGTCCCTCAAAAATTTATAGAGACAGAACCCAATCAAATAGTATAATTAAAAGTGAGAAAATAACTTTTAAAGTAAATAATAAATGGTAAAAAAAGGTGATGAAGGTTTTTGCCACGAGCTGGAAGTGATTACTTTATTCTTGGACTAGTTAGTCTCTAATGGGCTTTTTCTGGAGGAATATATTAGAAGGAATACATATTCTTCGATAGTCCCAGTAGAGGCGAAATTACTAAAATAAAATTTCAGGAATAAGTACTCACTTTCCGTCGTGTCTCCTCATGATCACAGGTTTTTACATATATCTATATGTCTGCACAATAAAACAAAAGTGTTAGAAATACATTTAAGGTTAGAATTAAGAAACATTTAAGGTTAGAGCACACGTAGAGAGATATGTGAAATATATGAGATTCAATGGATCTGTGCACCTGTGGAAAGATTTGGACAGGTGTTAGAAAAAAGATATTATTAATGATATTGATTGAAGGAGGTTTGTGTGATAATTAGTAGGGTTACATAGCGGACAAAAAGTCTTCAGATAAGTTATATACTGAGCCGTGCTGGGATTAGGGGACTCCATTAGTGAGAAGGCATTAAAAACTAGAGGAAAGGATAGAGCTGATTGCTGTTACATGAACAAGACGAGGGTTGTTGAGGATGGTAGAAGGAATGGGGGATGATAAGCTAATTAGTGGACAGAGATGGATGTTAGGGGACTGATAGTTAAAAGGGGAAAAGTTTGGGATAGAAGGGAGTCTGAGATGAGGCGATGGGGCAGTGGATGGGAACGTCAGAATCCGAAGCTAGATGGAGAGAAAATAATTAGTTGGGATGTCTGGTCCCTTAGTGGCGATGAGGGCGCTGTGGTATCGCGATAAGCAAAAGACAGGAAGACAAGAAAAAGATGATGTGAACAAGGAAATAGGACGAAGACGAAGAGGAAAAAAGGAAACGGAAGAAGATTAGGAATATAGAAGAGAAAGAACAAAAAGAGAGTAAACAAAGACCAGGAAGAGAAGTGAGATGATGAAAAAAGCATAGGAAAGAAGAGGAAGGAAAAAAAAAAGGAAGAAGAAGATTAGGAATATAGAAGAAGAAGAAGAAGAAAATAAAGAAAATAAGAGAGTATGAGATTGTAGGTCGTTTATATCACTGAATGGATGTTCCATTTTCTAGAGTAGGTCATGAAAAAATACTTGTATGAAAGTATAAGTTTGTGTACCATTTAAAATCTAAAATTGCATCAACTTACAGTGTATTTCGTTAATTTCTGTCGTTTTTCTTAACTTTACCGAATACTCCTGCATGTACAGTACAACGAGATATGACTGGGAAATTGTCCGTGTTCAGAGAGAGAGAGATCGAGAGAGAGAGATAGAGAGAGAGAGAAGAGAGAGAGAGTGAGAGAGAGAGAGGAGAGAGAGTCGAGGAGAGATGAGAGAGAGATGAGAGCGAGAGACGAGAGAGAGATGAGAGAGAGAGAGGAGAGAGAATTTAAATTAAGTGTTGTCTAATCAGAATGCCTGAGTGACACCGGAGGTAAGGAATATCAAATCCTCTCTCTTCCTCAGCACATAAGAGTAAAAAACACCTCGCCTTCATTGCCGTTTACTCTATGGCTCGTTGTTTGCGTGTCTCATATGATTGCCGCCCCACCATTTGATCCTGCATTCCCCCTCACATAAAAATAAACCCCCATTACACTTTTATTTTATCCTACATTTCCCCCATACATTAAAAACCTACCACACCGCACAACATTTACCTTGAATTTCTATATAAATGTATTATATTGTATCATTAATTGTTTTACGCATGTTTTTCGGGAAACTTGTAAGCCATTTGATATATGAACAGGTCAGACAACGGAATTGATATAATTAAAAAAATCCCACCATCAGGTCATATTCCTCATGTTGTGGCGATGGAATAGGCTGCGGTGAGGGAGGTCAGGGTGACGGTTATTCCATTCTAACCTCGGCCAAGACTGTAAATGAGGTTCCTTCAGATTTGTTAATATTTTCGTTAGCTTTCGTCCAGTCACTGTCGCCCACTAGGGTATGAGTGGTATTTCTGTGCCACGTAACTTCCCTTAGTTCCTTGCAAGGTTGACTAAAAAAACAAAAAGTACAATTTGTGTACTCAGTCTGACGATACTATTTTTCTTTTATTGAGGGGAACATTGTCTCAAAACCATTTGTAAGGGGTAAAGACGACCTTGGTAGGGAGGTGGAAGTGAAGTAAAAACACGAGAATCCGAATCAAGTCCCTCACAAATCTACTTAGAGGACAGACCCCCAATCAAATAGTCTAATTAAGTGAAAAAAATTACTTTTAAAGTAAATAATAAAATGGTTAAACGGCGATGAGGTGCAAGAGCTGGGGAGTTGATTACTTTATTCTGACTGGTTCGTCTATATGGGCTTCTTCGAGGAATATATTAACAGGGAATACAATTTCTTCGATAGTCCCAAGTAGAGGCGAAATTACTAAAATAAAAATTTCAGGAATAAAGTACCACTTTTCCAGTCCGTGCTCCTTCAGAATACCTGTTTTACATATATCTATAGTTGCACAATAAAAACAAGGGTTTAGAAATACATTTAGGTTTAAATTAAGAAATACATTAAGGTTAGAAGCACAAGTAGAGATGAGATATTTGAGTATATTTAGATTCTATGGATCTGTGCACATGTGGAAGATTGACATGGTGTAGAAAAAGATATAGTATGATATTGATTGAAAGAGGTTTGGTGATATTAGTAGGTTACATAGCGACAAAAAGTCTTCAGATAAGTATAGCTGATGGCATGTGCATGGGATTAGGGACTCCATCAGTGAGCAAGGCATAAAACTAGAGGGAAAGGATTAGAGCTGCTGATTTGCTGTACATGAACACGAAGAGGGTTGTTTGTTGATGGATTGGTAGACAGACCATGGGCGATGATAGCTAATTAGTGGACAGAGATGGATGTTAGGGACTTATAGTGGGTAAGGGGAAATTTGTGGATAGAAGGGAGTCTGAGAGAGGCGACGTTGGGGCAGTGGATGGGAAGTCAGAACCGAGCTAGATGGAGAGAAATCATTAGTTGGGATGTCTGTCCCTTAGTCACATGCTTAGAGCACATAGTACCTATGAAGGGCTCCTCGTAAAAGTCATCCAGTATAGGGGAGCTTCTGTCCATGTTTCCCTCCCCCGGTAACTCACTCATAGGGGACATTGGGGGATTTTTCTTGCTGAGGGCTTTCATTAGTTGGTGGTCATTCTTTTCATTTCCATTTATACTCTGGAAAAACAAAGAAAAAATATTGATTAGGGGACGTTTGAGGCTATTTCTTACGGGTACTGGGAGTTTCGTACGCAAGTTGTTTACGCTGATTTTGAATTTTTTCGTACATACCTGGTGTCGTTTCGTAACTCTAGTAATCAAGTTCAACTCTGAGCTGAGTGCACGAAACGACTATGGTTTCATATAGACTACGAAAGAACATTTTGGTGTACGAATCTACTTGTGTACGAAAAAATTTATGTACGAAACTCCCTGTACTCATTTGTTACTATATATATATATATATATATATATATATATATATATATATATATATATATATATATATATATATATATATATATATATATATATATATATATATATATATATATATATATTATATATATATATTTTATTTATATATATGTACATATATTATATATATATAATAAATATATTTATTTATTATTATTATTATTTGCAATAGGGGGGGGCATGGCCGCATGCCCCCCCCCCCCTACTTATTAGCATGACCTGCTAATACCTCTGCTGGCTGTGTGGGACGTTTATTGGAAAATTTCCAGATGAAGCCCGAACTTCCTTTGGTGGACGAAACTATTTTTTTCTGGTGAGTTTTGATGTGTTTTAAATGAATCTGCTAACCATTTCTGTCGCAAATATTATTTATGTTTTTCCTAGGTAAAGGTTAGGTTATATTAGTAGGTTAGGTATAGGTTATGTTAGGTAAAGGTTAGGTTTGTATAGGTTCAATTATTTTTGTCAATTTTGTTGCAAATCACACAAAAAAGAAAAAAAGTGATTATCGACAGAAATAGTTAGCAGATTAATTCAAAACACATAAACACTCACCAGACAAAAATAGTTTCGTTCACCAAGAGAACTTCGGTGTTCATC
Source organism: Chionoecetes opilio (assembly GCA_016584305.1). NCBI lineage: Eukaryota > Metazoa > Arthropoda > Malacostraca > Decapoda > Majidae > Chionoecetes > Chionoecetes opilio. Next base: position 37,188 of record JACEEZ010000612.1, read on the forward strand.
TGGAAATGTACCCGTTTATTTGACCAAGAAAGACCCGTGTTTTAGCCTGTTTTATCTCGTTATGTTGGGTTCAAATTTAGAAATGGGGTTAAAACTACTCAGAATGCAGAAATCTACCCGATGCTGTAGGTAAGAAGGTTAACCCCTTGAGACCTAGAACGTAATTTCCATTGTAATTTGGGTACCATTAGACGATTTTTAGTGAATATAAGCAATATTTTATAGCTATGACCTGTCTAGTATCCTTGTCCACTAAATAATTTGGTATATTCAGTGACTTTTCATTCGTAGTTTTATGGTTAACAACAGATGATTTTATATAGCAAGGAAAGGTGTGAGTATACAGATGACTGTCAGTCTTCTAA
>JACEEZ010000613.1:0-23504 GCA_016584305.1 Chionoecetes opilio
TGGAAAATGAGTATTAGCACACATATAAATGTACCACCAACAGGGAGAGGTAGTCAATAGCAAGATAAATATTTCATAGGAAAGTATTAGCAGAGAGCTTAACCGAGAGGTGTCACTCGGGCGATATAACATGGCGCGCTATTTTGATTTCATGGACGGCAGCGATCCTAGCGGAGGGAGTCTGCACTGACAGTCGCCCGTGCAGATAGAGGGGGAATCGCTCCTCCTTTTTGTGATGATGGGGTGATAATGGAAGGTGGGAGAGAGGGAAGGAAGGAGATATGAGAGAAGGAAAGGAGGAATAAGGAGTAAGGAAGAAATTGGAGGGATGAAGAGTCAGAAGAGGAACTGACGAGGAAAGAAATAAGGAATCAAAGAAGGGAGGGAATTCCTCCACTCACCCATTACCCATCAGTGCCATCACCACACACCCATTCACTCACCCATTACCCATCACCCCCCACCCATTCACCCACCCATTACCCCACACCCATTCGCTCACCCATGCATTTCCCTTGTCTGGCACATTCACCTTTTTGGCATTAAATCAATCAATCCCCCATTTCCCATCACCCCCCACCCATTCATTCACCCATTACCCATTACCCCCTACCCATTCCCTCACCCATTACCCATCACCCCCCACCCATTCACTCACCCATTACCCATCACCACACACCCATTCACTCATCCATTACCCATCACCCCCCACCTATTCCCTCACTCATCACCCATCACCCCCACCCATTCACTCACCCATCAACCCACACCCATTACCATCACCCCCACCCATTCACTCACCCATTACCCATCACCCCCACCCATTCACTCACCCATCACCCCACACCCATTACCCATCACCCCACCCATTCACTCACCCATCACCCCACACCCATTACCCATCACCCCACCCATTCACTCACCATCACCCCACACCCATTACTCATCACCCCCACTCATTCACTCACCCATTACCCATCACCCCCACCCATTCACTCACCCATCACCCCACACCCATTACCCATCACCCCCCACCCATTCACTCACCCATTACCCATCACCCCACCCATTCACTCACCCATCACCCCACACCCATTAGCCTACCCATCACCCCCACCCATTCACTCACCCATTACCCATCACCCCAACCCATTCACTCACCCATTAACAGGAGCCAAGTATATTCCCATTTCTCTATCCATCTGCTCTATCTACTGGATTGGACCAATTTACTCTACTTGAGGTAAGGATTGATTTGACATCTTCAAGCCTCATATTGTTGGGCAGTGATGTTGATTTTCTATGTGAACAGTATTTTGATGATACAGCCAATTTAAGTGCAGGAAAATGTATACGCTCTAAAACGACTGGCGCCATGTTGTGACGTCATAAGCACAAACAACAGAGCAAAACAGTTTTAAAGCGGCCGCTACTATTATGTCCAAACTACTAATACCCCCACTTGCTTTTACCCCTACTACCGCAAGATAAACCAGTAATCCCCTTAAAGTGAGTAGTATTTTTTTTTACACGGTGTTTGTGAATATTTTTTTTTTGGGTGGGTTTAAAAGGGGAAAAAAGGGGGAAAAGACAGAGAAAAAGTGGCCCGTGGCCCCTAAAAAAAGTGACAAAACTTCGGGTCGGCATTCCTTTAGGGAGCTTAAATGAACCTGCAATGAATGAAAAGGGCTAGACGGGATAGACAAAACTCATGGGGGAAGGCGGGTAGAAAGGTAGGGTTTTTCTTTCCCCACATAACCCAAAACTTTACACCCTTCTTCACTCTCCCTTCACCCCCTACAACCTTTACAAACCATACATTTCTCCCTGTTTCCTTTTGGGATTTCTTTACCCTTTTTTTGTCTGGGTTTGTACATGTCTTTTGCGGGGTTCATTTAAGCTCCCTAAAAGGGGAATGCCGCCCCAGAAGTCATCACTTTTGTCGGGTTGTCACGGGCCCCTTTGTTTTCTGTTTTTAATCCACTTTTTCCTTTTTTAAAACTACAATTTACATTTTCAAAAAAAAGGGGGAATACCACTAAAAACCCCACTTGGGGGAGGTTTAAACGGGTAATCTTGGGGTAGTGGGGGTTTAAGCAAGTTATTTAAAGGTTGGGAAAATAAAACTAAAATTTGGGGTTTTCCCTGAGCCAAAAAACAACCCGGGATCAGCTGTTTCAGGCGAGATCTAAAGTTTGCATTTTACCGTCACAACCAATGACAGGGGGCCTTTTTCCCCCGTGTTGTGATTTTTTTGGGCCCCCAAAAAAAAGGGCCATATTTTTCCCAATTTATGGTGCATTTTCAGAAAAAAGAATATGATCAGTGATTTTTTGTACCAATTTTGGCACCCAAAGTTTAAAATACTCCTGTTTTAGGGGGTGGGGGTAAAATTTGGTAAATTAAAAAACCGAAAAAAAAAAAGTTGGGTATAGTGATTTTTAATTCAAAATATATGGCGTTCCCCGGGTAAAAATGCTATCTAGGGTTTGTTGCCATAAATTGGCTTCTTTTTTGGCATAAGGGTTTATTTTTTATATATTACTATTAAAAAAATAATATTTTTAGAGTTTTTTTTGTTATTCAGCATATCACAAGACCTTTAATTTTTCATTTCTTACAAAAGTCCTCCTTGACATCTCGGGGACGCGGGGGGCGGGAAGGGGAGAGGGGGAAAAAAATGTCAGGTTGAAAAAAAAAACCCACTTGACTTTATCTTTAACTAAAAAGGGGCAATTTCATAGGGGACGCAATTTTTATATGCCCGGACATAAAAAAAGGAAACACCGGGGGACATATGGAAAACCCGGGGAACGAGGGGGGAAAAAAAAGGGGGGTTTAATAACGGCCAAAAAAACCCCTTTTTGAAAAAGGGCCCCGGAGGCCCCTAAAGGAAGGCGTCCTAATGGGGGCCACAACCGGGGGTGCCTTCCAAAAGTTGGTTGTAACCTTGCTTAGGGAAATTTTCCCATTCTAGTTAATTTAAACCCCTTTCCCTCAATGAAATTTCCTCTTCCTGGTATTTTTGAACCCCCCAAATTTAAAGGTTCGTTAAATAATAATTGGGGGTCATTAATAGGGGCCTTGCCAAAAAAATTAAAAATGGGTTATTAAAACCGGTTAAAAGATCAAAAAATTTGGTTGGGCATTAAAAAAAGGGGGTTTTGGAAAGCTTTGGGGAAAAAATGCCGTTGTTTGCATTAAAAAATTGCCTTTGGGAAAAGCAAAAAAAAAATCCGTTGAAAGGCCGGGGAAAAAAAATCCTTTTTGGAAAAGCATAAAAAAAATGCCTTTGATGCATTAAAAAATTGCCGTTTTTTTACAAAAAATCCCGGTTTTTTAAAGCATTTAAAATCCCGTTAAAAGCATTAAAAATCCCGGTTTGGGGGGGGCTTTTATAAAACCCTTTTTGGATCCCTTTAAAAAAAAGCCTTGATCCCTTAAAAAAATCCCGTTTTTTGCATTAAAAAAATGCCTTTTTGAGGGCATTTTTTAAAATCCCCTTTGATCCCTTAAAAAATTTGCCTTTTTTGGGTTTTTTGGCTTTTTTAAAATGCCTTTGGGATCATTAAAAAAAGCCGGGGGGATGCATAAAAAATGCCGTTGGGGCATTAAAAAATCCCTTTTTTTGATGCATTTTTTAAAAATTCCTTTTTTTTTGATGCATTATAAATGCCTTTTTGGATGCATTAAAAAATTGCCCTTTTTTGATCCCTTTTTAAAAATTAAAAATCCCTTTGGTTTTTTAAAAGGGTTTTTTTTGATGAATTTTTTTCCCTTTTTGTTTTTTTTTTAAAAAGCCTTTTTAAAGCATTTAAAATCCCTTGGGGAGGGCTTTATAAATGCCGTTGGGGTTTTGTTTGGTTGTGGCTTTAAAAAAATGCCTTTTTGTGTTTTTTGGGTTTGGGGTTTGCTTTTAAATAAAAATGCCTTGATGCATTAAAAATGCCTTTTTGGGGTTTTTTGGGCCTTTAAATAAAATGCCTTTGGGGGGGATGCATTAAAAAATGCCTTTTTGATGCATTAAAAAATGCCATTGGGGCATTAAAAAAATGCCTTTTGATCCCTTATAAAATGCCGGGGAAGGGGCTTTACAAAAATCCCTTTTTGGAAAAGCATAAAAAAAATTGCTGTTGAGCTTTAAAAAAAAAATTCCTTTTTGAGGCTTTAAAAAAAGGGCCCGTTGGAAAAAACCCCCAAAAAACCGTTGAAAGATTAAAAAAGCCTTTTTGAAACATAAAAAAAATGCCGTTGCCGGGCATTTTAAAAAATGCCTTTGGGGAAAGCTTTAAAAAAAAAAAATGCCCGTTGATGCAAAAAAAAAAGGCCGTTGGAAGAACACAAAAATACCTTTTAAAAAGCTTTAAAAAAATGCCTTTGAAAAGCATAAAAAAAATGCCGTTAAAAAGAAATTAAAAAAAAAAAGCCGTTGAAAGCTTTATTTTAATGCTTTTTGAAAGTCTTAAAAAAATGATTGATTGATTGTTTCCCTTTTTTAAAAAGAAAATATATTTGACGCTTTTTTGTGACTGATCACTATTTCTTTTGTTTTGGGGATGATGCACTAGTTCGTTGTTTTGTGACTGATGCACTAGTTCGTTGTTTTGTGACTGTGCACTAGTTCGTTGTTTTGTGACTGATGCACTAGTTCGTTTTTTTTTTGTGACTGGGAAATGTTCGTTTGTTTTGTGACGATGCAATAGTTCTTTTTTTTATCCGAATATTTATTAATTTTGTTTTAAAAAAGGCTGGGAAAAAACCATATTTGGGATGATGTTTACGTATGCTTATGCCCAGGCTATACTAGGCTATCTGCTAACTTGGCCCTCCAAAACTTTCCCAAGATCCACCCTGTTACACGCCGAAGTAATTGTTTTGGGCCCGGGGGGGGGGGGAGACGTAAAATCGCGACTCGACCCCCCCAAAAATTTCGGGGGCCCCCAACCCCTCGCCCTCACCATTTTCGGGCCCGCCGAACCACTCAAACCTCACCATTTCAGGCGCCAACCACTCGGCCACCCCCTCCCCGGGTTGCCGTAAATGTTATCTGGATGGCCCCAAACACTTTATGTAGGCGCCCAAAGGGTTAATATATGCTTTAAAAAAGAACGCGACAGGTCAAAACTACATTTTAAATTTTTTATTTTAAAATAAATACAATAGATAAGAAACAAAGTAAAAAGTCAGTAGACGGGGTTCTGGTTTAGATGGGGGGGATAGAGGCATTTTTTGATTTTGTTGGGGGGAAAAAAGGCCCGAGGGCACCCGTCCCCCGTCTCTGGCGGTGCCCAGGCCGTGATGGAGCGGTCATCATTTATTTTGGCCTCTTGGACCCAGGGGCGGGGAAAAAAAGTCCTGGGGGGGGAGCGTACACGCGGGTTCCGAAAAAAAACTCAACAGACCCTGAGAAAAACCGGGGGGGGGACTCCCCGGGATTCAAAGGACTCAAAGGGGACTCAAAGGGAAACTCAAAAAAAGCTTGGGGTCTGGGGCGGACTCAAAGGGATAAAAAGATCTTTGAGTTTTGGACGCGGATGGGAAGGACTAAAAGGGGCTCATCAGAGTATTTTGGGGTTTAAGCAAAAGCCCCCCGCCGCCCGGTACTTGACGTGGCCACGTGGGGCCGTGGGCCGCCTTTCGACGTGATAAGTGCCCGGTCGGGAGGGGCCGGTTTTGTCGGGAAAGCTGCACGGTTTTAGACGCCCGGGGTTGTCGTCGCCGTCCACGGGTTCCTTGTGGTCAAAGCCCGTTTGCCGGGGGGGCCCGTCCTCCCCCAACCACGGGAAAGGGGCGAAACCTTGGCCATTTCCCCCTGGACTCGTCGGACTCGGGGACTCAAAGGAACGGGGGGAAGAATGGGGGAAGGAGAAAGTGCTCGAAGGACTCACGGGAAAACGGGGGGGAAAGAAGGGGGGGGGAAGAGGTGTTTCGAAGGACTCACGGGAACGGGGGGAAGAAGAGGGGGAGAAGGGGGGTCCCGAAGGACTCACGGGTAAAGGGAAGGAAGAAGAGGGGAGAAGGGGCTCAAAAGGAAACCTCCCGGGAAACGGGAGGAAAAATGGGAAGGGGGAAGGGGTCCCTTCGAAGGACTCACGGGAACGGGAGGGGGAAAAAGGGGGGAGGGGGGGGTTGCTCGAAGGACTCACGGGAAAAGGGGAGGAAAGAAGAGGGTGGGGAGAAGTGCTTCAAAGGGGGAAAACCTCAGGGAAGGGGAAAGGAAAAGAAGGGGGGGAGAAGGGGGCTGGGAAGGACTCACTGGAACGGGAGGAAAAAAAAGAGGGGGAAAGTGCCCCAAAAGGGGGGAGGAGGATTTCCTGGGGGGAAAGGGGGGGGTTTTCGAAGGAGGATGAGGGAGGGGGAGAAGTGCTCGAAGGAGGAGGACTTTTGGGTGAACCTGGGTGGAGTAAAAAAACGTTTTTTAATTTGTTTCCCGGGCAAGGGGCAGGAGGGGGGGGAGGAGGAGGAGGGGGAAAGGGGAGGAGGAGGGGGGAAAAGTTTTAAGGACACTGTTGTTTTGAATAAAAAGCAAGGTGGGGTTTGCTTTTGACCTTGCACAGATTTTTATCTTGTTTCCCTGTAGCCACTTTTTCCCGCGTCAGGCGGGGTGGGGGGAAAACGGGGTGAGAAGTTTGAGAGGCAGAAGTTTGCCAACAAAAAAGCAATTTTAAGGAAACTGTCCCAAGGAGAACAAGTTTGCAGCCCCCTATTTTTTTGTCGTGTGTGTGTGTTTTGTGTTGGGTGTGTGTGTTGGGTTTTGGGGTTGTGTGTGTGGTGTGTTTTTGACAAAAATACATGCCCCCAAATTTAAAATTTTTAAAATTTAAAAAAAAAAAAAACAACAATTTGGCAAAAAAGCCCCCGGGGGTGTTTCTTACCCGGGGGGGCCCCCGAAAGCTGGTCGGGGTCTTTTCGGGGGGCCCCCGGGGGGGGGAAAAAGCCCCGCCACCCCGCCACGAGGGGGAAAAAAAACCTGGGGGAGGGGACTTTCGTTGATTTTAACCCCCCTTGGGGCCCCCAGAACGAAAATTTCCATTGTTTTTTGGGAAACCCATTAGACGATTTTTAGTGCATATAAAAATTGAATAGATATGACCGGGTTAAAAAGAAACCCCCTTTTTCCACTAACTAATTTGGTATATGCAGAAAAATTTTTTGTAATTTTATGCCTTTTTTTTTAAAAAAACGATTTCCTATAGAAAAGGGTTTTAAAGGGGGGAAATTTGGGGGGGGGGACGGGGGGGGTTAATCCGTGACATCAACCCGACATTTTTGGGGCGTGTTTTGAAAAATTGGGGGTGTGCAGGACTTTTAAAACGAACCCCCTTTTTCTTCCTTTCGTCGCGAAAAAAAAAAGGGGGTTTTTGGGGTCTATTGGTTTTTGTTTTGTAAACACTGTTTTACCGCGGGAAAAAAGGCCTCACCTTTGTGTTCATTTTGGGGACTGTTGTCCCCCTTTATGATTGACGGGTGCTGGGCCACATTTGGACCTCTCTTTTTAATTTTGAACTTGGGGGCCCCGTCCCCCAGCGTCTCCACCCTCCTGTTGTTGGGTTCCGGGGGGGGGCCCCAAAAGTACACACGGGGGGGGCCCCCCTTTCCCCGGAAATGTTTCCAAACGCTTGTTTTGTAACAAAATTTTGTCCCTATTTTCACAACTTTCCTGGATGAGGGGGAAATTCAGACCGTTACTCTTTTATAAATTTTGGAAAAAAAAAAAATATTTTTTTTAAAATGAATTTGGGCAAGGCTTACTACAGTTGCTACGCCCATACATTGTAAGGTGAAGACCAGGGGGGAACCCCCTCCCCCAAGGTTTGGTTTTTGGTTTGCAATCGCGGGGGAATCAAGGTATGGACACAGCGTTCTTTTTTGAGGGAACCACGCTCCAAGTGTAAAAACCTTTGGGCAATATTTTTTATTTTAAAGTATAGATTTCAAAATCAAAATTTTTTTCTATAAAACATATGTCCACAGAGCAAATTAAAAAAAACCCCCATGATAAAGGGCCATGCGCCCCCTTGTTTGGGGAAAAGGGGCCCCACGGTTTAGGGAAAACTGTCCCCGGGTTGGGAAATTTTCTCCCGAAAAAAAAAACCCTTTAGAACTCTCGCCGACGGGGAAAAATTTTAACCAAACCGGGACATTGCCCCCTAATTAAAACCTAACTGATAAAGGGCAAAACGTTTGGGTTTTTTCACCCCTTTGAATGCGGGGAAAACACTGGTAAAAAACTTAAATTAAATTTTGTATATTTGGGTCCTGAAATATCAAAATTTGGAAACCCACTCGACGACGGCGGGGGGAAGGAATTTATCGGCGACATTTTTCCGGGCCCCCCAAGGGCACACAGGGTTTTGGAACCCACCCCTTTAAAGTCTGGCGGAAACCCTGGGGCAGAAAAAGGAAATAAAAAGGCGGGGGTGGGGGGCCGGGGTAGTGGTATTGTTTATTATAGGGGGGGGGGGAGCGGGGTAGGTTTTGAATCGAGGGTGGGTTTTGCATCTTCTTCCTTAACTCGCATTTTACACACGTACATGGGTTTTTAAACTACAAATACCATATCTACTACTACTACTCAAATTATTATTTACTACTACTATTTCCCTACGATTTATACTACTACTATAAAAAAAATACTACTACAACTACAACAATTAAAAATAATAAAAATTTTTCATGCGGGGTTAAGAGGCAATGTTTGAAAACCAACCCCTCGATGAAAAACCTCCCCGGGCTCCCCCGTGTTTTTAAATATAATATATATATTTTTTTTCTAGTTAAATTCCTAGAATAGGAAAAAAAAAAAATTGGGTTTGGGGCGGGGAGTTAAAAATGCAAAGCATGGGCCGGAATGCGTGGCTAACCCAAATAAGGGGGGAAGTGGGTTGAAAATCGGGGGGTTTTACCTCTCCTACACTCTACAGGGTTCCGCGGGTGTTTTTTGGATGTTTTTTATTAGCCCCTTCACGCCCGGGATTTTTCCCTTTTTGGCTATAAAAAAATTGTCTTTTTGTCGAGCCTTTAAAATAACAAAAAAAGTCACAAAATATACCAAAAATTAAAGTTAGTGGTCAAGGATACTAAAAAAAAGGGCATTTGCTAAAAATTTGCTTTTTTTAGTCACCCAAAATTGTCTAATGGTACACACCCTTACAATGGAAAATTTCGTTCTGGGTCCAAGGGGGTTTAAAACTAATGCCGTTTCTTTCCCGCCTGGGGGACCCTAGACCAACCCAAACCCAAACCCCAACCTAAAACCCAACCTAACCTAACCCCCAACCTAACCCCAACCTAACCTACCTACATTAAAACCCCCCGGGGAAAAAATAGACATTCCCAAAAAAAAGATTACTTTTTGCCCATTTGTCTAACTTTGGGGGCCCTCGGAAATGGTGGGGAAAATTAAACCCCCTTGGGGGCCCCTAAAGTGATTTTTTAATTTCCCAATATAGCCCCCATTCGTCGTCGAATGGTGGTTTTTTGCAAAGAAAATTACGTTCTGGGCCCTTTTAAGGGGGTTTTAAAAAAAAGAGGTAGCTTTTTTACTAAACAGCCCCTTTCCCCACACACCGGGGCCCCACCCCCACACACAAAACACAAAACCACAAAAACACACCCCACCCCCACACACACACACACACACACACCCCACACACACCCCCCCCCCCAACCGCCCCCCCCCCCCCCCCAAACGCACACACACACAAAACCCCCACACACACAAAAAACCACACACAAAACCCCCGCACCCCCACACAAAACACACACACACAAAAACACACACACACACCACACAACACCACACACACCCCAACACGCCCCCCCCCCCCCCCCCCCCCCCCCCCCCCCCCCCCCCCCCCCCCCCCCCGCCCCCCCCACCCCAAACCCCCCCCCCCCCCCCCCCCCCCCCCCCCCCCCCCCCCCCCCCCCCCCCCCCCCCCCCCCCCCCCCCACCCCCCCCCCCCCCCCCCCCCCCCCCCCCCCCCCCCCCCCCCCCCCCCCCCCCGGGCCCCCCCCCCCCCCCCCCCCCCCCCCCCCCCCACCCCCCCATCCCCCCCCCAACACGCACACACACACACCCCCAAACCCACCCAAAAACACAAACCCCAACACGCACCAAAACACCCCCCAACCCCCCCAACCCCAAAAACACACACACCAAACCCCAAACAAAACCCCCCCCCCCAAAAGGACCCCACACCCCACCACACCCCAACACCCACACACACAAACCCCAACCCCGCACACACAAAAAACCCCCAAACCCCGCCCCAAAAACACACCCCAACACGGCCCCCACACAAACCCCAACCCCCACACCACACCCAAAAACCCCACACCCCCACCCCAAAACCCCCACAAACAAACCCCAACAAAGCCCCACACACACAAAACCCCCAAAACCCACCCCACCCCCCCCAACACGCCACACACACACCCCAACACGCACACACACAAACCCCAAAAACGCCCCCAAACCCCCAACACCCCCCCACACCCCAAAACCCCAACCCCCAAAACGCCCACACACACACACCCCAACACGCACACACCCGCCACAACACACCCCCAAAAAACGCCCCCAACCCCACCCCCAAAACCCACACACACAAACCCCAAAAAGCCACACACACAACCCCAAACCAAAACCCCACCAAACCCCCCGCCCACACACACCCCAACACGCACACACACAAAACCCCCCCCCAACACCACCACCCCCCCCAACAAACCCCACCCCCCACCCCAAAACACACCCCCAAAGCACCACACAAACCCCCCACGAAAAAAAACCCCAAAAACCGACCAACCCGGGGAAAAAAAAGGGGGAAAAACCCCCCAAAACGACCCCCCCCCCCCCAAACCAAAAAACAACCAAACCCCTTTTTTTTTTTTTTTTTTTTTTTTTTTTTTTTTTTTTTTTATTAAAAACCCCCCCCCCTGGAATAAAAATTTTGGAATTTTTTTTTTTTTTTTTTTTTTTTTTTTTTTTTTTTTTGGGTTTTTTTTTTTTTTGTTTTTTTTTTTTGGTTTTTTTTGTTTGGGTTTTTTTGTTTTAAAGATTTTTTTAAGACTGGGTATTTAGATCATGGGGTTTGGTTTAATTAAAACCCAAAAACCCGGGGGCCCCCCGGGGCCCGTTTATAACGTTTTTTAAAGCTCTAAAGGGAACTAGTCCAAAAATTTTTTAGTTGATTTTTAGCTTTTAAGTGTATCACGGGTAAGCATGATTTTTTTTTTTTTTTTTTTTTTTTTTTTTTTTTTTTTTTTTCCTTTTCCCATGTAAAAAAAAAAAAAAGAAAAAAAAAAGTATGCCTTCGCTTTATACACCCTTTCCTTCGGGAGCTAAACATTTGCATAGGGGTATACAATTTTACCTACATCAAACCCGTACCAAACTTCAATATATTTTCTTTAGGGGGCTGGGAGTGGTCAATCTTGCAACAATTTTATGACTGTTTTCTTTTTAACTTTAAAAAAAAAAAAAAAGTGCCTTTTGACCTCTTTATTTTCTGGCCATTTTTCCCTTTTTTTTTTTGGGATTTTAAAAATCAATCCAAAAAAACAATCAACCTTTAATAAAAAAAAAAAAACTTAAAAAAGGGAAAAAGGAGTCATTTTCTTCTCTCCTCTCTCTCTCTCTCTCTCTCTCTCTCTTCCTCTCTCTCTTTTCTCTCTCTTCTCTCTCTCTCTCTCTCTCTCTCTCTTCTCTCTTCTCCTCTCTCTCTCCTCTCTCTCCTTTTCCCCTCTCTCCTCTCTCCTCTTTTCCCCTCTCTCCTCTCCCCCTCTCCCCTCTCTCTCTTCTCTCTCTCTCTCTCTTCCTCTCTCTCTCTCTCTCTCTCTCTCTCCCTCCGGCCCGGGCTTTTTTTACACTAAAGATGACCAAAAATTTTTGATTTTGGGGTTTTGAATTTTATGATTTTTCGTCACGCTTTTCTGACATCACCCTTAAATGGAAATCAGCTTCACAATCCATATGGGAAAAAAAAATACTGACACAAAAGGGGGTGTTTTTAAATTTCATGAAAAATTTTTTACAAAACCAACACACACACACACACACAACACACACCAAAACACACACACACACCCCACCACACAACACACACAACCCCACACACACACACAACACACACACACCCCACACACACACACCCCACACACACACCCCACCACCACACACACACACACACACACAACCCCATGGGCACGCGCGCCCCCCGCCATGGGATTCCACATATGCCAAAAGGGAAAAAAGTATCTAAACCGTCTGGGCTAAAGTTTTTTTTTTTTTTTTTTTTTTTGTCTCTGGCTGTCTGTCTGCGTTTGTTTTGCCTGGCAACTCTCTCTCTCTCTCACCCTCTCTCCCCTCTCTCTCCCTCTCTCCCCTCTCTCCTCTCTCTCTCCTCTCTCTCCCCCCTCTCCCCCCTCTCTCTCTTCTCTCCCCTCCCCCTCTCTCTCTCCCCTCTTTTCCCTCTTTTTCCCTCCTCTCTCTCTCTTCCCCTTTTCCCCTTCTATTATTTTATATATATATATATATTTTATATACCCCTTTTTTACCTGCCGTCAAGTCTGTAATGTATATGTTAAGGTTTTTATAAAAATTAAAGAAATGTAGTTTTTTTGGGTTATAAAAAAACAAAATATATTGATCAAGGGGTTAAAAGAATAAATATTTAAATTTTTGCTACAAATAATTTTTTTTGAAAATTTTTGTGAGGGGGAAGTCTCATAAGTAGGATGGGGGTTTTTGGGAAAATCCCTGGGAAAGGGGGGAAACAGACGTCTGGAAGTCATTTTAATTTTTTTTGGGAAAGGGGAAATCCTCCGGGGGGGTCCGTTTTTTGCGCCCGGGCTCGAAGGGTTCAAAAGAAAAATTTTAGTCTGACCCTGGGCTCGAAGGGCTCAAAGGACCCCCAAAGGGACCCCCATCAAAAAGTACTTAAGGGGTTTTCGGAGCCCCGCCCTCGACCCCCCGGGCGTTCCCCGGGCCCCGTAAGCCGTCGCCGCCGTGACGTGGGGGAAAGTGGGGCGGTCTGGGGGTTTACGACCGTCGGGGAAGCTGAACGGGGGGGTAGGAAAACCCCCTGGGGGGTCGTCGCCCCCACGGGCCCCCCCTTGGGGGTCGAAGTCCCGGGGGTTGGGGCCCCGGGGGGCGGTTTTCCTTACACCCCACTGGAATTCGGGGAATTTTTTGGGGCCCGCTGGGACTCGTTTGGACCCCAAAAGGACCCCGAAGGAATCCAAGGGAATGAATCGGAAAGGGTTCATCGAGTGTTCCCAAAGGAAAATGGGGGGAAAATCCTGAAAAAACAAAATGTGTTTGGTTGGTTAGTGGTCTCGGCGCACCGGAGGGCAAGGGGGGGGGGGGGGGGGGGGCAAAATTACCTTTGGGCGGGGAGGGGGGGGGTTTGGGTGGCTACCTTGGACAGGGGGGGTCATTGGGGAAAAGGGTTTTTTGACCGGAAATTTGGTTCGGGGGTGGGAAAGTAGCTTGTGGGGGGGGGGGTAGGTAATGTGGCAAAAGGGGGGTTGGTGGGGGTTTGGGGGGTGTTTTTTTTTTTTTGTTTTTGTGGTAGGTTTTTGGTGGGGGGGGTTGTCAGCGTAGGTTAGAGTGTTGGTGTGGTGTGTTTGGGGTTTGGTGTGGTGTTTGGGGGGGGGGGGTTGGGAAAAGGGCATTGCTTTCTTCTGTGTGCTAAAACGAAATGGCCGGGGTTGGGGGGGTTTATCTTTCCCGGGTTTGGGGGGGGGGGGTTTTTTTTAGGGCTTTGTTGGGCCAAAAAACAAGTGGGAAAATTTTAAGAAGGGATTTGGGCCCAAAATTTTTGCTTGAAATTTTTTTAAAGGCCTCCTGTGTTATTTGTTTTTTATGTGTTTATCAAATGGGGGTTTTACTAGAATTAAAACGCTTAGGGTGCATGTTGGGTTAGATCCCCCAAATTTTTTAAAATTTTTATAAAACTCGTTTGGGGGGACCCTTAAATTGGAAAATATTATGATTGGTTATCTTTGTATAATGTTTCAATAAAAAAAATCCTTTTTTCTATCTATAAAGGGGTGTTTTTTTAAACCCGTGTGGGTGCCACCCGGTGTGGGGGAGGGCCTCCCTGGGGGTTCAAACCGGGCCCGTAGCTTTGGTTTCCCCGGGTTATCGGGGGGGTTCCGAGAAAGGCCACCGCCACCCCCCCGCCAAAGGGGGAGGAAAAACCTGGGGGGGGGAGACAACCTTAAAATTTCTTTTTGGGGTTAACAAATAAAAAATGTTTAATGTGTCTGGAAAAAAAAACCCCAATTTAAATTCCTTTTGGGGGTTAACAAGATTTAGAGGGGGGTTTTCAAGTATTTAAATACCTTTGGATTTAAATAAAAAATTTCAATACATTTGTGGTTTTTTAGAAACCCCTTTTTTTAGAAAAAAACATTTCTTTTCAATTTTATTTAAATACGTATTTAAAAAACTTTAAAAGACTTTTGTAAAAAATTGTATTTAAAAACTTATAATATACGTTAAAAAACGTAAAAAACTTTTTTTTCGTTCAATTTTTGGCCCCTAAACCCCCCCCACCATCTTTCAACCCTGGTGTTTAAGTGAATCAGGGTTTCCACTTGGGATTGGGGGAAAATTTCCCTTAAATTTTAAAGGGAAAAAATTTGGGCCTGAAAAGGATTTTCTTTAAGGGGGAAAAGCCCAAAATCTAAGGAAAATCGTAAGGGCTGCAGGTTTTTTGGGAAATTTTTTAAAATCTGTGGGATTAAAGGGGGAATAGCCAGGGGGGGAGCGGAAAAAACCCCAATTTTTTTGCCTTTAACATTTATCTTTTTAAAAGAAAAGTTTGGGTGTCTGAGGGCCCAGCAAAGGGGAAAGGAGTTTTTCACGGGTTGGGGGCGGAAACACGCTGAGGGGGGGAGGTACTGACCACTACTTTTTGCGCCCCCAACCAAAAATTTCCTTTTTTTCTTTCGTTGCTCCCAAATCCGTTCCTTTCCCTTTCCCTTTTATATACCCAACCAAACCCCCACGTTTTTTCCGTACCCCCCCTTTTTTCCCTTTTTTAAAACCAACCCCAAAACCCCCCCCTACTTTTGTAGGAAACGGTCCCCCCCAACCACTTTCGTTAAAAAGGTTAAATTTGGTTTCCTGAATTGGTGCCCCAAAAGGGATTTGGAAACGTGTTCCTCCCCCTTTTTCATTTTTAATTTCCCGCCGACCCTTTTGCCGTCCAATATGGCCCGTTTTTTATTAAGGGCCCAGGGACCCGGCCCCTTTGTGGAGGAAAACAATTCCAAAACAAATTTTTAAAGGCAAGGTTCCCCAATCAAATTAAAGGTTACCCAAAAAAAATTTTTTTATTATTAAATTGGTTATTTTTAACCCCGAGCCCATTCTTTTTTCCTTGTAAAAATTTGGGGGCCTTTTTTTAAATTTTTTAGGGGACAAGTTTTTTTTAAGGGGAAAAACCCTTTTAAAATCCCGAACTAAACTTTAATTTTTTTTGGGTTTCTTTGATTTTAAGGCTTTTCAAAAGACCATTTTTAAAATTTAAAGGAAAACCCCCGGGCCCCTAAGGGGTTTTCCCTTTTAAATTTTTGGGGAAACCAAACCAAATTACCTCCCGAAAATTTTTTGTTTGGGGTGTTTTTTAGTTTTTTAATTTTTCCAAATTTTTTTATTTTAGTCCCGGGGAATTTTTTTGGTCCCCCAACGGGCCTTTTTTTCCAAGGAAAAAAAACCCCCTTTTTTTTGGGTTTTTGGGTTTTTTTATTGAGTTAACTTTGAATACCCCAAAAAAAACACCATTTTAAAATTTCATATTTATGAATATTTGGTTGTTTGCCCGGGAAAAATTTTTTTTTTTGAGTTGGGCAGGGAAAAAAAAAAGGGGTTTTTACCGGGGATTTGTTTAACAAAACCGGCCTATTTGGGGTTTTCTTTGGGTTTTAAATAAATGGGGTAAAAATTTTTGAAATCCCGTATTTTAAAAAAAAATTTTTTCCTTTTTATTTAAAATGAAAAAATAAAAAATCTTTCCCCATTTTTTATGACAACCTTTAAAGGGGGAAACCCTTTTTGGTAAAAAACATCCTATTTGGGGCCCCGGAAAAAAAAAAAGGGGATTACGGGGATTTTTGTTTTTCACTTGTTTCGTTTCAGGGTTAAAAAGCTAAAATGGGACATTTTTAAATTGGGGTTCTATAAATTAAGGGTAAATTTTTACTCAAGGACCAGAATTCTCTACACAATTGGGAAGAATGATTTCTGTTTACCTAATGGATACGGTAAATGTGCAGCTTCAACCAATACTTCCTATAAACCAATACTCTCCTGACATAACTGGGGGGCTATGCCCACCCATACCTCCCTGCTAGTTAACTAACCTAACATGGGCATTGATTTACGTAACCTAACGGTATTATTTTACATTAGGACCGAATTCCCTACACAATTGGGAGTGTGGTTCTGTTTACCTTATTGAATTCTAGGAAACATTTTCTCTGAGTTTCCGTCGCAAATCATTACTTTCGAAGATATATGACATGTTCATAGGGAGGCGAGAGCCAAGTGTTTACGTGCGCCTGACTCTTCTTCCTCTGTGACCTGCATCGCCTCTGTTCTTCCCTTGCCACGGACACTTTTTAATGCAGATTTGACTTTAGTTTGAGGTTAAAGCGTGGGTTAGCTTAGATTAGGTTAGGTTAGTGAGTCAAAGGTGGGTTAGGTTAGTTTAATTTCATATCTCCTATACACTCAGATCTCCTTCCTATTAAAACATCTTATATCTCCGAAAGAAGTGCTTTGTGACGAAGCTCATAGAGAGAATGTTTCCTAGAATCCAATAAGGGAAAACAGAAACCTACTCCCAATTGTGTAGGGAATTCTGGCCCTAGTGTAACGTATTACAAAATTAAGTTAACAATGCTTAAGAAATTATAAAAGAAAAACTAACATAGACCTAGAAAGGAAGAAAGACTAGGACTCAAAGACTGGAACCCAAACGTGTGCGTGTTGGTCATCTTTCCGCCAAACCAGAAGAATGTGAGGAACAGCTCACAAAAGTTTGATAGTGTCCATGGGCATGGCATGAAATTGTTAAGTTTTTGGAGGTTTTGTCAAATTTTGAAGAAAAGTATTTTTTTTTTTTATATATATATATGACCAATTTACCCCAGAGTTAGGCCGATTTACCCCATTTAGGAAACCCAATGCGGTCCGCACTTCGCAGTGTATTGCTAACAGAGCTATAATAAAATTTTGTTCAAACTTTATGACATATAGGTAGTGAACCTCCTATGATTGTATTAACTTTTTGTTTTGTTTATTTCAATAGATATGGAAACTAGATCAAAGTTTGTCAAAACCAGGACCAAATTTACCCCGGTCGGCACTAATACTTTTTCCTCGTGTCTGGAATCAAGTTGTTTGCGCGGTTTAATTATAAACGCTTTTCATCGCCTCCTTGACTTCCTGCCACAAATTCAATAAATCCTCAATCACCTCAATACTTACCGAGGATAGATACTTACTCACCATGACCCGCAAGATGTAAATAGAGTTAACAAATACAGAGTCCATCACTTCGGATGTCATCTAGTTGTATTCATCTAGTTGTATTTTACCAACTCTCCGGGTAATTTTGGGCGTGAGCTACACTCGTATGATCCGGTCTCCATACCCACATTTTTTTGCTTCCTTAGTGCTTAGTGTTGGGCAAAGCCACCACCCACCGGGAGGCGGGGCACAACCACAGAGTTATACACTAGAGCGGGGCCCTCCCCTACCCCAGGGGGTGGCGGAGGGAGGCAAGCGGGGTCGGGTTGGCGGACAAAAGGGAACCATGATACCGACCCATATTTTGTCAGACGGGCAAGTTTTACGTTATTGTAATTTTTTACCCCTGCTTTTTTTTTACATTGGTAAATGTCATATAGAACATAAGAAGATAAGAAAATAAGGAAGCTACAAGAGGCCGCGAGGCCTACACGTGGTCGTTCCTGTCACCTAACACTACCTACTTTCCACCTTTCATCCCCATCCATGAACCTATCCAGCTCCCCTTTAAAGCTCCCCAATGACTCACACTAACTACCTGTCTACTGAGACCATTCCTTCATTCACCACCCTATTTGTGAACCAGTTTTTCCCATTAACCAACCCTATATTTCCCTATATACCAATATACCATAATATACCAAGGGCATCAGAAAAATGTCTGCGTCCGAGACAGTGAGTGAGCATTGAATGCCAGCACAATGACTGCAATACTAGGGAGTTGCAGCAAGGAAGGTGAACACAATTGTTTAGGCACTATTTTATTTTGCTCCCATTATCTTATTGTAGGTCTAGCTTATTGTATTACTTTTACTATTCATGATGTGGAGAAATGTCTTTTTGAAGACGATGATAGGTTCATTTTATCCTAGATATCATCTGGTGTTTGATAATATCGTGTAAGAGTACAGCATGTCGTGTGGGCCGGGAGCATCCTCTGTGGCCGCAGAGTAGCATGGTTTGATGGCGGCCGAGCCACTCCCGGTTGCGTCAGCTGATGCCCCCCTATGCGATCTCTAGTGTATAATCTGTGGTCACAACCCCGGCTAACACCCGGTACCCATTCACTGCTGGGGTAATGGGCGGACAGGGCTCGGGTTTTAAGAGTTTTAAGTTTAAAGAGACCTGCCCTCTTTCTCCGCTCCGTCGGGCGTGAACCGACCTTGCTACCCACTTTTTTTTGTTTTGTTTTTTTGTTTTTTGTTTGTTGTTCTTATAGCGCCTGTAGGCAGCGATCTCCAGGGCTCGTATGTTTGGGTCCGTGGTTCACTTGAGGGCTGTGATGATTGGCCCTCGCCCTGGGTGGCAGGGTTTTTATAGTGACGCTTGTGATTAGAGACTCATGCCGCCCCCCTGTGTCCTCCGATGCCTCGAAATCGAAGTAAAATTAATGGCAGCATGTGGGTGTTCTTAGGCCACTCAACGGTGCAAAATGATTTAAATGGACTTTGGTTCTCATCGGTGATCGAACTGGGGTCACCGAGAACGCCACTCGGAGACGCAAACCGTGGGCGCTCGGTGTTCATCTAAATTATGAAGCCTATCTATTGTGGGATAATGTCTAGGAGCAGAATACAAATGTCCGGAAAGGTTTCGTCTTCATGGAACGACACTTACCCTCTGCAGGTCTTATGCCCATCACGATAGTCACGCACCCAACCACCTGAGGCAGGGGTGAGGGGCGGCCACACCCTAACTCACCTCCCAATCAAGAGGTGAATGTTATTAAAGAAAGGATCCCATTAATTTAAACGTTTGCCCTAGATCCTTTAAAATCTCCTATCACTTAATATTCTTTTTATAAAAAACATAATCCTCCTCCCCCTCCTCCTCCTCTTCCTCCTCCTCCTCTTCTTCTTGCCCCCCCTCCCCGTCTCACTTTAACTATGACCTGATTTCACCGTAGTTCAAGGAAGACTAACTGAACACCCTGGCCACTGTGATTTGTATGTTCGTAATATCCGTGATAAAAAATAGAAGGTATCTAAACTCACTCTTGCTTTCCGCGTAACTTTTGTATTTATATTTTCATGGGGTTGGCAGATAGGTACTGTTGATAGACCCAGGTGCCCGGAAGGTACCTGTGGGTGTGTTGGGGTGTGTGTCACCTTTAATGCATTGTGTTTTAGTTACTGTGACGCTTTTACATACATAGGGTGACTTGCTTTGAAAACATTTTGTAACACAGGCGCCATAATGAAAGTAATAGTGTTCTTGAACTTTTGTGTGTGTCTGTTACAGGTTGTTTGTTTTTCTGATTAAGTGTCTGCTTGTCTGTCTGCATTTCATTATTATTATAAACCTTTTCTCTCTCTCTCTCTCTCTCTCTTCTCTCTCTCTCTCTCTCCCCCTCTCTCTCCCTCTCTCTCTCCCCTCTCTCTCCCCCTGTCTCTCTCTCTCTCTCTCCCCCTCTCTCTCCATCCCCTCTCTCCTCCCTCTCTCTCCCCCTCTTCCTCTTTCCCTCTCTCTCTCTCTCTCTCTGCTCTCTCTTTTCTCTCTTTTTCTCTTCTCCCCTCCTCTCCCCTCTCTTTTCCCCCTCTCTCTCTCCCCTCTCTCTTTTCTTCTCTCTCTTATAATTATATTATATATTATATTACCTTGTTTACTGCGCCAAATCTGTAATGTATATGTTAAGGTTTTATAAGCTTATGAATGTAGTTTTTTGGGGTATGTAACAAAACATATATACTTGATCATAGTTTAATAAATATATTAAATTTCTGCTACAAATATTTTGTGAAATTATTGATGAGGAGAGTCTCATAAGTAGGATGGGTTGGAAGATCGTGAAAGGGGGCAGCACGACCTGGAGTCATGGATTTACTTGGAGTAAAATCCTCCTGGGGTCCGTATGACGTGACTCGAAGGATTCAAAAGAATTTGAGTCTGACCCGGACTCGAAGGACTCAAAGGACTCAAAGGGTCATCAGGACTTAGGGTAGCGAGCCTCGGGCCCTCGTACTTGACGTCGGCCAGTAGCCGTCGCCGCCGTCGACGTGATAAGTGACGGTCTGGTGACGACCGTCCCGGGGAAACTGCACGGTGTAGACGCCCTGGGTGTCGTCGCCGTCACGGGCCCCTTGTGTCGAAGTCGTTGCCGGTGGAGGCGTCCTTCACAGCCCACTGGAATTCGTACTTGGCCTCGCTGGGCTCGTCGGACTCAAAGGACTCGAAGGAATCAAAGGAATGATCTGAGGATTCATCTGAGTGTTCGAAGGAGAAGGAGGAGTCCTGAAAAATAATGTGTTGGTTAGGTAGTGTCTCGGCGCACCGGAGGTGCACGGGAGGGGGGGGGGGCATGATGACCTTGCGTTTCTCGGAGGAGGGGTGGGGGATGGCGTGACCTTGACTAGATCATGGAGGGGACGGAGTAGTCGTGTGGGAGAAGTAGCTGTGGGGGGTGGGGGGGGTCAGCGTCAGTGTAGCAGGGTATGTGTGTGTATGTTGTGTGTGTGTGTGTGTGTGTGTGTGTGTGTGTTTGTGTGTGTGTGGTGGGGGCGGGTGGTGTCAGCGTCAGTGTATGCAGGGTATGTGTGTGTGTTGTGGTGTGTGTGTGTGTGTGGTGGGGGGGGGGGGGTGTATGGCATTGCTTTCATTCTTGTGTGCATAGCGAATAGCGCCAGTAGGCTTTTATCTTCCTGCCTTAGGCTTTGTTAGGCCTTGTTGGGCCAAAAACAAGTGGAATTTAGAAGGGATTTGCATTTTTGCTTGAATTTGAAGGCCTCTGTGTTATTTGTTTTATGTGTTTATCAAATGGGTGTTTACTAGAATTACACGCTTAGGGTGCAGTGTTAGCTTAGATCAAATGTAGTATTTTATAATTTCGTTTGTTGGACCCTATATTGAAGTTATTATGATTGTTATCTTAGTATAATGTTTCAATAAATATATCTGTTTATCTATCTATACGTGTGTGTAATACACGTGTGATGCCCTGGTGTGGGGGAGACCTACCCTGGGCACGCCGTAGCTGGTCCTGGGTCTATCGGGGGCTGCGAGGGCCACCGCCACACCCGCCAGGAGGAGGAAGACCTGCGGGAGAGACACCGTTAAGTCTTGGCGTTAACAAGAGAAATGTTACTGTGTCTGAAACACCTCATTCAGTCTTTGTGTTAACAAGATCAGAGCTGGGCAGTATTTAAATACATTTGTATTTAAATACGTATTTAAATACATTTGTGTATTTAGAACTGTATTTAGAAATACATTGCTTTTCATGTATTTAAATACAGTATTTAAATACTTAAATGACTATGTAAATACATTGTATTTAAATACTTATAATATACGTAAAAACGTAAATACTTTTTTATCAGTTAATTTGGCCATAAACCCGCCCCACTATCTGGCAACCCTGGTGTTATAGTGAATCAGGGTTTCCACTTGCATGGAAATTTCCTTATTCTAAGGAAATTTCCTTATTCTAAGGAAATTTAGGCCTGAGAAGGATATTTCTAAGGAAACGCAAAATCTAAGGAAATCCTGAGGAAATGCAGGTTTTTTGGGACCTTTCTAGAGATCTGTGGATTAAGTTGAATAGCCAGGTGAGCTGAAAATACCCATTATTTGCCTTTAACATTTATCTTTTTAAAAGAGAAATGTTAGTGTGTCTGAGGCAGAAAGAAGGAGACTTTCACTTTTGGCGCGGCGCACTGCTGAGGCGGAGGTACTGACCACTACTTTGCTCAGCCAAACGTCAACTTTACCTTTGTTTTCATGTTACTGTTGACTGCCCGAAGGATGACTATGCTTTTGCCTCCCTTTGCCCTGTTTATATACCGCAGCCACGGTGACGTCACGGTGCCCCTCGGCCGCGTTCCTTTTGCCATCACCGGACCCCAGGACCCGCCCGCCCTTCCCCTCCGATGAGGAACACGATCCAACGCAACCCACTTTCGTAACACAGCCTTAACTTGGCTCCTCAAATGAAATTTAGGTGACAAAAAGTTGTTTATTGGATCGTAGTAGATGATTGCATTCATTTATACTCCCCGATTCTTCTTTCCTTGATGCAATATGCACGTTTTTATTATAAGTTCCCGAGGAAAAGTTTTTGCTTTGTCAAGGCAAAAACTATGCAGCAATAAAGGGGAGGTCCTATGATCTTAAGGCTTACAATATACACATTGATATATTTTAAATTGGTATTTTAACCCCTTTAGTCCCAGTACGTAATTTCCCTTGTAAATTTGGGAAACCCTTAGACGATTTTTAATGACTAAGCATATTTTATAGATTTTGGGCCTGTTTAGTATCCATGTCAACTAACTAATTTGGTATATTTAGTTACCCTCGTATTTTATGGGTAACAACAGAAACCCTTTTTTATAGCCAGGAAGACCTGGGCGTGAAGGGGTTTAATACTTGATATTGTTTGAATACCAACCAAAAATTCACCTCCTGATATGAGGGCCCCGGAGTCGTCTTTCCCGGAAAATTTAGGTTGTTCTGAACTTTTTTTATTGTAAAACTTTTTCCTCGGTGTCTGGAATCGAGTTTTTGCGCGGTAATTATAAACGCTTTTCATCGCACTCCTTGACTCCTGCCACAAATTCATAATCCTCAATCACCTCACTATCTTACCCAGGAATAGATACTTACTCACCATGACAGCAAGATGTAATAGAGTTAACAAATACAGAGTCCATCACTTCGGATGTCATCTAGTTGTATTCATCTAGTTGTATTTTACCACCTCTCCGGCTAATTTTGGGCGTGGCTACACGCGTATGATCCGTCTCCATACCCACATTTATATTTTGCTTCCTTATGCTTATGTTTGGGAAAGCACCACCCCGGGCGGTCACACCCAGATTATACACTAAGCGCGCATCCTACCCCAGGGGTGGGCGAGGGAGGCAACGGGGCGGTGGCGACAGGCAACCTGATACGCGCGATATTTTGTCAGACGGACAGTTTTAGTATGTATTTTACCACCTCTTTTTTTTACATTGTA
>JACEEZ010000613.1:23755-78755 GCA_016584305.1 Chionoecetes opilio
CGGGGTAAAACTCACCGACTACAAGCGCTATAAATACTCCTTCAGGAGCTTCCCCTGGGTTCCCCCCGGAAACCCCGGCATACGAGGCACTGCAAAGGTCTTAGACCTCTTGAGCACAATACAGTCTCCTGAAGGCGACGCAGCAGATGGTGATTATTATAGATGACAGTGCATGACAGGGGCGGCGAATAATGGATGCCCCGGGGCAACTATGCAAGTATGGGCCTCGGGGGGGAACAGGGGGGGTCGCGCCCCCGGGTAAAGCCCGGGGCGTTATAAGCCTGGGAGGTAAGCTCCCCGTATCTCCGAAGCTACGGGCACTGCCCCGTTGTATTCTTCACGGTACAAGGAGATAAAGCCCAACCGGCACCTTCAGGTAGAGGTGCCGGGGTTAATTGTCATGCACGACCAGCGAACCGATTGGAAGAACACATAGCAGGTTGGGGGGGACGCCTAAAACAGGAGCTACGTATATCAACAACCCCCGTTGAGCCTCCGCGCACGCAATTTCCTTCCCTTCCCCCCTTTGGGAGTAGCGGAGCGGCGGCGACCCGGAGCTTAACACTTAACACTACCTTTACATCCACCTTTCATCCCCATCCATAACACTGTCCAGCCTCCTACAGACCTACTGTGACTTGCATAGACATGATACACACGTACTTTCTCTGCTGGCCTCCTAACATCGATGGTCACCGTGATATAAGGCAGCCCTTTCTGCCTTAATATATATATATATATATATATATATATAATATCTATATATATATATATATATATATATTATATATATATATATATATATATATAGTATATTGGCCCATAAGCACTAAGGATGAATGATAAAATATGTTGATATGGAGACGGGGCCATACGAGCTTCGCTCAGGCCCTGTAAAATACAATTAAATGAATACAACTACCGTAGATGAATACACACACACACACACACACACACACACACACACACACAGGGTACTCCGTAGTGTAAGGGTACCACGCCCGGTTCACAACCGAGAAGTCCCGGGTTCGATCCCCGGGCGGAGCGGAAACAGATGGGCTGTTTCCTTAAAACCCGAGCCCCTGTCCACCCAGCAGTGAATGGGTACCGGGTGTTTGCCAGGGTTTGTGACCCGCCTCCCGGGGTGGTGGCTTCGGCCAACACTAAGCACTAAGGATGAATGATAAAAAATGTTGATATGGAGACGGGACCATACGAGCGTTGCTGTAAAAGCGTCGTTGTAAAATACAACTAGATGAATAAAGGTATATATATGGTCTGCGTGCGTGTGAAGTACCTCCCTATTTTCTCACCACCAGCTAAAAATAACCACGGAAAAGGGGGGGAGGGGGGGGGGCAAGATTAGCAAGCTATACCTGCACGTGCCTCACCTTTACTTCCTACGTCCTTCGAGCGACCTGGCTTACCTACACACACACACACACACACACATGCACACACAGGTGTGGTAGGTAATCCATTAGATTCAGGTAGATTAGTGTATACAATATAAATAGGAAAATACATATAGACAGGTACTACGGTAGGTACTAGGTAGTAGGTAGTAGGTAGATATAACACAATAGAGGTAATGAATAGGTAAGTAGGTATAGATAAACAAAAATAATAAATACTAATAAAAACAATAGTAATAATGATAATGATGTACCTAGATGATAATAATGGTGATATTAATGATGATAGAAATAACCATAAAAGTAATAATGACCAAAAAATAACAAGAATAATGATAACAATAACAATAACTGAAGAAATTACATTAACATTAACAAAAACAATACTAGTGATAACGTTAGTATCATTTACCTT
This sequence comes from Chionoecetes opilio, assembly GCA_016584305.1. NCBI lineage: Eukaryota > Metazoa > Arthropoda > Malacostraca > Decapoda > Majidae > Chionoecetes > Chionoecetes opilio. Next base: position 25,586 of record JACEEZ010000613.1, read on the forward strand.
TCTAAAACACTATGGTGCTTCTCTCCCTGCAAAGCCACGGTATCCAGGTGACAGGAACAGGCAATGGCGAGGCAGTGAAGGGGCAAAGGGCGTCCTCCCTAGCCATCCCTTCCCCCCGTCCTCTCGCTAGTGTCATTCACGCAGCAAATCTTTTCTCGCTGAACCATCATAGTCACCCATTACATTTCTCCGTTTTCTCTCATGTCCTGTCCGTAGTAGAGAGAGACGGGTTAGAAACTGCAATTACATGATTATTGAATGGCTTTATTTACCTACTAAGCTCGTAAACATGGGCTTCCACGTTAATTGTATTACAGTATCCTATACCAGATTATCCTACCTAGGCTATCTGGTAACTTGGCCCTCCAAAACTTTTCCCAAGATCCACCCTGTTAGACAATCGCCGAAATAATTGTTTCCCGGCAAGACATGAACTCGCTAACTCGACCTCACCACTTTCAGGCGCCAACCTCTCGGCCACCGCCTGCCCGGTGGCGTCATGTTATCTGGATCGCTACAACACTTTATGTAGGCTACAAAGCTGAATATGATGCTTTCAAAAGAAAACGACAGTTGAATAACTACAGTTTAATTAGTAATAAATAGCAATAGATAAGAAACAATGTAAAAGTCAGTAGACAGGTTCTGGATGAGATGGCGGGATAGGATGAAAACTTTTTGATCTGTTAGGAAAAGAGGCGATGCAGCAGTACGTGCGTCTGGCGGTGTCATGGCCGTGATGAGATGCTGTCATCATTTACTTGGACTCATTGGAGCCAGGGGCGAGGTAAGTCCTCTTGGGGGGAGCGTACACGCGGGATTCCGAAGACTCAACAGACCCTGAGAAGAACTCGGGAGACTCGCGGGATTCGAAGGACTCGAAGGACTCAAAAGATCTTGAGTCTGACGCGGACTCGAAGGACTCAAAGGACTCATCAGAGTACTTAGGGTAGCGAGCCTCGCCGTCGTACTTGACGTCGGCCACGTAGCCGTCGTCGCCGTCGACGTAATAAGTGACGGTCTGGAGACGACCGTCGGGAAGCTGCACGGTGTAGACGCCCTGGGTGTCGTCGCCGTCACGGGCCTCCTTGTGGTCGAAGTCGTTGCCGGTGGAGTCGTCCTCCACAGCCCACTGGAAGTCGTACTTGGCCTCGCTGGACTCGTCGGACTCATAGGACTCGAATGAACGGGAGGAAGAAGAGGGCGAGAAGTGCTCGAAGGACTCACTAGAACGGGAGGAAGAAGAGGGGGAGAAGTGCTCGAAGGACTCGAAGGAACGGGAGGAAGAAGAGGGGGAGAAGTGCTCGAAGGAGGAGGAGTCCTGGGCGGAGTGTTCGAAGGAGGATGAGGACGGGGAGAAGTGCTCGAAGGAGGATGACTCTTGTGACACCTGGAGTGGAGGAATACGTATGTTAGTGATGCAGCAAGTGGCAGGAGCACGAGGAGGAGGAGAAGGAGGAGGTGGAGGAGGAGAGAAGGGGAGGGACACTGTGGTTTTGACTAGAAAGCAAAGCGGGGCTGCTTGACCTTGCACGGGTTTAGTCTTGTTTACTGTAGAGCCACTTTTTTCCCGCGTCAGGCTGGTGTGGAAACGTGTGCGATAATTTTGAGGAGCAGAAGTTTGCCAGACAACAGATAATTAAGGATACTCTCACATGAAGAACAAGGTTGCAGCCTCTAATGGGAAAAGTAATTAGTGTGTGTGTATTCATCTATATAGTTGTATTTTACAGGGCCTGAGCTACACTCGTATGGCTCCCGTCTCCATAATATCAACATTCTTATCATTCATTACTTAGTGTTGGTCGAAGCCACCACCCCGGGAGGTGGGTCACAAACCCCGGCTAACCCCCGGTTACCCATTCACTGCTGGGTGGACAGGGGCTCGGGTTTTAGGAAACAGCCCATCTGTCTCCGCTCCGCACAGGGATCGAACCCGGGACTTCTCGGTTGTCAACCGAGCGTATTACCTCTACACTACGGAGTGCCCGGAGTACGTGTGTGTGTGCGGTGTGTGTGTGTATATATATATATGTGTGTGTGTGTGTGTGTGTGTGTGTGTGTGTGTGTGTGTGTGTGTGTGTGTGTGTGCGCGTGCGTGTACATATATGTGTTTGGGGTTGGGATGTGTGTGTGTGTGTGTGTGTGTGTGTGTGTGTGTGTGTGTGTGTGACATAAATACATGCTCACAATTAAAGTGGAAAATGAAGAAAACAAACTTATTTGAGGCGCAAGACCTCCGTGATGCTTACTTACCCTGGGGGGGCCGTAGCTGGTCCTGGGTCTGTCAGGGGCAGCGAGGGCCACCGCCACACCCACCACGAGGAGGAAGACCTGCGAGAGACATTCGTTAGTTAATCCGTGACATCAAGCGACATGTTGTGTGTATGTGTGTACAGGATATTGAACAGAACGCCTTTCTTCCATCTTCGTGAAAGATGGTTTCACATCACATGTGTATATGTGTGTTTGTTTTGTAGACGCACTGATACCGCAGAAGCCTCACCTTTGTGTTCATGTTGACTGTTGACCACCTGATGATTGACTGTGCTTTATAGCCACACTTGGCCTCTCTTATATACTTTGAAGCTTGGTGGCGTCACAGCGGCTCCAGCGCCTGTTGCTGTGTTTCGGCGGGGCGCAGTACACACGCCCGGCCTTTCGGTGCGGGCATGTTTCCAAACGCTTGTTTTGTAACACACCTTGTCCTATATTCACAACTTTCCTCGAGTGAAGGAATTCAGACCGCTACTCGCATTATGACATTTTGGTTAAAAAAATATATATATATTTAATTATTGCGTGGCTCACTACCTTTCTACATGAGCTGCCAAGGCGTACTATATACAGTTGCTACGCAGTACAGTATTATAAGAGTGAAGACAGGTGACCACTCAGCCAGGCTGTGTTGGACGCATCGCAGGGAACCAAGGCTATGGACAGAGCGTTCTGTTGGTAACCACGGCCCAAGTGTCAAAACCTTGCAATAGTTTTGTCATAAAGTATATATTTCACATCAATATATATTTGCTACATATAATATATGTAGAACATATCAACATCTTCCATTGTTCTTAACAAAAGGAAATCGTGTTTTTTGCCACAGATGATGGTTTACCATAATAACAAAGGTATGGATGTAATTATATCATATGATGACAATGAAAAATAACCTTGTTTCACTGCGATTTTTTTATCAATGAAGATTGACAAATAAATATATCTCGTTAGAATTGGCAGCAAATCAAGGAAGTATTGTTTGGATATTTAGATAAAAATAATTGGCGTGTGGCAGGCAGGCGTCCAGAACACCTTGAAGCACCGGCATGCAAAGGCACCAACGGTGAATGAAGTGAACGCGCAAATTCTCACAGATTCTTTCCTGATCTCCTCGTTCATCGCTCAAATCCCCGTGAAGAGGACAGGTACACATGCATTGCCTAACGGAAATTACTTAAAAATCTGCGTTGCATGTGCGTTTTTGTGTTACATAGGCAGAGTAACGCGGGCAGTCGATTTTAAGAACAACTGCCATATTAATGTTGAGATGTCACGGAAATAGCGGACGACAGAGAGAGAGAGAGAGAGAGAGAGAGAGAGAGAGAGAGAGAGAGAGAGAGAGAGAGAGAGAGAGAGAGAGAGAGAGAGAGAGAGAGAGAGAAGTGCAGTTCGTCATTGATTTAATAAGTAGAAGTGAAGTACTCATATACACTATAACAAGGTATTTCTGGAACATAAATAGACATCTGAAACTAACATCCAGACACACGGAGATAAGGGTGTAAAAGTGCAGGCCAGCAGCACAGAGCGATAAGATAAAACCCAGCCAGGATGAAGCCATGCGCCCCGTGCTTGTGTCAAGGCACACACAGGCATGGAACACCCACACCTGAATGTCATGTCGGCAACCTGAGGGCAGAGATGAATGAAACGAGGAGGCCGAGGTATTGGTAGTATTTTAGTATATGTGTTATTATTTTTTTTCTAGATGAGTCCTAGAATATGAAAGAAAAAAATGTCAAGCGGAGGAGTTGAAATGCAAAGCTATACAGAGTGCGTGGAAAATCAGAATAAGAGGGAAGTAGGCGTATCGAATGTACCCTTTCCTACACCTACATGTATACCGCGAGAGTGTATGGATGTTCTGTATTAATTAAAACTAATGCTCGTTTCTGCATGTGGACATACATGAAACCCAGCCTGAACAAATAGACATCCAACGAATTACTTCTGCTATTTGTCTAACTTTGCCGTAGGAGTGGTGGTATAATTGTGACATCATTATAAGGAGCGATAACATCTATAGGAGGGAGCGTGCGCCTCATCTTACCCTGACATAACGTGTAATTTTGTGATCAAGTAACATTATCGTTGCGTGTTTATTGTGTGAAGTGTGTGTATGTGTCTGTTAAGTGCATGTGAGTGTGTGTCTGTTAAGTGTGTGTATGTGTCTGTTAAGTGTGAGTGTGTCTGTGAAGTGCATGTGAGTGTGTGTCTGTTAAGTGTGTGTATGTGTCTGTTAAGTGTGTGTATGTGTCTGTTAAGTGTGTGTATGTGTCTGTTAAGTGCATGTGAGTATGTGTCTGTTAAGTGCATGTGAGTGTGTGTCTGTTAAGTGTGTGTATGTGTGTTAAGTGTGAGTGTGTGTCTGTGAAGTGTGTGTATGTGTCTGTTAAGCGTGTGTATGTGTCTGTTAAGTGTGTGTATGTGTCTGTTAAGGGTGTGTATGTGTCTGTTAAGTGTGTGTATGTGTCTTAAGTGTGAGTGTGTGTCTGTGAAGTGTGTAGTCTGTTAAGTGTGTGTATGTGTCTGTTAAGTGTGTGTATGTGTCTGTCAAGTGTGAGTGTGTAAGGGTGGGTGGGTAGACGAGTGTGTTGTGTTGTGTTATGCGTAAGCTATGCAACTCTTTCGTTAACGGGTATACCTTGCCTAAAAAGAAGCAAGGATTACCTCACCCATTACAATCACTGGCTTATCCAATTCATCCCACCACACACACACACGCAATAGAGTCCATACCTTCATACACACTCACACTGTTCACAAACACTAAATCTTGATCCAACACTAGTCTATGTGGCCACACCGACCCTTCTATACTGTGTGACCTGATTCAGCACGGGCGGGCAGCCTGGAGTCTTGTGCCGCATTATCTGTATGACGACACAGACGTCGTCAGGAGACAAGGTTCTTATATAGGCCTGTTGATGTTTCGTCATCAGTGTTACATTTACAAACGAGTAGATTTATAATCAGCAGCTATTGCACGTTAAGAGAGATTAGATCAAAAGGATTATATAGATAGATAGATAGATAGATAGATAGATAGATAGATAGATAGATAGATAGATAGATATAATAAAAAAGTACATATCTATCTATCGATCTATCTATCTATGTATTTTGTTATTGTATCTGGGTGTGAAGTAAAAAATGAGTGGCAAAGTATGTACACAGAGAGCCTCGCCCTTTACCTACGTAACTATAGCAACTCTTAGGTAACTAGTAAAAATATTTGAGTTGATTTTCAGCTTTTTAGTGTAGCACGCAGACCTGTATAGGCTCCGCTTTCTACACATACACTCGCAGCTAAACCTTTGTATAGGCTATATAGACATACATCAACCAGTGCCAAACTCGAATATATTTTTTCAGGAGCTGCAGTGTCAAGCCTCCAATACTTATAGGAATGTTTCTTTCAACTTCAAAAAAAATGTCAAAAAAATAAAAAGGAATGGAGTTTTTCTCTCTCTCTCTCTCTCTCTCTCTCTCTCTCTCTCTCTCTCTCTCTCTCTCTCTCTCTTCTCTCCTCTCCTCTCTCTCTCTCTCTCTCTCTCTCTCTCTCTCTCTCTCTCTCTCTCCTCTCTCTCTCTCTCTCTCTCTCTCTCTCTCTCTCTCTCTCTCTCTCTCTCTCTCTCTCTCTCTCTCTCTCTCTCTCTCTCTCTCTCTCTCTCTCTCTCTCTCTCTCTCTCTCTCTCTCTCTCTCTCTCTCTCTCTCTCTCTCTATATTATATATATATATATATATATATATATATATATATATATATATATATATATATATATATATATATATCAGTGCCTGGACTTATTCACATAAAGAAGACCAAAGTCTTGATTGGAGCTTTGATTATATGATTATCCTGTCACGCTTTGCTGCATCCCCTCCCTATGTATAGCCTATGTACTATTATGCACTTTGATACTATGTCCCCTAATGTACCTATATTACGTATTTTTGTTTTGCTATAGTACTTAAGTTACCTCCTCGTCTTGTTGTTGCTTTTTTTTGTCTGTATGCCTCCGGGTGATAATAACGTCATTATTATTATTACTATTATTATGAAATGGAAATCACTGGGGAACGTAGAACTTAGTGCCTGAGATATTAGACCTTTTTTTAGGTAAATTTAGGTCCCTGGTTCTAGATATGTTCTCAGTTTTTCTCCATCAGCTCTGGTTACTGAGATATGATACACCCCTAAAGCCGGCCACACACACACCGGCGCGGCCTGTCCGGCCGACAAAAAGGGCGTGGCTAGGCGGCCGGTGTTCGTTGCGGTGTTCTCTCTCATCCGCGGGCCTGTCGCCAGCGGCCGGTGAAACATCTCGGCGCTTGAAAATTCTCGTCCTGGCCGCCTGCCGCCTCGTTTTGGTCCTTCTCGCCGTCCCGCTCCCTCGCTCGCCTAGATAATACTAATATGTACCAGTAATAATTATTATTATGATAATATAGTATATATATATGCCGGTATTCACATAAAGTCAAGCTGAGGACTTATTATATGATTATCCGGCGCTGCATCCCTCATATTATGTACTATACACTGACAGCCGTACCAAACGTCATTTTCGGACAGGGATTATGTTGCCCCCGGTTGGTCGCTGTAGCCTGGTATACTGTATATTTTCAATGAGGCGGCGTGTTGTGCTGGTCTTCAGATCCCCTTTTTTGTTAGGCCGGACAGGCCCCGCCGGTTGGTTGCCCCTTAAGCCGGCCACACACACACCGGCGCGGCCTGTCCGGCCGACAAAAAGTGGCGAGGCATCGTTCGCCGGACGAGACCCACACACACACCGGCCGCCTCATGAAAATATACAGTACACGTCGGACCACCGTGGTGACAACATGAATCCGCTGTCCGAAAATGACTTGTTCGTGATGGCTGCATGTGCAGCCATATATAATACCTATATATAATACGTCATACTATATATAATACGTCATATATAATACCTATATTATCATAAATACAATTATAACTGGTACAATTAGTCATTATCTGGCCGAGCGAGGGGCGGGCCGCGCCGGAAGGCACCCACACACACGCAGGCGGCAGGCCGCGCCGGACGGAATTTTCAAGCGCCGACTGATTTTCATCCGGCCGCTGCGACAGGCCCCGCCGGATGAAAAACACCCCCACACGCACACCGGCCGCCTCTAGCCACGCCCCTTTTCGTCGGCCGGACAGGCCGCGCCGGTGTGTGTGTGGCCGGCTTAACTGTTATGGATACAACCGATCGGGCACAAGGATTCATGTCTACAAATCCCTATTATTGCCTTTTTGACTAATAAGACAGTTTCCTACATGTAGAATTTATTCATTTATGATCAAATTACATCATAGAATCATATAATAGTGAAACAAGCATAGAAAGTCATCATTGCTACACTATCCATTGACTCAGACATCTCACAAAAGCCGCGTTTCAAAGACTTCTTGCGGCATCATGTGGTATCCACTCTTAGAAAAAAAGGGTAGGAAAAGGGTAGAAAAAGGGTATTTGTAGTGATGAAATACTGCTACCCTTTTTCTACCCTTACAAATATACCCTTTCGGATCGACGCAAATATACCCTTTTGCAACCCTCTCGTCTAAAAAGGGTAGATAAAGGGTAGATGAAGGATATAATCGGCAGCATCTACCCTCCAGCCTGGACATAGGGTTTAAAAAGGGTAGTGATGGTGCGATGTAACAATTCTACCCTTAATATACCCCTTATTTCTGAGAGTGTAGTGTCCCCGGTATCTTTCTTCCATAGTTCTTAAATCTTGGTGGAATCGTTCACCCTGTTCTTCACATAGGTCACCAAGGTTTTCTGGGAAACGATCCAAGTGGCTGTGGAGGTAATGCACTTTGATACTCATGTCACAGCCAAGTTGACGGAAAGAAGATAGCATTCTCTCCACTAGTTCAGTGTAATTATCTGCTTTATAGTTCCCAGGAAAATTCCTTACAACCCTAGTGAACGAAGGCCATGCATTTGCCTCAGCATTGTTCATTGAATCTTGGAAATGTGGATCTTTCATGAGTTTTCTGATTTGCGGCCCGTCAGAAATACCTGCCTTTAGCTTCTTCCGTGCTCAGCGCTGGAAATGTTTTGCATATATAATTAAAGCAGCCCCCTTCTTAGTTCAGAGCCTTTACAAACTGTTTCATTAAACCTAGTTTGATGTGCAATGGGGGTAAAATTATCTTACCTCTGTCAACCAATGGTTCTGCAATTACATTATTTTCTCCCACCATGTTTACTCTCAGAGGCCATTGTTTTCTCACCCGGTGCTCATCCTTAGATCTACTATCCCAGAGACAGATCAAGCAGGGATACTTGGTGTATCCACTCTGCTGACCCAGGATAAACTTCACCATCTTCAGATCCGCACAGATTAACCACTGGTGATAGTGATAGGATATCTTCTGCATGTCCAGGGCGATTGTTTTTTGCTCTTCAGTCATCTTAGTTGAGTGGCCATTTGGGATTGATCCATATTTGTTGTCATTGTGTAGAAGCACACATTTTAAGCTCCTCTTAGAACTATCTATATATATATGAACAACCGCCATTCGCTTGGTACATATTTTGATATGTCCATTTTCATCAGCAAGCCTTAAACATCGTTGCAAAAAACAAAATCACTTTCCTCCGAGACGAACGGCAGTAAATATATTTCTCTATTGCGATAGTATGTGATTTTGGTTCCCGGATGCAATAAGTTCTTTTCTGCTAGTCTAGCCGCCAACAATTCTGCTAATTTCTTCGAGATATTTAGCTCCCTAATGAGGTCATTAAGCTCCGGCTGACTAAAAACTGGTGCAACTGATGTGGTTCCTTCAAAATGACTGTCACTTTGCCCATGAGTACTGTCTATAGCTGAAGTAGACGATTCATCTTCTTCAAGGAGTTCTTCCAGATGAATGAATGATGGGATAGGTATTTTATCTGAGAGTGCAACAGGTCCTTTTTGCCGAGTCTAGGTCAGGATACGTCCATTGACTCCGATTACGTCCATTAATGCCTTTTATGTTAACCAGACAGAAGTAACAGTCTTCACTGTGGTTCCTCTGTTCTCTCCAGACCATTGGTATGACAAACTTCAGACATTTCCTCATACCATTAGTCCACTGTCGAAGGTGCTCAACACAAGTTTTACAGACAATGTGTGGAGACATAGACCACTGTATACCGTGGTCTAGGGTGGAGCCCATGGCTTATCTTGGTACCCTAGTTTTATTTTGAAATAGCTTAAGTATGCCTTTTCACAAAATCAGATATGGATTTTCTCTGTTCCATGAATGTGTACTCTCCACAAATGTAGCAAAAAGAATCTGGATGATTCAAACACTTTCTTCGTGAGGAAGCCATGTTATCTCCAAATGAGGAAAAAAATAAATGTAAGAAAATGGTGAAGTAGATTTAAGAATAGGCTAGTGCTGTAATAGCAAATAGCATGCATAGTACCTTGTAGCCTACTAGTACACCAAGAATGACTCAGATCACATGGCTCGATTTAGAAAAAAAAGAATAATAACGGTCATTTGGAGTAAGAGCCTACCTCTTTGCATTCTTGTTTATTCTAGGAAGGGAAATACAGCGTCCAGCAAACAACAAGCTTTTCAGTCCCAAAGCCAGGCGCAGACTGACTCAGCGGGAAGAGGAGAGACGTCACCAAAAAAAGGGGGCTAAATACCGTACACAGCGTTGCTAATGACCTTACACGGAAACATACGCTGTGACATGCTCATGAGAGGTACATTTATGGATAAGTGCATTATCTCAAACACTAGAGCTGCTAGAAAGAAATGAAGGTCATATTCTTGTTCAGTGGATTGAATATACCGAGGATCAGGTCTAGAATCTGAGGCAGCAATTTTTTTTCTTTTATTTGTTCCCCAGTGAAATCAACACTCCATATGTAAGAAAAACTGATACTAATTACGGTGTGTAGAATGTCATGACCTATTTACACAAACACACACACACACACACACACACACACACACACACATGGGTACGCGCGTGCCCACCTCTGCCCATTACATCATATGCCAAAGGGAAACTGTATCTATATGTCTGTCTGTCAGCCTGTCTGTTTCTATATTTGTGTGTCTGTCTGTCTGTCTGTCTACGTTTGTCTGTTTTTGTGTTTGTGTCTCTGTCTGTCTGCCTGGCACGACTCTCTCTCTCTCTCTCTCTCTCTCTCTCTCTCTCTCTCTCTCTCTCTCTCTCTTCTCTCTCTCTCTCTCTCTCTCTCTCTCTCTCTCTCTCTCTCTCTCTCTCTCTCTCTCTCTCTCTATATATATATATATATATATATATATATATATATATATATATTATATATATATATATATATATATATATATATATATATTTCCTTGTTTACCTGCAGCCAAGTCTGTAATGTATATGTTAAGGTTTTATAAACATTATGAATGTAGTTTTGGAGTGTGTAACAAAACATAATATACTTGATCATAGTTTAATAGAATAAATATTCATTATTGCTACAAATAATTTAGTGAAATTATTAATGAGGAGAGTCTCATAAGTAGGATGGGTTGGAAGATCGTGAAGGCGGCAGCACGACTCTGGAGTCATGGATTTACTTGTTGTAAGTCCTCCTGGGGGGTGCGTATTCGCGGGACTCGAAGGATTCAAAAGAGTTTGAGTCTGACCCGGACTCGAAGGACTCAAAGGACTCAGAAGAGTACTGTAGGGTAGCGAGCCTCGCCGTCGTACTTGACGTCGGCCACGTAGCCGTCGTCGCCGTCGACGTAATAAGTGACGGTCTGGAGACGACCGTCGGGAAGCTGCACGGTGTAGACGCCCTGGGTGTCGTCGCCGTCACGGGCCTCCTTGTGGTCGAAGTCGTTGCCGGTGGAGTCGTCATTCACACCCCACTGGAAGTCGTACTTGGCCTCGCTGGACTCGTCGGACTCAAAGGACTCGGAGGAATCAAAGGAATGATCTGAGGATTCATCTGAGTGTTCGAAGGAGAAGGAGGAGTCCTGAAAAAGAATGAGTTGGTTAGGTAGTGTCTCGGCGCACCGGAGGGCAGGGGAGTGGGGGGGACATGATGACCTTGCGCCGGGAGTAGGAGGGGACGGCGTGACCTTGACTAGAGTCATGGAGGGGACGGAAGTAGTCGTGTGGGGAGAAGTAAGCTGCGGGGAGGGGTCAGCGTCAGTGTAGCAGGGTGTGTGTAGTGACGTGTAGTGGCAGCTCTTCCTGGCCTAGAACTGGTTTAGGAACCCGTAAAGATGTGATGTTTACACTCGTTATAAGTTGATGTTTATACTCGTTTTTTTTTTTTTATAGAAGTTTATTTATAGAAGTGTTTTGAAACTTGTGTGGTGTTTTTGTTTGGTCAAGGTGGCGGGGCGGAACACCACTGTGGCCGCTGTCATAGAAAGTGAACTTGTAACAAGGGTACTTTTTTTGCGTGTGTGTGTGTGTGTGTATGTGTGTGTGTGTGTGTGTGTGTGTGTGTGTGTGTGTGTGTGTGTGAGTGGTGTGAGTGTGTGTGTGTGTGTGTGTGTGTGTGTGTGTGTGTGTGTGTGTGTGTTTGTTTGTGTATGTGAATGTGAATGTGTGTTTGTGTGTGTGTGTGTGTGTGTGTGTGTGTGTGTGTGTGTGTGTGTGTGTGTGTGTGTGTGTGTGTGTGTGTGTGTGTGTGGTTTGTTTGTGTGTGTGAATGTGTGTTTTTGTGTGTGTATGTGTGTGTGTGTGTGTGTGTGTGTGTGTGTGTGTGTGTGTGTGTGTGTGTGTGTGTGTGTGTGTGTGTGTGTGTGTGTGGTGTGTGTGTGTGTGTGTGTGTGTGTGAGTGTTTGTTTGTGTGTGTTCTTAACCCACGTTCTTGAGCATGCGCACTGGACTCGCGATCAACAGCTGTTACCCTCTCGGAAAATTATTAGAGTTTTAGAGACCGATCTTTGGGTAAGGCTGGGACTTCATATACCACACACCCCATCCCCTGCTCAAGAGATCAGTACTTGTTTGCTAGTCAAGGGAAAAATCCCGAACCTTGAGCGGGGCTCGAACGCGAGACCACAGAGTGGCGCACCGCGATGTTTGCCACTTATCCAGCAAACTGTTGTGTGTGTGAGTGTGTGTGTGTTTGTGTGTTTGTGCGCGTGTGTGTGTGTGTGGTGTGTGCGTGTGTGTGTGTGTGTGTGTGTGTGTGTGTGTGTGTGTGTGTGTGTGATGTGCGTGTGTATGGCATTGCTTTCATTCTTGTGTGCACAGCCTATAGCGCCAGTAAGCTTTTATCTTCCTTCCTTAGGCTTCCTTAGGCCTTCATGGGCCGAAAACAAGTGGAATTTAGAAGGGATTTTCATTTTTGCTTGAATTTGAAGGCTTCTGTGTTTTATTTGTTTTATGTGTTTGTTTAATAGGTGTATAATGAAATGACACGCTTAGGTGGTTCAGTGTTAGCTTAAATAAAATGTGGTATTTTATCATTTCGTTTGTTGGACCCTATATTGAAGTTATTATGATTGTTATCTTAGTATAATGGGTCAATATTATGTGTCAACACAGGTGATCCCATGGTGCGAGGGTGACCTACCCTGGGCAGGCCGTAGCTGGTCCTGGGTCTATCGGGGGCTGCGAGGGCCACCGCCACACCCGCCAGGAGGAGGAAGACCTGCGGGAGACACATCATTCAGTTTTTGCGTTAACAAGATAAATGTTACTGTCTCTGAGGCAGCAAGAAGGAAACTTTCACGTTGGCGCGGCAGCACTCCTGAGGCGGAGGTACTGACCACTACTTTGCTGCAGCCAAACGTCAACTTTACCTTTGTGTTCATGTTGACTGTTGACTGCCCGAAGGATGACTATGCTGTGCCTCCCTTTGGCCCTGTTTATATACCGCAGCCACGGTGACGACACGGTGACCTCGGCCGCGTTCTGGTGGCCCTCACCGGACGCCAGGACCCCGCCCGCCCATACCTCCGATGAGGAACACGATCCAACACAGGCACTTTCGTAACACAGCCTTAACTTGGCTCCTCACATGCAATTAGGTGACAAAAAAGTTGTTTATTGGATCGTAGTAGATGATTGCATTCATTTATACTCCGCCGATTCTTCTTTTCCTTGATGCAATATGCACGTTTTATTATTAAGTTCCTGAGGGACAAGTTTTTACTTTGTCAAGGCAAATACTATGCAGCAATAAAGGGGAGGTCCTATGATCATTAAGGCTTACAATATACACATTGACTATATTAACTTGGTATTTCAAGCGAACGATCAAAGAGCCACGTCACCTCAGTGTTTAGAGGCGCTAAGGCTGCATCAAAGTAAAACATGATAACAGATAAACTTTAATTGATATGCGTTTGAATACCAAGCAAAAATTCACCTCCTGATATGAGATCGCGGAGTCGTCCTTCCTGAGATATTTAGGTTGTTCTGAACTTTTTTTATTCTATATTTTTTTTCCTCGGTATCTGGAATCAAGTTCTTGGCGTGGCAATTATAAACCATGTTCATTGCACTCCTTGACTCCTGCCACAAATTCAATAAATCCTCAATCACCTCAATTTCTTATCGGGAAATAAATACTCACTCACCATGACAGCAAGATGTAAATAGAGTTAACAAATACAGAAAATACAGAGTGCTTCACGTCGAGCGTCGCCAGTGCTTCCTTGTAATGTCATGAGACTGATGGTACTCTGGAATGTTTTCTTATAATGATGGAGGTGTAGGAGGGTAATGTATTTTCTTGTGTGTATGTTATTACTGTGCATTAAGGATCGGCATAGACTGTTTGGTATTCGTGGTGCTTGAAACAGTGGTCATTGTTTCAGCGTGCTTGGCTATAGTGTGTTAGAGTCGTCAAGAGGCTTTTACTATCTGATATCGGATGCATTTGTATTTTATTATCATTGAAGGATATGTGGGATTGTGGGTGTATTTACCTAGGAGTATTTACCTAGTTGTAGCATACTCGGCCTGAGCTATACTCGTGTGGTCTCGTCTCCATCTCTCTATTTTATATTTCTTCCTAAATTGATGCACATCTTTTGCCTCTATAATTTCTTCTTGTGGTCCATTCCAGGCAGACATCTAGGGCCATTTTGGGGAAGGCTATATTTTTGTGTGATATGTAAACATTTTCCTTTTCTCAATTTTACCTTTGTGTGTGTTGCGTGTGTGTGTGCGTGTGCGTGTGTGTGTGTGTATGTGTATGTATTCATCTAGTTGTATTTTACAGGGCCAGAGCAATGCTCGTGTGGCCCCGTCTCCATATCAACATTTTTATCATTCATCCTTAGTGCTTTGTGTTGGCCGAAGCCACCACCCCGGAGAGCAGGTCACAAACCCCGGCTAACACCCGGTACCCATTCACTGCTGGGTGGACAGGGGCTCGGGTTTTAAGGAAACAACCCATCTGTTTCCGCTCCGCCCGGGGATCAAACCTGGGACTTCTCGGTTGTGGACCGAGCGTGCTAACCACTACACTACGGAGTACCCCGTAATATGGGAAGGCGTAGTAGAGTATGTGTGTGTGTGTGTGTGTGTGTGCGTGTGTGTGTGTGTGTGTGTGTGTGTGTGTGTGTTTGTGTGTGTATTCATCTAGTTGTATTCATAGTTGTATTTTACAACCTGTCAGGCCAATTTTGGGCCTGTGCTACACTCGTATGGTCCCGTCTCCATATCTACATTTATATTTTGCTTCCTTAGTGCTTAGTGTTGGGCAAAGCCATCACCCCGGGAGGCGGGGCACAACCCCCGGCTATCATCCGGTACTCATTCACTGCTGGGCGGACAGGAGCTCGGGTTTTAAGGAGACCGCCCATCTTTCTCCGCTCCGTCCAGGGATCGAATCTGAGACCTCTAGGTTGTGAACCGAGCGTGCTAACCACTACACTTTTTTTATTTTTTATTTATACATTTGTGCCTATAGTGCCTGTATATATAGGCAGCGATCTCCAGGGCTCGGATGGTAGGCCCTAGTTCACTTGAGGGTTGTGATGAGTGATGTGTGATGAGTGATGTGATTTCCGATGCATTCGCAATCGAAGGTAGCATTAATGGGCAGCATGTGGGTGTTCTTAAGTTAGGCCGCTCGACGGTGCAGAACGATTTTAAGTGGATTTTGGTTCTCATTGGTGATCGAACTCGGGTCACCGAGAACACCAATCGGAAACGCAAACCGTGTGCGCTCGTGTGTTCATCTAAATTATAAAGCATATCTATTGTGGGAGAGTGTCTATGAGCTGAATAAAAATGTCACGCGGCAGTTTCGTCTTCACTGGAGCGACACTCACCCTCTGCAGGTCATTATGTCCCTCAACGATAGCCCCGCACCCTGACACCTGAGGGAGGGGTGAGGGGGCGGCCACACCCTAACACACCTACCATCAAGAGGTGAACATGTTATTTAAAGCAAGGATACATTATTTTAAACGTTTGTCCTTGATCCATTAAATCTCCTTTCACCTGTATTCATTATATACAAACATATCCCTCCTACTCTTCCTCCTCCTCTTCTTCCTGCCCCCCCTCCCTGTCTCACATTGACTATGACCTGATTTCACCGTAGTTCAAGGAAGACTAACTGGACACCCTTGGCCACTGTGATTTGTATGATCGTAAATATCACGTGATAAAAAAAAATGTATATAGCTCACTCTTGCTTCTCGTATAACTTGGCATTTTTATTTTCATGGGATTTGCAGATAGCTACTGTTGATAAGACCCAGGTGCCCGAAAGGTATACGCTGTGGGTGTGATGTGTGTGTGTCACCTTAATGCGTTATGTTTTAGTTACTATGACGCTTTTACATACATAGGGTGAATTGCTTTGAAAGAACATTTTGTAACACGCGACGCATAGTGAAAGTAATAGTGTCTTGAACTTTTTTTGTGTGTGTTACAGTTGTTTGTTTGTCTGTTTAAGTGTCTGCTTGTCTGTCTACATTTTATTATATTATTTTTTTTTCTCTCTCTCTCTCTCTCTCTCTCTCTCTCTCTCTCTCTCTCTCTCTCTCTCTCTCTCTCTCTCTCTCTCTCTCTCTCTCTCTCTCTCTCTCTCTCTCTCTCTCTCTCTCTCTCTTTTGCACTCACTCTTTTTTTCACTTCATAAAAAAAACGAAGTTGGTCATCCATTTTCTCCAGTAGGGATGAAAGTGTGCGTGTTCAAAGTGTATTCGAGAACCATAATTGAGATACGTTTGAAGTGTATAGGGAAGAGTAGCTGTTATTAGGGATTTAATAAAGGAGAGATAGGAAAAGTTCTTACGGCTTTTAACCAGGGTAGAACAAGAAGTAACGGATTCAAGCTGGAAAAGCGTAGATTTAGAAAGGAAATAGGGAAAAACTGGTTCACAAATAGGGTGGTGAATGAATGGAATGGTCTCAGTAGACAGGTAGTTAGTGCGGAGTCATTAGGGAGCTTTAAAGAGGAGCTGGATAGGTTCATGGATTCATGAAAGGTGAATGTAGGTAGTGTTAGGTGACAGGAACTACCACGTGTAGGCCTCGCGGCCAGGGGCGTATTTAGGATCTTGAAACATTGGGGGCTTAGCCCAGCCAAGAGATCTTTAAATTTTTACAGGATAATTTTGAATTTATTTATGAGTATAATGAATATAAGATGTGAGACACTGTGCTCTACTAAAAGGCTATGGTAATTTGCTTAGGAAAACTTTCGAAACATGAAATTAAAATAAAATTAAGAGAATCTGAGTTGGGGTTCAACCTCGCTTTTATTTTTATTTTCATCAGTAGGAGAAAAAGAGAGCTTTGGCGTGATGAAGCAGTCATATAGATTGTATATCCCAATGCTTTCTTCAATACTGAAATCTGACCAACCTCGGTCTTTTAACTATTTTTTTTTTTTTTTACATCACAAAGGACTGGCCAAGGACACACAACAATGCACTTCGAATAAAATGCACTTCGAATAAAATGCACTTTAAAAAAATGCGCTTCGAAAAAAATGCATTTCGTAAAAATGCATTTAGAAAAAATGCACTTCGAAAAAATGCACTTCGAAAAAAACGTACTTCGAAAAAATGCACTTCGAAAAAATGCACTTCGAAAAAAATGCACTTAAAAAATGTACTTCGAAACAAATGCACTTCGAAAAAAATGCACTCCGAACAAATGCACTTCGAAAAAAATGCACTTCGAAAAAAATGCACCTAGAAAAAATGCACTTCGAAAAAAATGCACTTCGAAAAAATGCACTTAGAAAAAAATGCACTTAGAAAAAAATGCACATCGGAAAAAATGCACTTCGGAAAAAATGCACTTCGGAAAAAATGCACTTGGAAAAAAATGCACTTGGAAAAAATTGCACTTCGGAAAAAATGCACTTCGGAAAAAATGCACTTGGAAAAAAATGCACTTGGAAAAAAATGTACTTGGAAAAAAATGCACTTCAAACAAATACACTTCGAAAAAAATGCACTTCGGAAAAAATGCACTTCGAAAAAAATGCACTTCGGAAAAAATGCACTTCGGAAAAAATGCACTTCGGAAAAAATGCACTTCAAACAAATGCACTTCGGAAAAAGTGCACTTCGGAAAAAATGCACTGCAAACAAATGCACTTCGGAAAAAGTGCACTTCGAAAAAAATGCACTTCGAAAAAAATGCACTTCGGAAAAAATGCACTTCGGAAAAAATGCACTTCAAAAGGTCTTTTGGTGTCTCCTCTGTCATGCACTCCTCATCTCCTCTGTTCTCTCCTCCTGTTCTCTCCACCTCACTCATGTCCTGCTCATAAAAAGGATGTTATCAGCATATACGCTAGGTAAGTAACATCTAACCAAATATCTTGTTTTTTACTATAATTTTATGTTGGCCCCAGTCAGAGCTTATCTTATTTTTGTGAGAGAAAAATAATAATAATAAAAAAAATTAAAAAAAGGTATTTGAGATCAGGGGCTATTCATAAAAAATTCGGGGCTACAGCCCCCAATGCCCAGGCCTAACTACGCCCCTGCTTGCGGCCATTTGTAGCTTCCTTATTTTCTTATGTTCTTATGTTATCGCTCAGAATCTCAGAATCTCAGAGCGGCCCAATGACTATATATATATACATGATAGGAAAGCTATAATATACATTTAACCCTAACTGGAACCTCAGAAGTTACCCATATTGCTGGGTAACGAATGTAGGTGGCGTTGGCGACGATCAAAGAGCGTCTTCTGCATGTAAACAAAGTGTACAAGTTAAAGAAATAGTTTCGTCAAGGGCTCATAGTGTTCCCCAAGGGATCCTCGCAGCCCTAAAACAAGAACAAGAAGTTTCGTCATGAGCCCTCCCAAACCCCTCACGTGCTGTGATGTCCCTCTCAAACCCCTCACGTGCTGTGATGTCCCACTCTAACCCCTCACGTGTTGTGATGTCCCTCTCAAACCCCTCACGTGCTGTGATGTCCCACTCAAACCCCTCACGTGCTGTGATGTCCCACTCTAACCCCTCACGTGTTGTGATGTCCCTCTCTAACCCCTCACGTGCTGTGATGTCCCTCTCAAACCCCTCACGTGCTGTGATGTCCCACTCTAACCCCTCACGTGTTGTGATGTCCCTCTCTAACCCCTCACGTGTTGTGATGTCCCTCTCTAACCCCTCACGTGCTGTGATGTCCCACTCTAACCCCTCACGTGTTGTGATGTCCCTCTCTAACCCCTCACGTGCTGTGATGTCCCTCTCAAACCCTCACGTGCTGTGATGTCCCACTCTAACCCCTCACGTGGTGTGATGTCCCTCTCTAACCCCTCACGTGCTGTGATGTCCCTCTCTAACCCCTCACGTGCTGTGATGTCCCACTCTAACCCCTCACGTGGTGTGATGTCCCTCTCTAACCCCTCACGTGTTGTGATGTCCCTCTCTAACCCCTCACGTGCTGTGATGTCCCACTCTAACCCCTCGCGTGGTGTGATGTCCCTCTCTAACCCCTCACGTGTTGTGATGTCCCTCTCTAACCCCTCACGTGCTGTGATGTCCCTCTCTAACCCCTCACGTGCTGTGATGTCCCACTCTAACCCCTCGCGTGGTGTGATGTCCCTCTCTAACCCCTCACGTGTTGTGATGTCCCTCTCTAACCCCTCACGTGCTGTGATGTCCCTGCATCTGTCATGCAATTTCGTCATTGGAAATCCTACTTAGTTACTGCTAATTGAAAATATCTTGTGTTTAGCATGCTGTAAATTGCAATACATTGAATAAATATGTGCCAATCTTAGTTGGTTTCATTATTTATGATATATTACATCATTCAGGTATACTTGAAAGAGAACATATATCAGGAGAAAGTAAAGAAATATAATCAATACATGTAAAGGAGCTACCTAAAACATAATCATAACCTTGTTAATAATCAACCAATTACAGGATGATGCACGATCAGAACAGGCAACAGTGATTAACAAATATAACATCAGGAGGTGAAAACACATGCATAATGCTGTCAAGTGGTAAATGATGGCCAAATATCAGTTACATATCCAATGCGTAGTTTATTGTGGGATTAATAGAAGGCTTTACTCCCATTATTGACCACATGTACTAGGAAAAATATGTTAGGAAAGGTAAGCATTGGTAATAAATAACATCAGGATGAGCGAAACAATGTAGCTTGAACTGTCATGAGCGGGTACTTAAGATTTACAATAGATACCCATTAAAAAAATTTACAACAGATATCCATTAAAAAGCCCCCGTGTGAAATATAGTTATGCGCTACGATTATAGAGGACGTGAGAGGCGATCAGGTGCCAATACGTATTTTGGTCACACACTTTTCTATTGGTCGCAGAGTCACTTTCCTATCATGTGTATATAGTCATTGATACGTATTGCAGGCTACAGCGGTTCGTAAGTGTAGACACAACAGTCATGAAAAGTGTCCCATGGGAGTAAAAGGTAAAGCTCACAAGAAAAAGACGGAATCCTTGGGGAGGCATTGACGGAGAACCATAAGTATAGGTGACATTGCAAACGTCACCCACCATTGCACAAACGTCTTAGCGTGTCACCATCAGGATGTCGAACGGCACATGACCACAGAGCTAAGATCCGTGTGGCAGGCGGGGGCGCGGCCGGGGCGAGGACAGCCATGGAGGGAGGAGGCGGCGACGAGGCCCTCAAGGATGCCGTGGGTCTTGAGGTGAGGAAGCGCTTGAGTTGATGGCTTGTAGAACTTGTAGTGGGGTATTTTTCCCCTCCTGCTCTAATTATAACAGGTTGGGCGGTAGGATGGGTTAAATTCTAGAGTCCTTTCCCGCCCTTATTAATGGTTTTATTTCCTCCAGACCTTCACAGATTCCTTCAGATACCTCTAAAACGTAATAATAAAGTGGGGGAGAGAGATTACAAAATATAAAAAAATTACTAACCTAATCTCAATATAACCTAACCTAACCTGGTAAAATTCTAGTTCTTTCCCGCCCTTAGGTCTCGCTAGGAGGTTATTGGTAAGGTTAGGGTAGGTTAGTAATATCATTTTGGGGGTCCAAGGCAGGGATAATCTAGGGGGCAGGGGGGGTTGAAGGGGACATCTCTCCCCCCAACCAACGGCGGTTGTACTGTGGAGATACGTAGTACATAGGAAATGGTGTGTGTGTGTGTGTAACTCCATGTGATAAAGCACCAAATATTGGCAAGGAAAAATTAGTCAGTGTCTCAGAAAATGACCGCGCAGTCCTCGTTCATTTTTACCGGCGTGAGCCCCGTACCGCCGCGACTGCAGGTACGGCGGGGGTACATAATGGTCCATAACAAGCTACTCTCGGGCACGCGGGACTCGAACCTGGGATCAGCTCATCGATATTGACCCTGGGTACGTCTTTTAGTATTCAGCGGGAGACACTTGCGAAAACACGTCAAAATATACCATTTTACCAAGGTCAGTCATTTATTTCATGTGCTGAGTATTATTCCAGTTTAACACCGAATTCACTTTGGTGGACGAAACTATTTTTTTCTGGTGAGTTTTGATGTGTTTTGAATAAATCTATTAACTGTTTATGTCGCAAATATATATATATATTTTTTTTAAGTTAGGTAAAGGTTAGGTTCGGTTAGGTTCAATTTGTTTTTCAATAATTTTGGTTGCAAATCACTTAAAAAAAAAAAAAAAAAAAGTGATTTGCGACAGAAACGGCAGTTTAACTCAAAACTCACCAGAAAAAAATGGTTTCGGCTACCAAAGTGAATTCGGTGTCAAACTGGAAATGTACCGATGGGCGGCAGAGTGTGTGGTGGGCGGGGGGTGTGGCTAGTGCGTGTGCCAGTGTTTTATTGTTGGTCTCTGGAAGTGAGGAGGATCCCCTGTATATGTTGGAGCAGAGATGATACAGAAAAACGTAAGTAAGGCTGGCAGACAGAGATATTTATTGGTTGGTTAGTCTTCCGAATCTTAACCGAATCCATTATGCCTTAATTACCCCAAAAATCCAAAATCATGCCAGGTCCCCAATTTTGTTAGGGAAAGCTGGGGCATGAGAAATAAGGGATAATTTATAGTTTCACCCAACCAACGATTTTCTGATGCGCCTTATGTTTTTCTGGTGTGTTTTTATGTGTTTTGAATGAAACTGCTAACCGTTTCTGTCGCATTTTTTTTTTTTTTTTTTTTTTTTTTTTTTTTTTTTTTTTTTTTAGGTACTAGATAAAGGTGAATTTTTTTTTTTTTTTTTTTTTTTTTTTTTTTTTTTTTTTTAGGTAAAGGTTAGGTTAGGTATGGGTTAGGTTAGGTTAGGTATGGGTTAGGTTAGATTAGGTTAGGTATGGGTTAGGTTAGGTTTCGGTTCATTTTTTTTTTTTTTTTTTGTCATTTTTGAAAAAGAAAAAATTGCGACAGAAACGGTTAGCAGATTCATTCAAAACACAGAAAAACATAAGGCGCATCAGAAAATCGTTGGATGGGTGAAACTATAAATTGACCGAAGTAAGGCATTAAGTAACCCATCTGATCAGTTAAGTAGAATAGGATAGAATGTTATGCAGCCTACTTTGATTTTAAGTCCTCGCTTCCATGATGCTGGAAGAAACATCCACAAATAGGGTGGTAAATGATTGGAATGGACTCAGTCGTTAGTAGTTAGTGCGGAGTCAATGTGGAGTTTTAAAAGGAGGCTGGACAATTTCATGGATGGGGATGAAAGTTGGATGTAGGTAGTGTTAAGTAACAGGAACTACCACGTGTGGGTCTCGCGGCCTCTTGTAGCTTCCTTATTTTCTTATATTTTTATGAGTAAAACCTCTCGTATTCGGACCCTCATTATTCGGACTTTGACATTATTCGGACCTCCTCCTTTTTTTTTGGGGGGGAGGGGGGTGTCGAAATTTCCTAGCTATATAATACACCTAGAATTTTTTTTTTTTTTTTTTTTTTTTTAGGGGTTCAAATTTCCTAGCTACTAATTTCCACTATACACCTAGAATTATTATTTTTTTTTTTTTTTTTTTTTTTTGTAGGGGTCGAAATTTCCTAGCTATATATACAATTTTTTTTTTTTTTTTTTTTTTTTTTTTTTTTTTTTTATTATTTTATATATATATACATATCCCCCCAAATATAATCCCCCCATTATTCGGTTCCTTGCATTACTCGGACCACTCCTTGGCCCAATTAGTCCGAATATGAGAGGTTTTACTGTACTTCTTTGGTGTTTCAGGCTGACAGTGGGCTGGATCACATTCTCTCCCTCTTATCCCTGCTGCACAAGGATGCCCTCGACGCCGTGTGCCTCCTCCTCATCACACACTTTAAGAATGCCCAATACCCGAAAGACAACATAAACAAGTGCGTGAAAGGACAGATGACACTTTACGAATTTCTTTGTCATGTCTGCCAAAAATTTAAGAATGTCAAAGAAGGAAGACATTCAAAGAAGAGTAAATCAAAGAGAACATCGTCATCATCATCTTGCTCAAATCACCACCAAGAGACCGTAGGAGACGCAACACAGGGCTTGGAGGATCTACAGAGTAACCGCCCGTCCGACATCCCAAACCTGCTCGACAAGGAAAGGATACTCGGCAAACTAACTATAGACAACCTGATGGAAAAGGACGAGGATGCCTGTCAGGTGCTGTACGAGCTGGATCTGAATTTCGTCCTCAATGTCGTTTTGAACAGACACATCAATTTCAATCTGAATGAGAAACTGATTGAGGCTCTTAACAGTCTGAAGAAGGTAAGTAACAAGAAGTAACGGATTCAAGCTGGAAAAGCGTAGATTTAAAAAGGAAATAGCTGGTTCACAAATAGGGTGATAAATGATTGAAATGAACTCAGTAGACACTAGACAGGTAGTTAGGGCGGAGTCATCAGGGAACTTTAAAAGGAGGCTAGATAATTTCATGGATGGGATGAAAGGTGGATGTAGGTAGTGTTAAGTAACAGGAACTACCTCATGTAGGTCTCACGGCCTCTTGTAGCTTCCTTATTTTCTTATGTTCTTCAGGTGAGACGGACGCTGGTCCATGCAGAGTACAGATTCAGCGAGAGTGACTTTGACGACAACCTGAATCGCCTGGAGTTAATTCTCAAGGAGCTGCATCTGCCCGACCAGGTGCTGCGGGAGCGTATGGACGTGTGTCGGGATGAGGCCAAGTCTGGGAACAAGGGACAAAAGATTTTCGGTAAGTTATTTTGACATGTAGATGCTAAAAGAATGATTATATAGGGAAGTTTTTTTTGGGTTTTTTTCTTGCTAGTTGTGTGATTATAATATGTAGCAGTTGTTTATATTCTGCAGGATACCTCAGATTATTATCCAGGTTGTTGCAGTTCTATCTGGAGTGTGTGGCCTCAAGGGGTGTGTGACGGGTGAGGGGTGTGTGTGACGGGTGAGGGGTGTGTGTGACGGGTGAGGGGTGTGTGTGACGGGTGAGGGGAGTGTGTGGCCTCAAGGTGTGTGTGGCGGGTGAGGGGGGGGTGTTAGACAGGTATTTCTGTAATAATAGGTAAAAAAAATTGTGCAGTCTCAGTCTGGATAAATGCAGTAGAAATTGAAATAAACAGACTCGACGAAACTATAAATTCTGAATGCATGCATGTATTTTTGAAAGAATTTAATGAATGACCACTGAATTGGCATAAGAAAGGCATGAGAGTGCAGGCTACTGAGGCTAGGCAGCTTTGGTCTTTTGGTCAGGGAGTTTTAAGAGGAGGCTAGATAAATTCATGGATGGGGATGTAAGGTGGATGTAGGTAGTGTTAAGTAACAGTAACTGCCACGTGTAGGTCTCACGGCCTCTTGTAGCTTTCTTATGTTCTTATGGTCATGGCAGGGGGCAGGGGGGATCAGCTTGGTCATGGCAGTGTTGCATTAGTGACGCAGGCTGTGTGTTGCAGATGAGCTCAGGCGGGAGGCCCACCCCCACTACTCCGCTCCCCAGACCAGCTTCGTGCCTCCAAATATTACCTGTTCACGGTAAGTTGCCCACCTATATTTACCAGTAGTACTTTTGTACCCAATTCCACGGGGGGTGGAATGCATGTCTCTGCATTCCCTGCATGTCACAGGAGACTAAAAGGGACTAGGCTCAGGAACTACCCCGTGTAGGTCTAACGGCCTCTTGTAGCTTCCTTATGTTCTAATGGGGTGGCATTAGGGTAGGAGGCTGCCCCCATGTAAGGTTAAATCCTAGACAAACGTTTAAAGAGCAGAAGAGTACCATGAAAATCCAGGGCAGAAAGGTAACAGAATTTTGCTACTTGCTCTGTGATGGTGCCACCCCATAGGTAGAAAAAAGGATAAATCAACACAATTATATATGCTCTCAATGCCTCTCCAAAAAAGCAAAAGGAAAAAAAGCACTGAAGATTACCTGATGGGATATTGTACTAATGATATGACTGCAAAGCATGTAACCAGGCTGTGAAGTTGTGAACTGAAGTGGATTTGTTGCTTTCCTTCAGAATGCTCCCCAAGGACGACAAGAAAGACGCAAAGGTAGTCATTGAAGATCTGCTGAAGTTCATTGAGGCCCAGCACCTGGATCCCATAGTGCTGTGCGGGGAGCAGAAAGAGGAAAAGGATGGAGTGATGGGGCGGCTGGCATTCAGGGCAGCCGGAAAGAGTAGTCCCCGGTACAAACTGGTGCTGTGCCTGAAGGAAAGCCACAGGAGGAGCAGCTGCCATCAAGGAACCTCCGTCAGGGACACACAGAAAGCCGCCCAAGGATTCCAGGATCAAATATTTGCTTGTCTTGCAAACCTGGTTCCTGACACCGTGCATAAGTATGGTCTGGATGCTGTCAAGAGAATAGTCAAAACCTATCAGAGAGATATCTTGTTCCTCATTAACTGGAATGTGAGTGTTTTAGGTCCTGTGCAGAGTGAGATGCAGCGGGGCACCTGGGTGGTGACCTGTGATGGGCAGCAGCCGCCCCAGGGAGGCTGGCAGGTGCTGAGGCTGGAGCCATACACTAAAGATCAGGTGGAGAACATGTTGCATCACTTTGACAACTCTAAAGACTTACTGAGATGCTACCACAACTTTGACAGTAAGGATATTCTCTCCTCAATGGACATGATCCAGATATTCTGTGAAGTGTGTGAGACTATTTGTACGGTAACTGACTTTGAGGTTGTGGAGAAGTATGTGTTGAGGACATTGCAGAGGTGTGGCAGTGAGGAGCATCAGGGGGAACAGGATTTGCATAGACTTGGCGACCTTGCTTTCACCAAGAAACTTGTCTTTGAAGAAAATGATGTCAATACCATTCAGAATTGTGTGTGTGAATCTTTTTTGCATTATATTGAAGGGAATGGATGGAGCTTCAAACACCCAGTGGTCCGGGATCTGCTGGCAGCCAGATATGTGGTTTCCAACTCATCAGCTGCTTGTAAAAATTGGGTGAAGAAAGATGAAAATATAGTTGTATTTAAGAGAGTGTTCAAATTTGTGTGTTGCATGTGGTTCCAGGCCACTTCCATTACCAAAGAGAGTTTTGAACCATACGGAGGCATTCTTGAGAACACTCTGGCACGTCCCGGACAAAAAGATTAAGAAGGCAAAATATGCAGACAAGAAAACAGGGAGTGGCGACAAAGCATTATACCCAAGGAAGAGAAATGAGGTGTTGGAGGACCAGAATAAACACAAACATCCTTTTGATAATTGGAGCTTTTTGCTGGAGCTTGATGAGGCCTGTGTTGGCAAAGTAGAAGTGCTGAAGCGTATTGTTTCCATCCTCTCAGACATCCCATGCTGGTACTTCAATGTCAGCGATTGCTTAGATAAAAAAAAGCTGACCAGACTGGAGAAAGTGCTGAAAAAGGTTACTCTAGACCAGAAGGATCCACTTATCATTAAGTTGAAGAGCAACAGTAATAATGTAACATTGCTCACTGAACTCTGGAAGAAATTACGAGGTAATAAAGGACTGTATGATTGCGTTGACATCATGGTGACCGTTGAAGAGAGTGATGCCACTCACCTGAGCAACAGAAGTGAGTTAGCAGACTTCCTGAAGGCAGTAGCTGATACTCAGGTGCCACTATACATCACTAGGTATCAGGGACCCATGTTCTCCCACACCTCTAGTTTTCTCAAGTGTATATGCATGCGTCAACTCAGCATTCTCGATGTGAGTGTTTACGATGTGAAGTCTCTGTGTGAGGTGATGGCCTGTGGAGCTCTGCCGTCACTCACAAAAGTCTTCATCAAAGTTGACCTCGAGTTGACGGAGCAAACCCATTTAAAACCTGGCAGTATGGAGTTTCCCCCCAAGATATCAGTGCATATCACTTTTAGATATTTTCCTGAAATTCAGCAATTACTGAACAGTTTTAAGTGCTGTCATCGTTTGTATTCCCTCAGCATTCATGGACTGTATGTTTTTAATGGTTTCAAATTGAATCTCTCAGAATTTAGTCACTTGAAGAGTTTCAATATAAACTGTAAACCAGAGCTTTCAGAAGACAGTTCACAAGTTGTAGAAGAAGAAGGTATGGAGGTGGAGGTGGGTGTGAAGGAAGGCAGGACGGAACCAGAGTGTGGTACAAACAGGCTGCCTCGCCACCATTGGGCTTGGCCACTCTTGTTTGGCCTCTCCTTGCCCCAAAACCTTGAAAGGTTACTTCTGAGAAATGCTGACTTCTTAAATGACTCTAATCAAAGACTGCTCCTGTCAGACACCCGACTTTCCCTGACTGGGGTTGGGAAGATCCTCTGCTCCCAAACAGAGGCTGAGGAAGACGTGAATCACAAGGGAGCAAAAAGACCAAAGAGAAATTAGTGCCGTGACATAAGGAAATTAGCTGCTAAGATAACCAGGATTTCCCCGGAGGATCGAGATGCCTTGAAATGGAAGAAGCCGGTTGGGAAAGAAGTTATAATAACAAGTGAGGGGCAGCCTTGTGCAGATTACAGCTGCTTCCCTTGCATGTGTCCCTGCAAAGTAGACCATGATGGGCATGCAGGTTATAACACCTATGAGAGAATGGTTGAATTGATCAATGACATGTACTACTCCTACGACGTTCTGGGCTTCTCATATTCCTTTAACCAGTGCACTATTAGGAAGGATATGTATGGAGATTTGAGAGTAGAATGCATCATGAAATGCCTCAATGACTGTGCTGCGGTAGAGATAGAGTCCAGGAGGCACTTGGCATGTTTCTTCCTGCCCCTCATGCTGGCACAGACTGTCACCTTGGAAAAGACTGAACTGTCTCCAGATGGAGCAGAAAAAGTGGCAAAATATCTGGGGTCCATCAAGGACAGCAACTTAATTGATGAACCTTTCTCACTGATCATAGAAACCGAGTGGCACCCTCCTGAGAGGACTTTCCCTTTCACGGAGATCAAGTGTTTCCTGAAGACTGCAAAGTACCTCTCTGTTGTTCATTACAGGTGTACTTGTACGCCAAAATGCTTTCATATCAAGAAAACTTACAAAGGAGAAATTGAAGATGTGATATAAACTGAGTCAGGATATGAAATTTCCTTCTGAATCCTTCACTACCCAGTCAGTGGTTTAGGATGAAAAGAGAACCTAGGCTACACCATAACCTTGTGCAATTCTTATATTCCATTCCATATCATATATATATACACCATATTCTTGTGCCATTGGGGGTGTTCTTAACCATGCCACGGGAATTTTTGGCCTTGGCTGATGACAGTGCAAGGCTTTTCATAGACAAATCTGTGACAAGTAGCTCAGCGTTTAATTAAGGATCAATAATGTGAATAATCCAGAAGCTTATATACATTTTGTACTTTGTGAATATTTGTACATGCATTTGAAAGAAATATGAGTAAGGAACAGCAGTCTATCATTGTAACCATTGCAACATAACGGGTGTGGCCGTGGGCCGTGTCGAAGCATGACGTACATTTTCTCACTTTGTTGGTGGAGAGAATAAAAAAACGGCACATAATTATCATATAACATTTAATTGAGACAAGTTGCTTTACATGGTAGAAAAAGAAGATTAGAAATAAGCGAGACACATGTAGCGCTACAATCCTACGCTGAAAGACACCCACACTCTCTCTCTCACTCACTACTGTATAAAAGGAAGCTACGCAGAGACACTGTAAACTTGTTCCTATTGTCACGGTCTGCCCTTCACACCCCCTCGCCCCTCTCTAGCTCAGTGGCTGAATCAAAACTGTTCCACTAGTCATCTAGGTAGTCGTTTATGTAAAATATGTACAAGAGTATCGGCTGCATTTTATATCTTCAGCCAGTGGGGTCAAAAGAGAGGATAAGGCTTATGAAAGTACCTGTAACCACTACATAGATTGCAGTGGTAGCCTATATCTGGTCATAGCTACAGCCATCTCTCATTCTAACTACTCATTGGTGTAATTTTATCCCTCTTAAATGAACAGAGTAATAACTAACATCCCATTAGAACAAAAGTAGCTTAATTTCTGAAGACATTTTTTACAATTATTTATGAACAAACAAATATAAAAAATCATCTTGGGCATTCCGTTATTATTACAATGCGTCATGGCAGAGTTGTCTTGTATCTCTCCTCATCTCAAATAATAATGATAATAATAGAACAGTCAAGCATCTTCTCCCTCATTCAGGCAAGGGTACAAAATAACACTGCATTATTTTGGACCCTCATTCAGGCAAGGGTACAAAATAACACTGCATTATTTTGGACCCTCATTCAGGCAAGGGTACAAAATAACACTGCATTATTTTGGACCCTCATTCAGGCAAGGGTACAAAATAACACTGCATTATTTTGGACCCTCATTCAGGCAAGGGTACAAAATAACACTGCATTATTTTGGACCCTCATTCAGGCAAGGGTACAAAATAACACTGCATTATTTTGGACCCTCATTCACGTCAGGGTACAAAATAACACTGCATTATTTTGGACCCTCATTCACGCAAGGGTACAAAATAACACTGCATTATTTAGGGGGGGTTGAGGAGACATATCTGAATCACAAACACACTCACGTCTCACCACTGCCTTCACTCCCCAACCCTGGCATTTCCCTGTGCGTGGATATGTTCTAATGGACCCATAACTTATGACCTCAAATAGCTTTACTCCGTTTTAATTTGTGTTTATAAATGCTACATAATGACCTTATAAGCCTCTCCCCCTAAGCCTGAACCCAGTTAAGTGCTAATCAGCCTGGGTTTGGGAGTGATTGCAAACACACACAGCACGGCTCTCACTTACTCCTAAAATCTACAAATACAAACACACACACACACACACACACACACATACATACATACAAGTCCTCGGTGGTTTAGAGCTTTGTGTTAATACAGTATCATCTAAGTAATGGTGCCCCTGTTTGCATAATGCTTAGGCTGTAGCGGTGGTGGTGGCGGTGGATGCGAGGTGTGATCTGTGCTCCATCGTAACGTAAATAAATGTGGCCTAAAAGTGAGTCTCCAGTTTGTGGTATACGCAAGGAATGAAGATTTGCCTGCAAGTGTGTATGAGTCTAGGCAGTGGCACAGTATATGACCACCTCTGCACCGAGCACACTAACCACACCCACACCCAGTCTCGGATAAGGGTGTGACCGAGGTGCTGGGTTATGACAGAAAGGATGGTAAAAACACTACCTTCCTTCCTACCTCCTTCCTTCTCTCTCTCTTTGTGGTTTCTTCAGGAGCTACTGGGATGTGAGATCTCTTTAAACTTGCCTTCATACCTTCCTCATAAATCAGGAGGGCACAAAAGGAAGGTGTTACATATCTTACTCATGGGATTGTGGAGAGATATGACCACTCTCACCCCTCTCCACCACCACCACCACCACCACCACCACCACACTCCACACCCCACACCAAGCCGTCAAGTGCAGAAAGCAGCCACTCATTACTCATACTTGGCACCTCAAAAATGGCTCATCACTGCTTTTGTGACATCGTTATAAACTTCACTAAAAACTACTACATAAAATTCCACTAAGTGTAAGATATAGCTACAAAATATGAATGAATTCCATTTTTCATATACATACGTACATACATATTCTTTAAATCATATATAGAAATAATATAAATCATATAGAAACTGCTGATAATAATGATGATTTCAAAGGATACTATAAATCTCCTTACTGTACTAAATGCATATTGAGAAGGTACCTGGAACTGTCTCCGATAGGAATTCTCGCCGCCATCGTCGAGTGTTCCAATTCTTGATATTACAGGACACAATATATACATTTAATCAAGTTTTACCCGCATTTCTGCATTCAGGGATGAAATACTATCGTTAGCTTGATCAGTTAGGTTAAGTTAGGTGCCAATGTCCAAGGTTAGGTTAACATTTCCACGTCGACGAGAGTTCCAGGTTGTTGTTTCGGCGAGAATTTCCATCGGCGACAGTTCCATAAACCCTTGAGAATACCTTAAAGATGCCTCTATGCGAATAATGACTTCAGCGTTTGGAAGAAGCTGTCTAAGGGAAGATGCCGGTCATACGCACGCTTAAATATACATCACTATCGTTAATCAAATATACGGCGCTACACTTGCATAATAAAAGCTATCACTGAAGCAGCCAGAAGCAGCCCCCGCAGCCCTCCAGGGGGACACCGCCGGGGGCTTTGTCTTGGCAGCTTGGTCGTGAGGAGTGTGGCTTTGGCTGTCCCTCGGCGGGCTTACCTGTGCCACACTCCCAAGGCCTCCTGCACTCTTAACTGACTAGAGAAGGACCGCTATGATTACAGCTTTTGGCTAACACAGACTGCACACCTACAGACTCAAAGACCTGCTTCACTAGTCCTCAGAAACACAGGCTGCCAACTTAAGGTTATATGAAAAATCTGGTTATGTTACTACAAGGGGCATGCACTGGGGGTTAGAGTAAGGGGGGAGGTTGGCCTACACACACTGCGAGAAAGAAATGTTCCTGGTCTCGAGGGTGCGGCGATATTCTTAAACGATAGAAGTCCGGATAGTAAATGTGAGGAGAAAGGTGAAATGCCGCACACACACACACTTCTTGC
This sequence comes from Chionoecetes opilio, assembly GCA_016584305.1. NCBI lineage: Eukaryota > Metazoa > Arthropoda > Malacostraca > Decapoda > Majidae > Chionoecetes > Chionoecetes opilio. The sequence continues at coordinate 57,311 of JACEEZ010000613.1, forward strand.
CAGACATTCTGAGTCAGGTACACAACCAAGATCTGGAATATTCTGAGATTTGTTTAAAGCATGCTGGGCGAAAGAAGATACATGCATACATACGGAACTTTGGCACTCGATGAAGGTTTAGTATAGGAGCAAAGTATAGAAATAGTACATGAGAACAAGCAGCGGTATGTAGTCATGAAGTTTAGCATACAATAGTACTAAATCCCATAAGGCTAAGCAATGGTATGTCGTGAAATTCAGGTTTTTGCATGAGAGAAGAACACAGGGTCAAGTAATAGCAGGCAGTGGTAGATAATAACTCATTTTTGACATTATGAGAACACAAAATCACATACAGTAAAACCTCTCATATTCGGACTAATTGGGCCAAGGAGTGGTCCGAATAATGCAAGGATCCGAATAATGGCGGGATTATATATGGGGGGATATGGAAAAGAATAAAAAAATAAAAATATCTAGGTATATATATATATATATATAGCTAGAAAATTTCGACCTCTTAAAAAAAAAAAAAAAAATCTAGGTGTATATTAGGAAATAGCTAGGAAATTTCGACACCTTAAAAAAAAAAAAAAAAAAAATCTGTGTATATATAATTATATATATAGCTAGGAAATTTCGACCCCTAAAAAAAGAGGAGGTCCGAATAATGAGTCCGAATACGAGAGGTTTTACTGTATCAACAAGCAGCGATAGTTTCTGGCTCATCATCCATATACGTGAAAGAAAAACTTAAGTAGAACACTGCACGATTGCTCTTCTCTGTCCTCAGCACCATCTCCATACCAGTGCCATTGCCTGCCTGTACCACCACCACATGCCTCTGCTACCTGGGACTCATGTAGCACCCAGGAAGCTGAGGACACAAAGCCATCACAACGACACACACACACACACACACACCCTAGCACCTGAAGGCTACCTCGCGACACCAATGAGAACACTGGCGAACCACGAACCTTTACCAGCACATACCTATCACTGCACTACGCCATGAGAACAGAATAAACACAGCAATGAGGACACTGACGAACGATGAACCTTTACCAGCAATTACCTATCACTGCACTACGCCATGAGAACAGAATAAACACAGCAATGAGGACACTGACGAACGATGAACCTTTACCAGCACATACCTATCACTGCACTACGCCATGAGAACAGAATAAACACAGCAATGAGGACACTGACGAACGATGAACCTTTACCAGCAATTACCTATCACTGCACTACGCCATGAGAACAGAATAAACACAGCAATGAGGACACTGACGAACGATGAACCTTTACCAGCAATTACCTATCACTGCACTACGCCATGAGAACAGAATAAACACAGCAATGAGGACACTGACGAACGATGAACCTTTACCAGCAATTACCTATCACTGCACTACGCCATGAGAACAGAATAAACACAGCAATGAGGACACTGGCGAACGATGAACCTTTACCAGCAATTACCTATCACTGCACTACGCCATGAGAACAGAATCAACACAGCAATGAGGACACTGGCGAACGATGAACCTTTACCAGCAATTACCTATCACTGCACTACGCCATGAGAACAGAATCAACACAGCAATGAGGACACTGGCGAACGATGAACCTTTACCAGCACATACCTATCACTGCACTACGCCATGAGAACAGAATCAACACACTAACACATGGTACTACTTCTCAGCAATCAATGAAAGACCTCCCAAGAATTGCAAGGAAGAAGAGGAACATGAATGCACTGAGAGAATACAGCGGGTTAGAAGGTTCGGGTGCTCACATACAGGTACACTTTCTGTCTCATTCAGGTAAAGAAAAGAGGAAATTCATACAAGCAAATTATGACACAAATATATCATATACAAAATTCATCACACATTTTTTTACTTTGGCAAAATTCCTGATAGTAAGTTTTTTGTTTTTTTCTTGGTAATCAAGTTGTACGGTAGTGAACTGAGTAATGGTGTGCGGAACCTTAAATGGATTACACGAGAAGGATTGCAGAGGAATGACAACATCTGGGGAGGGTGAGGCTATGTCGGGCTCACTGTTAACCTGCTGGCATAAGGGCTACCACATAAGACCATAAGAAAATAAGGAAGCTACAAGAGGCTGTAAGACCTGCACGTGGTAGTTCCTGTCAAACCAAGACTCGGCCTTCCTTCAAGTGACCTCATCCCACAGACAAAAAACAACTCTGGATATTACTAGAAAATATTTGAATGGCTATGCAAACACTTAAGTCGGCTGTAAAAAAAAAATAGTGAATGGTGAACTCTTTCAGTGATTACTTATGGAGTAAAGTCCCTACATCTGAAGATCATGAATGTAATGATTATAAATAAATGCACTGTTCATTACCATCAAATTTGTGCAATAGAGCATCCTTTGTTTACACTACAGTGGCAACACACCCGCCTTGCCAGCACCGGCCAGCACCAACGCACAACACTGCCTAACCAACACACCCGCCTTGCCAGCACCATCACACAACACCCGCCTGCCAGCACCAACACACAACACCCGCCTTGCCAGCACCAACACATAACACTGCCAAACCAACTTGTTCCGGGAGACTTTTGTGCTAAATATGAAATCCTGACTCGATAATTATCAAGTTTGTTCCTATATCAAATGATCCTCATTTATCCTTTTGTCTCAAACATGTAAGTCGCATCTTTTGCACTGAAACATATTCCTGCACTCTGTCTTTTCTCATGTTTGGAAAATGGTATTGCATCAAAAAAAGAAAAATATATCTTGAGTATACCTGTCAACTTTCTTTACAATGAGTTAAGAATGGAGAACCAGGAGTAGCAGTGAGGAAGTAGTTTTGATTTGTACACACCTCTGAGCTATAAAAGCATGCCAATACAGTCAATCCATTATGTTCATGCAGTTTGCTAAGCGAGGAATATGCAAGACCTGCCATGGCACCCTTTCGAAGGTACACAAACCATGTACTGTACGTGAGTATCAAGTTCATAATACTAAAGGTGGGATAGGAAGTCACTCCATAATACTGAGGCACAGACAATGATGCACTCAAGCCTGCCTCACTCCAGGATTGATTGATTTAATGCCAAAAATGGGGAAATGTGCCAGACATCAGAGGTCATATGGCACTATCACTCCGGGAAAGGTGAGTATGGAATGCACACCTGCCTCACTCAGCCACAGGCGCCTCTCACAGAAAACTACACGACTTTTTGAAGTGACACGGACCTGCAGATAAATAAGATATAAATGGCAACTAAATATTGAGCCTTGACTGTGTTGTACTGACAAACTAAATTCATTTGCAGCGAAGGAAACATTGATGGCTGTATCCACGAGGAGCGACGAAAAATTACTGGGAATCCGGTAATAACTTTCTCCTGTCGGGATGATCACAGCTAGCACAGCACAGCACGGCATGGCACAGAGAAGCGAATGGCAATGTCACTTAAAAATACACAAGTTGAATTGGTAACCTTGTACAGTCCTGACTACCTCTGGACCACTTTGTTTCATGGTGAGTAATGCGAACACTCTCGGCTGCTACATAAAGTAAACATTCTCTCTGCCGCTACTTCCTAGTTATACACTACGGTTACTGTGAATCATTAACTAGTGAGTCCTGTCATACAGCTACACACTAGGCTGCCGTTGAGGCCACGAGACGCCTCTCTAACGCAGTGATCTAGCCAAGACGTGAGACAAGCACTCTCGCTAGCACAACATAAACAAAACAAATAACACAAGCATACATCTGCACAAGCTCACCTAGCGATGCACACACAGAGTGCTTTGATACAGGTGATACATCTCCAAGTACAAACTCTTACACGTCGACAAAAATCACACGTATGGTGGTCGAGTGATAGAAACTTATTATAGTTATAGATTAGATGATACTGTCAGGGTTATGGAGAAAGGTACAGCTGCTCAATTTCATTCCAGGGACTTAAGGGGAATTGCAAGTTAAGATCCAGTGTATGTCCTATAGTCTTGCCAGAAGTAGTCTCTAGGACACTGGGAAGAAGAAAGTTTTGCCCACTTGAATCAGGTTTTACTGTAGCAGCCAAGCCTTTGATCCCATCTAAGTGTCTGTCATAGTCCCCACCCTTCTGCCACCACTGTTCCTTCACACCACCTTGACACCACTTCACAAACCACTACAAAGCTCCTTCAATGACACAGCCAAAACATTACTATTGGATAACACACTCTTCTTAACTGCTTTCCCTCCCTTTCTCTATCACTTGCTCTGTCTCTCTACCTGTCTTTGGTCCCATCCGTGGTAAAGTTCCTTAAATTGGACACCAAACATTATACGTACATATATTTACAGTAAGATTCTGTTTTTGCTCATGTCTCACTTTTGTTCCCGTGAACACAGCAAATTGTCCTTACTTGCTAAAACCACATGTGAACAAATCTGGTAAAAACTCAAGGCAAAACTCCACCTGCAGATTTTGTGAGTGACTGACACCGTCACAGGAAGAGCCTATCACAAAATTAATTACGGTATTTTTAGTTATCTTTAGAAGGCTTGCACGACTTGTCTTCCCCGGGGCACACACTCAAAAGTCAATTTGGAGGAAACAAACTTTGTTTGCACTTTTCACTCAGCCTTAAGTCTGCACCCCAGCAGGCACAATGATGAAAAAGATAAAAGGTTTTAAGATTTCACTTTGTGAAATCATATCACTCTTGTTTCCACCAGATATACCTTCTTTAAGACACATGATACAAAGCTTTGTTCTCTGCAAAACTGTAGAGTTCCATAAAGCTCCATCTTACAATTTCATCAACACCGGCTTCCTAAATTAAAGGCGCTGATATCGACACAAGACGCCTGCAGGTGCCTGGCCTCTGCAGGGCATCGGCACCCACACCGAGTGGCTCCTCCACAACACAACACTCCAACACTGAAAAGCATCACCGCACCGCCATTGTACCCAGCTGACAATCAAGATTATTCTGAAAAAATCAGTCATTCAAGGCAGAAAATAATATGAAAATGAGAGTAAGGTCAAAGAATCATTACCAAGTCAAGGAAACCCTAAGATGATGACCTTACATTACCTATCAACGCGCTCCGCTGTAGATGGCAAGGAACACTACAACACAATCATGTAGCATTCCATCATAGATCAAAAGAAAACACAAAAAGAAGACAAGAGTTCCTACAATGAAATATTTCAATTCATTAAAGTATAATCCTCGTAAAAAAAAAAGTAGGAAGATGGGAGGGTTTAAAGATTACCAACGCCTCCCTAACACAAACCCTGAGACATCTCTATGTAGATCATCTGGCTGCCACTGTTGAACTAATATCAGAGGCGAGACAAAACAATACAGAGCCAGCCAATACAAAACTGCCCGGCTGGTAGGGAAGAAAAAGTCAAAGGAAGGAAAGAGATCAGTGCAATAAGGGAGGAAAAAGAGACAAAAATGTGAGGAGGAAAAGAAAACATTATTAAGGACCCAAATGGAGCAGGAAATATAATAAAGAGGAATTAAATCCACAAAAAGATGGAAAAAGAAGGAAAACATGAGATGGAAGCAATAATTGAGGCAACAAGACAACAACAGTGAGGAGGAAGGCAAGAGAATACATTATTAAACATTATTCAGAAACCCAAATGAAGCAGGAAATATAATGAACAAGAGGAAACAAATCCACAAAGAGAAGGCAAACATGAGATCCGAGGCTGCCATTCAAAATAAGACAAAAATAGTGAGGAGAAAGGGACGAGAAAACATCAACAAACCAAAATGATGCAGGAAATACAATAAACCAGAGGAATTAGATCAACAATAAGAACATGAGGTGGAAGCAATAAGTAAAAGAAATAAACAGTGAGGACTAAAAGGAGAGAAAACATTATTAAAAACCCAAATGAAGCAGGAAATATAAAGAACAAGAAGTATCAAATCTGAAAATTTAAAAAAATAGGAAAACACAAGATCCGAGGCTGCCCTTAAGGTTCCAGCACAGTACAGTTACTAATCTCCTCCCCATCACTTGCCTTCTTCTCCTCCGGGGGCGGCTCCTCAATCCGCAGAGGCACACGCACCACCGCCTTCTCGTAAATCGGGTTTTGGAATGTATCGAAGCGACGCCCGAGACCGAGCCTCATCGGGTATTTCTTCCTATACACGACTACGCTGATGATGATGATGACGATGAGCCCGATGAGTCCCGCGCCGGCGATGATGATGTAGAGTTTCATGTCCTCCTCCAGGGTGAGATTGAGGAGGGCGGTGAATATTCCTCCGCTACTCTCCACCTCCGTAGCGTTGACAATAAGTTGCGGCTGATCCAGAGTGTCGTTTGAAGGGTAGTCCTCAATCCACTCAATTTCGGAAGTTGTGAAGATCTGGATTTCCACGTCGTCTCCCGTGTCTGGTTCTGAGGTGACGCCCTCCTCCTCTCCCTTCTCCTTCTCCTCCAGTATCTCCATCATCTCTTCTCTTTGTTCCTCCTCTGCAGCCTCCTGGAAGTGAAGGTCAGGTCAGGTCAAGTGGTGAGTCATTCTATAGTTGTATGTGTCATGCCGCATAAACTAGGCTATGAAGGTCACTGCATGTTTACCAAGTACCTATACTGTACAAGGAAGCTCACCACCAAGGATAGTATAGAGAGGCCTTGTATCTTAGCCTTGCTCACCACTGGACAAGGAAGATAGGACAGCAAATTGTGGCTCACTTCCTACAATAATTTATAATTCACAAGGAAGTTTACATGTGAGCAAACGTGATACTTGTACTGGCTGAAGGTGATCCATTTGTAAGTAGTTTAAGTAGTATTTGGGCAGTTTGTAGCAATGGCTGGACAGACAGCACAGATGAGGGGCGTGCAGGGGAGGGCAGGCTGCTAAGAGTACCCAACACTTTTTTTTCTTTTCTTTTTTCATCACAAAGGACTGGCCAAGGACACAACAAAAAGAGGTAACACAAAGTCCGCTTAGTTGCCAGTCCCTATAAAGAACACAGTAAGATAATAAAGAATGGGGGGTGGACCAATTTAGACCTGGCTTCTTTTGCTTCACGATGAACTGCTCTTTTTTGTAAGGCTAAACATTTTTCTATTAACCCTTTCACGCACGGTGACGCGATCGCGTCAAAACGGGCCCTTCTACATCTGAGCTTTTGACGCGAACTGCGTCAAAAAACATTTAAAAATTCCCCAAAAATAAAGTATTTATCAGAATCGCGTCAAAATTTACTGCGTCAAAGATCCAAGCTAGGCCTATAAAATAAACTAATTGTCAACTCGCTCGTGAGGGTGGATTTGAAGTGATAAGGGCTTGTGTTCCAGCTAACTCTCAGCAGGCAGCCTGTCAGTGCAGACTGCCTGTCCCTTTAAAACGTGTCCCGAGCCGGGTAAGCCATACTTGTAGCCTAATCCGTCTTCCAACATGTGTTTCAGTTTTCCTCCATTTTCTCAAGAAATACTGGCCATATGAAAATTCTAATGGTAGCGTTAGAATCCTCATAAAAATCCGCTTTTATTGGCATATAAACCATAAAAAGTTGACTCAGGAAGTATCGAGCTACGAAGTGGTGAACGTAAGTATTTCTTATTTCTCTTTACTCAAATGTTTTTTCTAAGTCGTTAAACTCCTCTATTTACTTGCATTTCTTGTTATTTTTGTCTTTCATAAGGCAGAATAATCTCTTGCAAAACCAACAATATATAATAATGCCAGGAGAAAAGAATAATCGTGGTTGAAATTGATAACATAACCAAAACATTCGCCGCAGTCAGGGCATTACGCGCGGCCCCTTAGGGAGCCCCAGACTGATGTCGCAGTGGACGGAAAAACTTAGTAAACTTTTCGTGCGTGAAAGGGTTAATACCGGTTATGAGGTTGACCCCTTCATGTCCAGATCTCTCCTTTGCTATATAAAATCATCTATTGTTAGCCATGAAATTACAAAAAAGTAACTTATTATACCAAATTAGCTAGTGGTCAAGGATACTAAACAGGTCATATCAACAGAATACTGCTTATATTCTTTAAAATCCTTTAATTGAAGCTGAATTACAATGGAAATTACGCTCTGGGCCTCAAGGGGTTGATCAATCCTCCTGGTGAGGTTGGTGCCCTTGTCACTATAGTACTGGTCACCTGCCCTCATCCAGGTCTCTGCACGCCACCAGTACAAAACAATAATGAAAGCCAGAAAGTATTATTTGGGTAGTTTTTGTTTTGACTAGTAACCCCTTGAGGCCCAGAACGTATATTTCTATTGTAATTTGGCGACCATTATAGACAATTTTAATAAATATACAGTAAAACCTCTCTTATTCGGACTTTGACATTATTCGGACTTTTTTTTTTTCTTTTTCTTTGAAATTTCCTAGCTATACTATAAACACCTAGATTTTTTTTTGATTTTTTTTTTTTTATACATATCCCCCCCTATATAATCCCCCCATTATTCGGATCCTTGCATTACTCGGACCACTCCTTGGCCCAATTAGTCCGAATATGAGAGGTTTTACTGTATACTATTTTATGTATATCCCCTTGTCCACTAGGTAATTTGGTATATATTATGACACTTTTCGTAATTTTATGGCTAACATCAGACGATTTTATATAGCAAAGGAAAGATCTGGGCGTGAAGGGGTTAAGACTAAAGACTAGTAACTTAAGACTAGGTAGGAATGACTTGACACCTGAGGCAGCCAGTCCACGGGGAGGGTGTAGGGGGTAGTCTGGGTGAGGGTGGGGTGAGTCAGGGGGCGGGAGGAGACCTGGCGCCGCTGCTTCACTGTCATGCATCAAGAGGACAGAGGGTCACCGGGAGGATGTAAGGCTTCCCCACAGAGGCATGGAGATAACACACTTACCCTCCCTTGACACGCATGCTTTAGTACAGAAAAAGATTGGTATTATGTCATGTGAATTACCATGCGTGACTGATGCACATTCTTCCAGTACCTGATAAACTTGGGAGTGGAAAGTTAGGTTAGTATCTTAGTTATCATGAGTACCATCAAAATCAGAGACGTCCAGGAATACTTAAAACTTATACAACATCCTTAATGCCACAGATGCATTCAAACAGCAAGGATACATATGCATACATGACTGGTACGTACTTATGAACCAAAATTCATGCATACATACACACATGCGCCATCCATCCATGCATGAATATCCAAGAACTTTGCATGAACCTAATCAAGCCTGGGAAGCCATTGTATCTTGCTTTTCTAAGGAGAATCCCTCACATTCTTTCATCTCAATTTGCAATGCCACAAACTATAGTCGCCGTACGTTAAGGTGGCAAAAATGGGGCCTCATCACTACCCCCTTCTGAATGCAAGGGATTGGCTGAGGTATTGGGTGTTGGGTGAGAATGCCTTACTCAAAGTTCCGCCCTAAAGCCCCCAACGACCAACACTTCAGCCATCCCATGCGTTCGGAAGGGGGGAGAAAAGGGGCCCCATTTTGCCACCTTAACGTGCGGCGACTTTTTTATTTTTTTATAGGTCGCATTTCAGATGGTTCCAGGTGGCTACTGAGGGAGGAACAAACAGCCCTAGGGAGGGACGGCGGAGGGATGCTGGGAGAGGGTGGGGACGCACTCACCAGCTTCACCTGCTGCTCAGTGCCGTCATCTGGGCTCAAGCTAGTGTCATTCTCTGGGGCTAAATCAGTGACATTGGCACTGTCCACACTCTCTACTGAATCCATTGGGGCATCAGACATCAGTTTATCCTGAAAGGCATTAAGACTTCAACATCTTCCTCACATTCTCTACTGAACCCATTGGGACACCAGACACCAGACATCCTGCAAGGCATCATCACTTCAACACCTCCCGCACACCATACTCTGCTGCAGGGGCTCAATAGAAGCATTTGTCTCAGCTGAGTGTCCAGGCTTACCTCCCTCCCCCCCTCCCTTGCTATGCTGTGTGGGTGTGTATTCATCATACACAAATTCACAAAACAAAGGTTGCATGCAGGTTCGGCCACACACCATGAAGAGCGAGGAGCCTCAGGCACGTCACACCAGAGGCAACACACGTCTGCTCAGGATAAGGATGACACAGGTGCACACACACACACACACACACACACACGACGGGAATGGATAGAATTGAAGTAAGAGACATGTACACGAGGGACGTAGGTGTCAAAGAGGACATGGAAGTGACTGAAGACAAGATGCTTGAAGGATATTAACAGTTCAAGTGTCGATGTATTGATGTGTGGAATGACCAATGATGTGTGATAATGACATGGTAAATGCCAAAAGATTCATGAGTCTAAGCTAAGCTAAGATCGACCAAATGAGACATGTATGCAGGACCCTTCGAGTATAACTCATTTCCTGTATATCACGGCTAGGTAAATACATACAAACAATGAGTGACTCTCTCTCTCACACTTACACACAAACACACACCTTAGCACAGGGCATAAAGCCATCTTATGTATACCAGGAGAAGAGTAAACTTTAGAGCCATGAGTAAGTGAAAAGCCCTTTAAGGTCTTGGTGTGGGCAGAGGTGCTGAGGCAGAGGTGTGTGGAGGTGCTGAAGCCTGAGAGGGTGTGGTAGGAGGGAGGGTGTGTGAGGCAGCCCAGCCTGGTCCTGGTCAGTTGGTTAGCCAGAGGGGGTGGGTGTGCATGTTCAAGTACCAACAAACCTTGCAAAACTTTCCACCATCCAAACACAAACTTTAGCCACCAATGACTGCCAATACAAATAATCAAGTCAGTGATTTTGAAACCTAAACATTAGGTCCCTGTAAGCAACACACATTGTAAAGCCAAATAGTGCTTTCAAAATCATGAGAAACTCAAATGAAGATCATTTTCCACATTTAAGACACGACGCTCACCCTTCCAAGCTTCCAAGGAAAGTAAAACCGTGATGCCTCACCTTGTCATGCAGACACACGGGGGGGTCACTCCAGGCCCCGTCCCGACACCTCAGTTTGGCCGGACCAATCAGCGTGTAGCCGTCGTCACAGGAGTACAGCGCCACCATGCCAGACTCCAGCCTCTGGAACTCCACGTTGCCATTCTCCAGAGAGGGAGGAATGAGGCAAATAGCCGCTTGCAAGGTTATAGAAACGGAGCCCTTCTTGGTGAGTGCCTTGGTGTTATGGTACACAACAAAGACTGTGTCTGCTTCAGTTTGCAGCTTGTAGTTGTTGGTGTAGGCAGGACACCACGCCATGTCCCAGCGTGGGTTCATGAGGGACCCCTCAAACACTGTGAGGTACGGCCGGACGTCTTGAGTAAAGGTGAGGGTGAGATGCTTGCTCTGCTCGGTGCTCAGCTGCCACACGCACGTCTCCGGTGAGAATGACCCTTTGAACTTGTGCTCAATTTTTTCTATCAAGCCATCAGTGGCGAGGATGCCCTCAGAACAGGTGGGGATCAGACAGTGTGCTTCAGTGCCCACCTGTGTGGTGTTGATGATGCATGATTCCCCAGACTGTGGGAAGTTTGCCAGGAACCCCTTGTTGCAGTCTGGGGGATCCTCCACCTCGGGCTCATCACTCATCACACCTAAAGTGATGTTGAAGGAGGCAATGAACTCACAAGCATTCTGTCCTTCCTCCAGCTGCAGGATTGTGTTCTGACGGAGGTACAGCTCAAACATCCTTTCAGGTACAATCTCCATGCACTCCTGACAGGCCGTTCCCTCCTGACAGTCCCCACAGTCCTCTGATATGTGGTTGGCGTTGCCGCCCGTGTAGATCATGATGGAGGCCAGGCCCTTGAGGCGCACCCGATGCAGCTGTGCCTGAAGCTGCCTGGACCCAGACACCTCATAGCACCTGTAGCAGTGCCGGTCCTTCATGTCCTTGAGATCATCTGCAACACACACACCACTCTTAGATACTTCCCTCAACTACAGGGCATTACAGAAATTATCTACCCTTAATTAAAAGTCATGCATGAACTGTCCTATCTTACAAAGCACCCATAACATAACATGACACATTGCAAAAAAGCATTATGGGACAATATGTGCATTTTTATCCAAGACCTGACAATTCCCTTCACTTACTGAGGAGAGTGGTGTCTTGCTCCAGCCTGATACACTCTCCAGCCACACTGGGGGACAGAAGGGGCAGGAACAGGGCTGCCCACCCCACCCACGTGTAGAGCTCCACTACCATCCTTGCTGCCTCTCTCCAGCAGCTCTATACCACCTCTACATCACACCTGCAACACACACACACACACACTATTATAATCACACAGACACCATACATGCACCGCCAGTCTCAGCACAGTTATATAATCACCATGGTATTGTGTATAAGTAGTATTGATGAGCAGTTAAATTCACCAATACAAGATTTAATGAGTGGACCAGCAGAGGTAAGACCCATGGGTAGAGTCATCATGGAGGCGCCCTTAGTACTGAGATGGCCTCGGTTCTAGACTAGAAATAATACCCTGAATACTGTATCTTATCTACCCAATTTTACTGGTTAATATTTGGTTGGCACACTTTCAGACCACTTCTCTCCTTTGCTTGCTTCCAGTCTTTAAATCTCCTCTCAACTTCCTCCTTTGTCTCAGCTGTCAAGACTAAATCATCTGCAGAACAACAATCATGATAAAAAAAACATGTTACAAACGAGTTTTACACATTTACCATCTATCTTAGTCATGAAACCAAGAATAACTGAATAATAAGGATGCATTTGTGAGTACCTAGCACAAATGCATAGCAGGATATTTACCGTCTGAAGTAAATGTTGGCCCAGACATGCTTCACTCCATCACTGTGTGGCATTACCGTGTTGGGCTTATCAGTGGAGGCAGGCAGATAAGATACTTTGATCCTATCTAGACACTTTGCAAGTACCAACTACAAGGTTATTGACTATACAAAGCGCCACCACGCCAGGACGAACCTGGTGGGCTCGAACCGCTAACCGAATGCAGGGACGATACACGCGAGCCCGCAGCTCTACCAACCGAGCCACCCTGACGAGTTGGAGGCAAGCAGGTTAGGCTACAGTAGTACAGTACATAAATATTTCACCACCACCACCACACCACCACAGCATAGACAGCAGACAGACAGACAGGCGGGCGGGGTAGGGAGGGCACGTCTGGCGCACACACACACACACACACGTCTTCCTTGGGTGGTGGGCGGGCGGGCGGGGAGGCCAAGGCTAAACACACAGCTTCCTTGATCAAGTTACGTCCTTGAGTCGGCCGTGGTGCCTCGAGTCTTGCCTCACCTTCAAGCAGCTATCGAGTGCCTGTTTGCGGCTCACACACTTTTTTTTAACCCTGGGAGGCCCGCTTAGGCTGAGTTCGGTTTCAAGTGCCACTCAGCTCCTCTCTTCACAAGGGCGCCTCGAATACAGCCGTGACGCCGCTAGGACAGTACAAGAGGCAGGTTAGCAGTGCCAGCCCGTACACTACAGGCACTCACACCCACACCACCCACACTAAAGAGAGCGGATGCAGCTGTTAGAATTCCCAATTAGTCTTTACAAGGGCACTCCTGTCTGCTCAGCGGTGGTGGTGTGACTGTGCTTAGTGCTATACCGCTGCCTCCTTCGCGTCCTTCTCTATCCCTGTGCTGTTCATCTCTGCCTCATCCCTACACTCCCACGCCTCATGACGCACCCCCAACACCTCTACATCCCCCCTACTGTACCTGTGCAAGGGCCGGGAGTGGGAGGCTCTGATGATTCACGCCATTGATTCTCGCGATGGTGATGAGCGGGTTGGGAGGCTGGTTGGCTGGCTGGCACACTGACTGACACACCTTCCTCTGAACCCCTTCCAAGGCCTCTCTTTCTGCATCACGCGCTAGTTGTGTGAGATGTATTAATCAACCATGACTTCCATACAGCAGTTTTCCTTTTTTTTTCTCTTTCGTGAAGTTTTTGAGATATTATAATAGTTTCCCATCCACGTGTTGTTGTTACAGTCTCCCCCAATCTGTTTGTGTTTTTCTTCTTTTATTGTGTGTTGTCTGCTCTTACTACCTACATCCATCTCGCCAGTATATCATTAAAGATCATGTTTCATTGCTTGCCTTGATACTTTGAAAGGAGTGGATGACTGCTATGTTGTCAATGTAATTAATAAAAGTCTCTGTAGCTACTCATGTTTGTAGTTCTCTCTATGCGTGCTCAGCTAGGGTCTGCAGCCAGCTATATTAACCTTAATCTTCCAGCATTTGAGTATATCATGAACTACTATTAAGCACTTTAAGCCGACTTTTAGGGTGCTGCCACGCCCCCCCGGACCCACCCTGACTTTTTTTGTATTTGTTTTACCTTGCCACACGTTACATGACCACCTTTACACGCTGGCAGGAATTTAACTTCCCCCTCTCTACTTCTCAAAATACGTCTTTTTTTTTCTTTTTTTTTACGTTGAAGCCTATAGCGCCTGTGGCTATTATGTTTTTCCTTGAGGGCTCAGGTGGTTAGCCCTGCACATTCTGGAGGGTCGTGATGGTTGGCGCTCGATCGCCCATTGATGGCGCAGGTTGGATTTTTAAAGTGACACTTGTGATCTATATAGGTGAAAGTCCGTTTTCTGTGATGGTCAACCCTCAGGTTAGGCCCACGCTGCCACCTGGTGTTCCCTCCGCCACACTTGAAGTCGCAATCGAAAGAACAGGAATGTAGCATGCGGGTTTCTTCGGCCACTCGGCGATGGATTTACAGTTGCTCCTTGGTGGGACTTGAACTCGGGAGTCGGGACCTTTTGCTTACCTCCCATGGGCTCTTGTCGACCGCGGTAATTAAAGATGGCCGAAAGAGTTCTAACTGGCAGTAGCTACCCAGCGTCGCGGCGCGGCATTCGTTCAGCGACGTCTGGGAGTCGCCGCTGCCGAGCTCAGGCTGACTTGAGGCCGCGCGTAGCTGTTCAGGGAGTCAGACTGTCAGTTTATGTTATTATTTTCAATATTTTGCGTTGATTATTATTTCGACTCCTATCAATTGTATTTTTGTCGTAGAAAATACAATCAGGACAAAAGACGGTCTTCGTTTTTGCCTCACAAAAACAAAAAATAAAAAGAGTCAAGCGAGAGTTTCTACACACTGAGTCAACAACAACAGGTTTGCGCTCGTCAACTCTCCATGTCCACACCTATTATTTCACTTGTTCTGTGCCGTGACCAGAGATAAATAGTAGTGCCTGGTGAGTATGAATGCATTACGTATTCACATGTATACATAAATTTTCTTATATTGTATAAGAAAGGGATTAATGGCGTGTGGAAAGTGTAGGTTGCCTTGGGTATTTCTGGTTAAAACTCCTTATTTTTCTATATTTTAGTCACAAAACGAGATAGGAAGGTTATTTAAGTGCTAATATAGTGAGAATTAACGTGATTTTAGCATTGGGAGTGTGTAAAATATGGTAAATTCGATACAATATTGTGTTATCGTGTGATCTTTGTTTATCATCTTCTTGCCCCTGTGACACTGATGTTATCTGGCCCTGAGGAACCCGCGGTGGTGCGTCATAACTAGTGCTAAGTGTTGCCTCATGTTGGGCTGAGGGAAGGAAGCGGAGGGCACCACCACAGGACACTCATATGGAAGAAACTATTATCTAGTGACTGACGTATTCGTGATTAACCCCTTCACGCCCAGATTTTTCCTTTGCTAAAATTAATTGTCTGTTGTCAGCCATAAAATTAAGAAAAGTCACTGAATATACCAAATTAGCTAGTGGACAATGATACTAAACAGGTCATATCTATTAAACATTGCTTATATTCACTAAAAATCGTCTAATGGTAGCTATATTACAATGAAAATTACGTTCTGGGCTTCAAAGGGTTAACAGCTGACTTGTTATCTCTTGGATCTGCTGTGTGTGTTGAGGTTCGCTGTGACGTCTCCTATACTCTTACTGTGGTATATAATGTGCTGAGACTTGGTGGTTGATCGCATAGATGTGTCACCTATCGGCCTTATCTACTAAACAAGACCAGGTAGGTTGATTTTCCCTGGTAATAATGGAGGAGAGTTTTACGTTCGTTTTCAGAGACACCAACTACTTTTTCTTGGCCTACAATAGGTGCTTGTTCTAATGGTGCTAGTTTTATTTTGCGCAAACCAAAAAGAAAAATGAAAAAAATGAAAAAAAAAAAATGAAACTTAACCTAACCTTATGTTTTAATGAAACCTAACCTAACCTAACCTAACCTAACCTAACCTAAACTAACCTAACCTAACCTAACCTAACCTAACCTTACCTTACAGGTTTTAAAGAAACCTAACCTAACCTTAACCACAAAATACTTTTTTTTGTTTGTTTTTTTTTGTTTGCGCAAAATAAAACTAGCACAATTAGAACAAGCACCTATTGTAGGCCAAGAAAAAGTAGTTGGTGTCTCTGAAAACGAACGTGAAACTCTCCTCCATTATAACCATTTTCCCTGGCTTACTTACCTATTTGGCTCCATACATCGCAAATAATGGAAGGACGAGTTATTCAGAATTTCCGAAACTTCTACTACTTTTACTACTACAACCTTATTATTTTTCTTCATCTTTAGGCTAATATTTAGAACATGGTTGTGTCTAGATTCAAGCATGTTCACCTTTCTACTGTTTCTATAGGTCAGAACGAGTGTGAAAGTAACAATAAAATGTTGTGCAAACATAACTTTTTTCAAATCCTAGGTTAGGTTAGGTTAGTTTGAGGATTAGGTTAGGTTAGTTTAATGGTTTGATTAGGTTATTATTTGATGCTTTTACAAATGGAGAGTGGTTTTTTTCCAGTCAAAACGTCAAAAAAATGTATTTTAGAAATTTGTCATCACTTTCTCGAATTGCCAAAAACACTTTTTTGATGTTTGCACAGGAAAATACTATCTTCATCAGGAAAAACATCACATATTAACCCCTTCACGCCCAGATCTTTCCTTTGCTATAAAAACGTGTATGTTGTCGAGCCATAAAATTACAAAAAGTAACTAAATATACCAAATTTTTTAGTCGACAAGGATACTAAACAGGTCATATCTCTAAAATATTGCTTATAGTCACTAAAAAACGTCTAATGGTGCCCAAATTACAATGGAAATTACGTTCTGGGTCTCAAGGGGTTAAGCGAAAAAAAATTAACTTGTCTGAAAATCTTGCAAGTCATAAAGTAAATTTTTACCCATTTTCATCTTCCTCTTCTTTCTTCTTCTCCATCATCTTTATTTTCTTTTTATCTTCATCATATCTTTATTTTCTTCTTAATCTTCATCTATTCCTCCTCCTTCTCATCTTCATCCTCATCATCATCATCTTAATCATCATCTCCTCCTCCTCATCATCATCATCTTAATCATCATCATTCTCTATTCATCATCACGCCTGTTCAGGGAAGGTGTTGTGCTTCATGACACACCATTAAGCCTTCACGCCCAGATCTTTCCTTGGCTATATAGTATCGTCTGTTAGCCATTACGAAAAATAGCTTAATATACCAAATTAGGTAGTGGACAAGGGTATTAAACAGGTCATAGCTATAGAATATTGCTTACATTCATTAAAATAGTCTAATGGTAGCCAAATTACAATGGAAAATTACGTTCTGGGCCTCAAGGGGTTAAGCCTCACTCCCTTCCAGATGAGTGTCCAGACATTGGTATAGGAGGGCGGTGGCGGCAGCAGCAGAGGGATGCTAGGGAGTGGAGGCGTGTGCAGCGGGCCTGTGTCCTGGTGGTGCAGTGAGGTGCTAAGGTGCTCCCCCAAGGTGGCCCCCAACCCAGCCCACGGCACCACCCCGGCACCCATGGCGGAGTGCGAGCATTGCAGCCTCAGGTTTAACATCCTCAGGCGAAGGGTGAGTGCAAGTAACAGTGATGATGTATATTGTATATGCAAGGGATGTATTTAATCCCTTCACGCCCAGGTCTTGCCTTTGCTATATAAAATTGTCCGTTGTCAGCCAAAAAATTACGAAAAGTGACTGAATATACCAAATGAGTTAGTGGACAAGGATACTAAACAGGTCATAGCTATAAAATATTGCTTATATTCACTAAAAATCGTCTTATGGTACCCAAATTACAATCGAAAATACGATCTGGGTCTCAAGGTGTTAATCCCTTCACGCCCAGGTCTTTCCTTTGCTATACAAAATTGTATGTTAGCCATGAAAAGTAACTAATATATCAAATTAGCCTATAGTGGACAAGGATACTAAACAGGTCATAGCTATAAAGTATTGCTTATATTTATGAAAATCATCTAATGGTACCCAAATTACAATGAATATTACGTTCTGGGCCTCAAGGGGTTAAGAAAGAGTAATAGTAAGTAAGAGTTGTGACGTGTGTGGAAGAGATGCATTAAATTGTAAAGCTATTGTAAGTACCATAGGATCTGTAAATTGAAGGCTATGAAGGTAATGTTTTATTCCATTTTTTTTTTATTTGCTTGTAAGTCAAGAATTGTGTGTCAAATTAAGGAATGAGCAAGTTATGTTTGACTTGAAGATGACATTTGGGGAAATTAAAGGTAGGAGTAGTGGAGTACAGATCAATAAGTGACATGTGATACCTAAAGTAGGTCAACATATAAGTTTTGAGGTGCCTGATCAGGTGTCAATCAAGGAATGCCTAAGTAATGAATGTTCCAAGGTTCTAAGGACAAACAGGGTCAAAATAAGAATGATGAATCTGAGAGTGCTCATTTATGTGGAATTGTAGAAGTTTTGAAGGGCATAAAAAACTCAAAAAAGAGTGTTGGAGTTTGTAGAAATTTTGAGGCCATATAAAGTGCAAAAAAGACTGTTGGAGTTTGTGCAGGTTATTAGCAAATGTTATCTGTCCCTTCACGAGCAGAGGGAATGTGTGAGCTGTAGGATGGTGTACTGCGGGTCCTGCCTGAAGCGCGGGTCTGACGGGATGCGGTGGTGCAACAAGTGCCTGGTGCTGACCCAGTGGCCCCTGGACCTGTCTGAAGTGATGGCGCTCAGGGTGAAGGACCTCAGACACTTCCTGCACTCACGTCACATCAACACTGCTACTTGTACAGGTAAGCAAGGCAGGGGTGAGGGTGTTAAGGCTAGTGCATGCTGGCTGCCCTCCATGCTATGCTATGCTTTACCCTATACAAGTACAGCCGTGCCTCTGTTTTCCCTTTGTTTCATAAGAACATAAGAAAATATGAAAGCTACAAGAGGTCGTGAGACCTACACGAGGTAGTTCCTGCTATTTAACACTGCCTACATCCACCTTTCATCCCAGGAATGCCTAAGTAATGAATGTTCCAAGGTTCTAAGGACAAACAGGGGGTCAAAATAAGAATGATGAATCTGAAAGTACTAATTTATGTGGAATTGTAGAAGTTTTGAAGGACATAAAAAAATTTAAAATAAGTGTTGGAGTTTGTGCAGGTTATCAGGAAATTTTTCTGTCCTTTCACGAGCAGAGGGAATGTGTGAGGTGTAGGATGGTGTACTGCGGTGCTTCATGATTGAAGGAAGGTGTTGCTTAGTTGTGGGGCTGCGTTGTAGAAGGATCATGAGATTATCTGAACCTCCTTATGGTGAAACAGTTGTAGGATTGGATTTCGAGGTTGATGATGTAAATGACTACAACAGGACGGGATATAAGACATGAATCCACTCAATTGTTGCTCCCTCAAGAGGTTATATTGGGAAAGTACTAAAGGGTTGAGCCAATTTTGTTTCAGGTCAGTCAAACGAATATTTCCGTCACAACTCGCTCACGGCATCACCCGAACACCATCTCGTTGGTCCACAGAGAAACGGGAGCTGATCGACCTGGTGACGCGACACATCAGCAGTCAGCGGCGGTCCACAGCCACGCAGCACCCCACAGCGGCGCCCCAGCACCCCACCTCCCACACCCCCAGCAATCACGGCAGACACAAACCCCCCCCACGCACCCCCGTTGTTCCTCAGGACGACGGGATCAGAGTGCGGCCCAGCAGTAACAGTTCCATGGGCAGCATTCGAGTCCGGCCCATGGACAGCATCAGGGTGAGGCCCGGCCACCCGACGTCCCACAATGGCATGGACGCTGATGATAACAGTGACCTGGGCATCAGGGTGTTCCCCTCAGAGCAGGGCAGGACCTCCCAGGACACCTCCAGCACCACCTCTCCCACCTCCCCCGGCAGCGACGCCGGCCACCACGAAGGGGAGGAGTGTTCCCAGTGTCCCAGCAATGACTTGTCTGCCTCCTGCTGCAGCTTGGAGTCTTGTCATGATGGGACGTGCAGCCACCACCACCACTGTCCCCACCACGTGGACACCTCCAGCCACAACAGCGAGGAGTGGGTGTTCCTGCCCGACCACACCGCCCCGTCAGCCCCCCCGCATGATGAAGGGGTGAATGAGGGTAGGATGAGTGGTACTCCCTCGCCCCTTCCACACACAGCAGGGGTTGCAGGGAATAGCACACCAGCAGAGCAGCCCTCGGCCCCTCCCCACCCACCACCTGAGCAGCAGGAAGAGCAGTCCTCTTTCCCCGCTCCCTCTGCATCTTCCTCCTCGTCGGCCTCCTCCTCGGCGCCCACCTCTGCCGTGTCCTCGCCGGAGCCCAGCAAAGGGGTAGGTCTGTGTGAGGGGGAAGGGGAGGGGGCTCAAAATGAAATGAATAAGTAGATAAAGGTTTTGATTACTTATTTAGTAAACATGATCTTAAATGGTCTTAAATGTAGAGAATTTTATAAAACATCATAAATAGGTGGCAGTTTTGATGTAATCTTCACCTTGATGGAAGTGCTGTAGCTGTCTGTTTATTGGTGTCAGATCCTCGCCGGCATCGTGGCCTTGGAGGACCTCAAGTCTGAGGAGGAGATCCGCAGGCTGACGGTAAAGCAGTGCAAGGAACTGCTGGCCCTGCACAGAGTCAACTACTCTGGCGTGCGGGAGAAGTCTGAGCTGTTGAGTAAGATCAAGATCCTGTGGGAGGACCACCGCACCTCTCAACAAGGTGAGGGGTGGGGCTGTGCTGGTCTATGGGCCGTGCTGGCTCTCGGGATTATCATGATCCGCTCATAAGTGGCAGAGATTATGGATGTGCAGACATACTTGTTTCATCAGAGTCTCAAGTAGAGTGATTTTCAGTGAGTATAAAGTGAATGTTTACTTTAAGCTTCCTGCACTTTCAGAGTTGGAAAACTTGCCTGAGGAGCTGCTGTGCAAAATCTGCATGGACGGTGTGATTGACTGTGTGCTGCTGGAGTGCGGCCACATGGTGGCCTGCACGCAGTGTGGCAAGCAGATGTCCGAGTGCCCGCTGTGCCGCCAGTATGTGGTGAGGGTGGTGCGCACCTTCCGGGCCTGAGCCGGGGACCACCACACCTCCACACAAGGAGAGTATATGGAGGCCTTAGTCTTTTTACAAGCAAAGTTTTATATGATTTAGTATATTCTATGGTGTCAGTCTGTCCTTTTATATCTCATTGGTGGAATGTCTCAGTCTGGTGTGAGCTAAGA